>CM076584.1:186466079-187026897 GCA_034641835.2 Pinus albicaulis
ATCTCTGAACTCTTTTAGAAACCAATTTTTCTAGATCTGACAAAGTAGGAACTTTCTGATGCGAGGTATATGACCTTGTGTGTGGCCTTTTGAAAGCCATAATTCTAAAAATAATATACACAACTGAATATTTACTCCTCACTGAACAACCAGAGGAAATAGAAATAAAACCCAGGGAAATGAACTTTGCTTCTTCGTTCCCCAGCAATGACGCCAAAAATTTTTGTATCTCAAGAAACAATCCCTTGGTTGCGATAAGGAATCCGTGGTATTTGTTAATCACCTTTGGAAATTAATTATTTATAACCCTCAATGATCTGATATAATGAAATATTTCACAATGCCATTATCTGCTGATATTACTTGAAATGGAAGGAAGAAAATGGAATGAAAACTTAAAATGATATGTTGGATAATAGAATCTATCACTTTAAATCTCAGAATGAACTTTATAGAGAGAAAATAGTTGGAGTGAAGGAGCGCACATTAAGGACATTTAACTCTTACTTACAAACTATAAAAAGAGACCCACAACTACATTACTTCACCTCATTCACAGAAGAATAAACATATGATGAAACTGGAAAAACGCATCAACATTAACAGGTGCAAGAAACTTGATCTTCTTTCATTAATTTTTAGAAAATTCAGTACAAAATTTATGGTCCTCTAGAGGTCCAAAACTCGGAACCCTCCTCTTTATTTTTCATTGCTTTAAATACAATGAAAAGCAGTTGTAACTATTGAAAACTACTTGTAACTATTTTAACTACGAAAACTACATAAACTACCTATTATATGGCAATTTAACAACTTCATTACAATATGGATATATTTTTTTTAAAGATAACCAAAACTAAAGCTTTAATCTATTTGCTGAATTTGGACTTGATTGGATGCCTCTGTATTCTCTGGATTTGTTGACGTGTCCTTTTGTGACGCTGAGGTGTCACCAGGTGGATCAGTCATCCACGCTCTGCACTTCTTCCATATCTTGATGCTAGTTTTGGGAGAATTGATCAAATTATGATATTCTAGCCAAAAAGCTGTGATTTTGCTGAAAGTAGGACGTTCTGTGAACAAGGTTTTAACCATCCAAAGCACCTGAAAATGCCTATGCAAGAAATTAACAATTGTGGCTCCTTTCATGGTGGCGGTCTTCTCATGGGTATAATCCAATTTACTCTTCGCTAGTACTAACAGTGGCTCATAGGAATCCCATGATAAAAGACTGCCTTTGAGTTCCCAGCATGAAGGCAATCCTGTTCTGGACCTTTTGCCAAATATGTTGTCAAACCTGGTTACAACTTGTTTAATCTCTGCCAACTTATTCTCTGCTGACTTCCTGCAAGAATTATTTACAATGAATTTATTAATCTCCAAGACACATAATGTCCTGTCTTTAATTTCATTTTCTTCCAACTCTAGGTCTGTTTTAGAATTAATGAAATCAATTAACTTCTTTGCCCACAAGGCTCTGTTAAGATTCTTCTGTTTATCTGCCATAAAATTTTCTTCTAAGTCTCTGATAATCTGTAAAATATGTTCTTTCTCATTCTCAACCTCTGCTACCTCTGCAATCATTGAGTGTTATCCAGTGGGCAACTTTAAATTTTTTTTTTTTTTTTTTTTAGCACATTTATCTTTGACTTTGCACTCTGTAAAAATTTCTGTACAACAGACTTATCATTAGGATTTACTCCAATATTCACAATAATATTTTTCAATTCTTCGTTATGAGTTGACAAAGCCCTAGAATTGGCCTTTTCCAATTTCAACTGCTTGATCACTTTTCCTAGCATTTGTTCTGCCTTTTGAGCAACTACAGTGGACTTGGTTAAATCATTAAAAATTAGTTGCCCTGTCTACATATGTAAATTAAATTTATCGGGTAAAGGAATTTTCTTCACATCAACAGTTAAATTAATAGTTTTAAAACTACTTGATGACCCTACTGTTATTTCAGATGGGTGAGAAAAATCAATTTTAAATTGATCCTTTTCTATGTCCATGGCAGTAAACTGTTTAATTTGGTCTGAAGTAATCTGATATTCTGCTTGTGCTTCCATACTAGCTTTCACCTTTTGATTCCTCTCTGAAATATGAGAAAAAACCTACTTGATCAAAGGGATTTGAGCTTGAACATCTTCGTATCTTGTAGATGAAGCTGGTACATTCTGTTCATCTCCTAGCTGAAGGAGGAAACTAGGTTGAGTGCTTGGTATTTCCTCAGTTAGTATTGCCCTTTTCTCAGCTCTTTTTTCCTCATCTTCATAATAAAAAACTGCTTCTTTAATTCTTTTTCCCAATTTCTCTGAGATGACAAGGGTCTGTATGTTGGAACTAACAAAATCTGCAAAAATTTTGTTAGCCAATTTTTCAAGTTTAGGCTTATTATCATGAATGAAAGAAGAGTAGCCATTTTCAACCCTCCTGTTAGAAATAACCTTGTGGGCATCATAGGCCCATTTCTCACCTAACCATAAGTGCACATATTCCAACATCCTGCTAGCCTCATTAAATGCTTGCCTCATATTTACTACAAATGGACCCACAAAAATAGGCAGTTTAAACAAATAACCCTTCTTCATTGGAACAAAATGAACTTGATCTATGTTCAGACTTTGTCTAATGAATTCCAATGCAAACAACCTCATAGGGAAAAAATTTGGTAATCTATAAGGTTCTACTCCTGTTCCATATATCCTAATCTCTGAATAATCCTCATATACAAACCAATCCCCAAATTTACAAGAATTACTTAACTGGAGACACTCCTGAGCTTTGGGCAGGAAAAAAGGGGCAGGGACACCATTTTAAATCTTATAAGCAACTGGCATAAAAGAGGTATCAAAATCAAATATCTCTCCCCCATCTGGTTCGTTTCTTACTACATCAGTCCAGAAAACTATTGATTTCCTTTTCTTATTTGCATCCCTTATATTCAATCCCAAATGTAATAATTCCTCTACATTTTGATACAAAAATAGATAAGTGATAAGTGAGGGGAACTTGAAGTACCCGATGAGGGATAAGATCATGAGCTGAGTCTTAACAACCTCTTGCCAGTAAGAGGGAATATCCAACACTACTTTAGACTGCATCATCATGGCAAACAATCCAAACACTGACCTGTCAACTTGAGAGGAATCTTCTTTTGCAAGAATCTTTGACAAAAATTGTAACACTGGCCTGACTTCTGCATCAAAATTCTCTATTCAGAATTCTTTATCATCTGCTGCAAATTGCTCCAAATTTGGCTTCAAGAAGGAGATGACCTGGTTAAACTCCCATCCTACAAGGTTATCATAGAATGCTACGAATGACTCATCAGTGAATTGAACATAAGACTTAGACTCAAGATAACGCAGGGCTTGGCAAATTAACTGGGCTGAAACCTGAAGAAAATTTTCACCTAAGAAAGTCATCACAAAGCATTTACCGAGATACAACAAAGACACTAACGAATGCACAAATTCGGGAAAAAGATATGTTTTGGGGATACATGCAGAGAGAACACTAGAATTAGCCATAGCTAAATATATGGGGGAATTTTTCTCATTAAGATAATTTGCTGGTAAACGGGAAAATGTTCAATGGCGCAGGTGGAACAAATATCTTGATCAATATCCATGAGAGGGATGTGGCTTGAAGAGCCAGACAAGGAATATTTCTTAGCCATGGAATGATGTAGGGCGGCAGAAAATGGTATGTGGAAATAAGAAAATGGATGACTGGAATGTCTTTGTGGACGGCTGCGAATCGGTGAATGATAGTTAAAAGAAAGAATTGAATCCTTTAAATAAGTGGCACAAAGTTCAAACATTAATGTTGAATTAATTCTTAAACAAACAAATAATGGTACATATGACACTGACAGGTGAGTTTTCGGCAATTGGATGCATACGTAACTTCGGGAGCGCTCGGTGGTACGGAGCTTTCGGCGGAGTGCTACCCTCACAGTGAATGAGAACCGCCGATTCTTGATCTGCCATTAGTCAAGGGGTCAACTGCACAGGCACCTCTCCGCTAACTTATGGGTTGTTTGTGCCTGTGGGTTCCCGCTGATCTTCATAAAATGGAACATGCTTTAATCCCGCCCGCCAACTCGCACGGGTATTAGTTGGAACTCTCGGTCCCACCTTCACATGCTTCAAAACCATATTAATTGATCAAATATGTGAATTATAAAATGACTTTCATACATATGAAGGATTTTCATTTTATCATATATGATTTTGTTTTGTATTTTGAAAACAAAATAAAAGAAAATGCAAATGAGCCACAACATTTTCCATGATCATGATAGTGAAAACATTTCACCTTTGACATGCCATGATTCTTGCCTTCTTTTCCAGTATCAGATTTGGAATGGGAATTCCTCCCCTTCCACTTCTTTTCCTTACCAGCGAAGGCACAATTTTCCTCATCATCAGTCTTGGATGAGGATCCATCCCTGGTATTCCGCCGAAACTCTTCTTGTACCAAATATGACCATATTCACTTTCAATATAGTAACTTCTCCCTCCCATTCATAGAGTCCTGGTAACTATGCCAGCTCCTGGGAAGGCATAGAAGTGATAGGCTCACCAAGTCATCATCAACTACAGTAATCCCAACACTTCCAAGCTCATCTCGACATTGAGTGAAATTGGTCAAGTATTTTTGGATTGTGTTTCTCTTCTCCATTTTGATTTTCCTAAGCTTGTCCTCGAGTTTCAATTTTCTGTGGTCACTGCTGCTTTGAAATAGATATGTCAAGGCCTTCCACATAGCATATGGAGTTTCATTTACATGGAGACTCAAGACAATATGATCTCAAAATCCCTCTAACAAGATCCTCCTTGCCTTTGCTACTTTCTGACATGCATCAAGAAGTTGGGCATCTGCTATTGCGTGCTTGGGAATATCATTATCTATGAATTCCTTCAACCCATTTTCCTCCAAAAATGCCTCCATTGTTTCTTTCCATGCAATATAATTTGAAATTCCCTCGAGTGCATATTCGAGTCTCAAGCCATTGAAAGACATCTTGATCCGCTTCTAGCTCCAAATAAAGTATCTGCAAATTTGAATACTGTTCAACACAAACTCAATTTCTTCTCCACTATTGTGATTCCCGACACTCTGATACCATGTAGGAAATATCTAACACAACTATAATACCATGTATAAATTATATCAATGGACTCAATCCAATCATGTAATGTACTAAAGAAAGATATTGAATCCTTCTACAATATTTGTGAGATATAAAACACGATTTCTCAATCACATGAAAGTAAGAGAAACAAGTAAATCAATCACACAACACAAGATTTTCCCGAGGAAAGAAACTACTCAAAACCCCTCCATGTTTTTTGTATAATCAACCAAGGAATCATGAAACAATACAATGTATTTGTGATCACCACAACCTCATACACTCTACCAATCTCTTCACACTGATCTAGGAAAGCTTGGACAAACACATAGCCAATAATCAACCTACCCTCATCCTACCCTGCTTATGCAATCCCCAGAGAATTAAACCCCTATTAAATAGGAACTTCAACCTTCCTTGATTCCGTAATTCATCATGGGATGCCCATGGTTTTATAACTGCATCTGGGCAGTTTGCTAAAAATACAACTGATAGTTTACTTGAATTGAACCTTTGTCTCAACTGGGTCTCCAACAGAATTAGCATGCATGCAACTATAAATAGTGAATCATCAGTTACTTGGTAGATCACTACTAGTGAATTAATTTTATTTTAATTCACTTGATCTTCCACTAGCTCATCAAACAATTAGAACTACTTAAACTGATTTTAACTCAATTAATGTGAGTTAACTGATCCCACTCACACTACACTAGTGCTAAAACTGAAACTCAGACCTGTTAATAATAGAATCACTCTACATGCCTATCCCTTGACCCTCAACTCGAAATTATTGAGCTAACTAAGTCTATCACACTTAGTTAACTATTATAAGTTGTTATGAGACAAGATTACAATTAATTTTCCAATTTATTTAATTTTCCATCACTGTGTGACTTGTGATCCCACACCAATGTGTGTGTTGTTTCTAGATGCCAATTTCACTGTTTCTTGTTGCAAATTTCAACAACCTTATGTACTTTATATTTCACCGTGTTTGATTTTTTGCCAATGCCTTGAAGACTTTAAATTTCTCAAGTGCTTTTGACTTGTTTCTTAAGAATGCTACCCATGTAAATATGGAATAATCATCAATTACCCACATAAAGTATCTCTCTCCTCCATATTATTTTGTTCTAGAAGGACCACACAAATGCATACATACTTGTAGAGGCTTGCTAGTTGACAATTGATATTTGGTCTTAAATGGAATTCAAGTTTGTTTTCCCACTTGTCAATATTTTTAGATATGATTTTTAGGTTTTGTTATCTTAGGAAGAGTCTATTAATACTCTCTTTTTCTTAAGTTTGATGATATAATCAAAATTTATATACCCTAGTGTTACAATGAAAATTTCCACCATGACTGTCAATTCATATATCTCGCCATAACCGATGGAGTGTCTCAAGTGAATCCCCTATAAAGCTTGAAGTAAAACAATAGAAGGGACAAAAGGAATTTTGGTTTTCACTGCTTAAAACCCCTTTTTGAGAATCTACACAGTTTTCTTGAATAAAACACATGCGTACACAATTTATTCGATTGTAAACTTGCATATCTGTGTAGTTTCTTCCACTATAAAATGCACAGGGTTGTTCATGCAGGTAAAAATAAAAAAGTAAGTTCTAGAAGCTTTGGTTGATGAATCTTATCCAAATTAGAAACCTCGAACCACTACATACCTGCGCCCTATCCCTTGGTACATGTAACTAATATCCTCTTCTTAAGCCTTATATCCCTTGAGAAGAGGAACTAGAAACCTCCTCATCCTTCCTATAAATTGAGCATAAGACTAAAGGAATGGGAGACTAGGATTTGTAAACTCATGTTGTTGGTTTTGGTATGAGGAGCTTGTCATCAAGGGAAGGAAAGGAGACCATTGGAAGAGGCTTGTGACATCAAGTAAATTAGGTTGTAAGTTTTTTCTCCCTTTGAATTTAATATAAAGTCAATTGTTATTTCCTTATTGTGTTTATTTTGATATTATTTTTGGGATTCCTTGACCACTCACATGGTTGATAACTAATTATTAATTCAATTATAGGTTGTATGCTAAATTAGGGATTTCATTTACCTTTTCTTTCATATGGGAGATGCTTTGATCCCTTTGAATGTTTTTTTTTCTATGCAGATCTCTTTTGGAACATCATGGAGAAGTTGTGGAAAACATTCAGAAAGAATCTAAGGCATTTATGGAAAGCTGGTTGTAGAAAGAATTGAAAGGAATTCTACAGGCGCTTTGTTAATATGTAAATGATCCTTCGCATCCTACATATTTCATGTTTTGGTTATAGGCTAAGGAAATTTCTATTGTTATGTATTTTTGTTTCTATTTTTCCTTTAGGATTCTAGGGAGTTTGATTATGTCCGCAGAAAGGATATATCCAGGTAGAAAATTGGCGACGATAATGGGGAACAATAGTTCTCCTTTGTGTCCTTCTATGACCTTTGATTCCTTTATACCCTTTCAAGAATTGAAATTTCTGGTTTAAGACCTCTATTTTTTATCTTTTCTTAATTTTCTAGACCTGCGCAGTTTATGTTTAGGAACATACCATAGATCTGTGCACTGGATTACACTGATTGCCTGCACAACTCTGATAATATTTTATAAAAGTCGAGGTTTCTCTTATTTAAGTCTAGATTTGTTGCTTTTATGATCCTTTGGCTTGTTTACAATCTCATTAAGTCTTTGTTAAGTTGATTGGGTGTTTTGAATTTTCTTTTTTGAGAAATTCTTAATTTGATTTCCTTTGGTCATTAATTAAAGGTTTGTCTCAAATTTTTAACAATTTTTTCATGTTTTTTCTTTCATTGTGTTCGAGTGTTAATCCCCTTTGAGTGTTTTTACTTTTGACCTTTGGAATTCTCACCCAATTTTATTTATCAACACTTGATTGGTTCTTTAGATTACATTGGTGAAAGAAAATAGTCTTGTTTTTCTTTCGTTGATTTGGAGTCATCTTGTGTTTATTTTGAAGAATTCTCTTTCATAGATTACATTTGCATAGTTAGAATTCTCATTTTCAGAATATGAACGAAAATTGTGCATAGATTACATTTGCATATTTTTCAAGCTAATTGTGCATAGATTACATTTGCATATTTTACGTTTTGAAAAGTCAACCGTAGGTTTAGATCAGTATCTTTTATTGTATTTTTGATGAAAATCATTTATCTTTACAGTTTTGGGTTTTGTTTTTGTTGGTATACTGATCTATCAAAAAAGAGTCTTTCGTTTCTGGAATTGGTTGTGAGAGTCTCTTTTCTTTTAGTGAATCTCATCATATATTCTTTTATTCCCGTTATAAAGAGTTATTTCAACATTTGAAAATATGATGTCTCTCATTGAAAGATAGTCCTGATTTGAATTTGCATGTTTTTATGCTTGTTTTAAACATAAAAATAAAAAAATTGCTTGGAGTTAATTAGCATTAGTATTTTATTGCTGAAAATTAGTGCATTAAAGAATTTGTTATATTTTCTCTTATTGATCAATTCTTGCATTGTTGGAAGTGAATGGAACCTCTCTCCTTACTTTAGTTAGGATTCATCGAAGTGAAAAGGTTAAATTATCATATACGATTGCATTCATTTTTGGGTCAGGTCATAACACCACTGGTTTCACCTCCATTTACCTACAGAGTAAATAATACCAAATAAAACAACATTAATTAAAACCAATCTAGATATTTTTACATTTTTAGGGCTCATTCCACCATCATAGATCAAGTTAGTTCTTTGGAATAGGGAAGTGAGTAAACTTTCCAAAGTAATAAACAAATATTAGAATCTTGCGGTAGGGAGTAAATCCAGTTGTTACAATTTTTCTCCGGGAAGCTCTTCTTACACAAGATTTAAGCACGAGGTCATATTGGACTTGGTGAAGTAATCCTACCTACTTCACTCGTAAATATAGAATATTTTCACGCATTACAAATGGTGCCGAAAGATACTTGGGGTCACTTGTTAGTAAACCTCAGATTTACCATGTCAAGGAGATCTCAAGGGGATTGAGTTTAGTTACTATGCCCTTGCATGTACGTCGGACCTACGATTGTCCTCCCAGGTTAAATTGTGATAGTTGTTAACCTTAGTGACCATAACCTTATGGAATTTTCCTGAGGTGACGCTGGAGGGGAGGTCACGCTGTACCTGGAACAAACTTTGACTAAAATCACTTGGAATTTTTGGAAGGAAATATTCACTCGAGATGGAATAAATGGAGTTACTTGCACTAAATTATTTCATTAAGAAGGTTGTTAGGTTAATTTGTTCCATCCACTATATTTTCACATTGATTTTTGCGATTTTGGATTTCATCACCAAATAGTGATTTCACTATGAAAATAAATTGTTTGTGTGTGGTTTGACTCATATATTTGCTGGCATGTGTTCATTTGTTTGTTTTTACATTTACAGACCTTGGATTGTGAATTTGGATTGTTAATATTTTTAAATTATTAATAAAATTCACCGAAGTTGAAATTAATGGCAACAGTTCCAGAATTTACCAACCAAGGAACTCCTCTTAACGAGAATCATGGTCCTTTTCCTTACTTTGGAAATGTTGGTCCTTCTTATATGGCTACATTTTCATTACCTGGATTTACCATAGGTTTACTGGTATGTTTATTTTCAACTTTGTTGGCCTTGAATACTCAAAATTTTCCACCTCAACTAGATGCTTCACTTCATTAGATTTCACCATCTCAATATCACAAATTTCATGTTGACCCTTTACCTTCTTCGCCCGACATGTATTCCTCCATTTCCTCTTCTTTGCTTGGTAAAAGCCTTGATTCTAGTAACCATATGGATAAGAAGAAGAAGAAGGGGAATCAAAAGAGGAAAGATAAGAAAGAAGTCAACGAACCAACCATGGCCGTAAGTATTGGTAATGTTGAGGAAAAATTCAACATGCACTGTAAGCCCAAATACCCTTGCAATATTTGTAAGGGTGACCACTTCCTTATCAATTTTCTTGATATTCCTCAGGTCCTGAAAGTATGGTTAGAAAAATCCTATCAACTTACTGTTGATCCATAAACTAGTGATTGTTAGATTCCAGGGAAAAAGGGTAAAGTTAGGTTTCCTTGTAGGTTATGCAAAAGGATTCATCATAGTCACCTTTTCCCTTATATGGATGAAGCCTCAAAATTGTTGGAAAACCTTACTGTTCCACAAAAAAAACTTCTGACTGGTTACCATAAAATTTCTCCCAACCTACTACCAGTTGACGAAGTGATTGATCTAATTCCAAGTACAATCAATCCCACTCAACCATTGGAGAGTGAAACACATATCACTCAGGGTGATGAACCGTTAGTTGATCAAGTGGTCTACTTGATTTCACATTCAGTCAATCCCACTCTCCCTATAGAGAGTGCAATTGATACTGCTTAGGTTCTTCTGGTTACTTCAGATTCTTCTACACAAGGGGGTATTTTACTTGTTCCCATAAAACCCCCTCCAAGTACTGAGGTCATTTCCTTTGATTGGAATAGAATGGAAGAACCTCGTCTTCCTTCTTCCATCCCTTTCCAAATCATTGTGAAGGCTTGTGGTAAGAATGTGGATCGTACAAATGTAGATGAATGTTCTTCTGTTAGCATTTTATCCTCATATGCTTGGAAATATTTGGGTTCCCCTCATTTTGTGCCTGTTACACATAATCTGTCAGCTTTTAACGGAACCATTAGTGAACCTTCCTAAGTTTCCTATTACCTTGGAAGGTAAAATTGTCTGTATGGATCTTGTGGTAGTCCAAGGCCCCTTGGATTTCAATTTTATCCTGGGAAAATACTATGTCTATGAATGAAAAATATCATATCGACACTCTTTCATGTGATGTCTTTCCCTCACAATGGAACATTGTGACTATTGACCAACATTAATTTGTTTATCTTGAGTCGGATACCATTAATCTGACATCCTTTAATGTTCCTTATACATAAGTGGTATCTACCTTTCCACGAGTTAATTTTGTGGCAACCAAACCCATATATTCAGCTACCGATGTAAGTGAGCCTCTCACTATTTGGTCAACTGCTAGATTCTGAGCTTCAACTGTTGCTGGTTTCAAAACATCATTATCAATGTAATCCTTCAACCCATTATCCTCTAGTACTGCATCCATCTCGTCCCTCCATGCAACATAATTCGAGCTTCCCTTAAGAGCATAATCAAATGTTAGTCCATTGAAAGTCATCTTCTCAGTCCTGAAGAAATCCTGCAACCTGATCTACAACCTCGAACCTCCTGCGATGAAAAATTCAAATTATCTTCTTTACTATGAATCTAGCTCTCATACCATGTAGAAATTCATATGTAGATTCAAAAATTCTCATGTAATGTACTAAAACATAAGACTCAAATATACTCTACCAATCTACAGAAGTAACTTCGCAGTCGAGAACACAAATCATTAACATGCATCAATATTCAACACATATACACAAAGATTTATCTAGGGGAAATAAACTACTCAAAATCCCATACTATCTGTATTGCATTAATCAAAGAATCTCTATGAATACAATATTCTCTCCTCAACCTTGAGCTCAACCTACACAAGTATTTTCTATCCTCTACCTCACTAACTGAATTTGGAAAACACTTAGCTAATTTTCCAAGCCTCCAAGCTCCTATTTCCTTGTGTTGTTCCTTGAGGAATTAGGCCCCTATCTTTATGGTCAAAGCTACCCTAAGGCCTTGGGTTGAGGGACCTGATAGAGCGGATGGCATGTCATTACAATAAGTACTCTAACTACAAGTTTTTATGCTTAAACTAGAAAATGAGGATTGTGGACCTTACCCATTTATCCTTTGTTTGAGGTCGATCCCGTAGGGTGTGAACCCTTTGCTACGCCTCGTGCTCCAGAACCCACAAATCAGTCAAGAAAAAGCACACAAACTAGTTTCAAAGCATATATATCCTAGATTTCAACATGTTAGCATATATAATCTCATAAATATAACATGAAATAAACCGTTCAAGATTATTAAGCATGTATAAGAGACACATAACACATAAACATCAGGAACAGGATGATACTTATTTTATTGATAAATTTTACAGAAAATAGTGGAGAAATCAACTGAGATCTGCCACGGCCTTGAGCAAAACCATCCTTCGGCTTTGTCCAACCCTAGCCTCACAAAGCTTCTTCCATAAATGGTGCAATAAGGATGTCACATAGAATAGGGTGATCATCACAAGGAAACAAGGGTTTCCTGAACCTGGGAAGTGTAGGAGGCACAAGGGAAATATCAGACTTGATCAGGGCTATAACAAGTTATAATATCAATAATTTTCTCTCTCTCCTCCCTTAAGCCATTCACTTGAGGTGTATTTATACTTCCTCAAATTAGTTTTTTCAGTTGGGGAACAGTTAGGCCACGGGTTGGGGTAGTTAAGTTACAAGAAAAAATCGTAAACCCCGCCTCTTTAATAGGAGAATTATATATATTTTTAATGTTTTAAATAGCATACGTAGGTCAGCTATGGATGGACCCACGTGTGGAAAAAACTGGGCAGAGTCGCATATGTATTTTAAAATATTGTTTTTTGAGAAGTGTGACCAAGTTTGAATGGAAGGGATACCAAGTACAATGCATAAGTCATCAAGTATATATAGGTGATAAATGATGCATAAGTCATCAAGTATATAGAGGTGATAAATGATGCATAAGTCATCAAGTATTGTTTCTGCACGACTCATTTTGACTATGGCAGCAAATGATAACTCTGTATAAGTTTGTCATGTAGTAGGCATAAACAAACCCTCCATATAATTTGAAGAGATAACCAACTAGGGGAGTACTGACTCGATAACAGGGTTATGCCTTCTCCTAAGTCAAAAACTAAAACCATTTTTTGTGCTTTGTTCAAGGGTGACACAACTGACTCTGTAGCTGCCATCAAATATGGAAGTATTGTCACATTCCCGCTCTTTTAAAATATTTTTTTTTCTTTCTATTTCATATTTCAAAGCCTAAAAAGAATAAAAGAATACCTATATTACAATGGATAGAACTATTTTCGGTAAACAGATGCACTAGTCCCTAGGACAGGAAAAATCCTATGCTCAATGCAAGGTGGCGAAAAATGGTACGTGACACTCAATGGAATGTTCCATCCATGGGTAAAGGTGTCAAGTTGTGAAGGCTAAGTGATTGCATGGTTAAATTTGTGGAAAGACATTGTCAAAAGAGGGCTTAAACATGATTCCAAATGAATTCGGCTAAAGGCCAAGATAAACAAGTGGTCAATATGCAATGCAACAATACAAATCGACAAAAAAATGGGAGTCTCTAAGGTATATGGCCAGAGTAAAAATAGAAAAGAAGAAGAATAATGAAGCTTCAACACATAATTCATGATAAGAGTAAAGAGGACTCCTGAGCCCAGACATATTGCAACATTGACGAAAAATGCTAGCGGGGAACTAACTAGGAAGCCCGTGTAAAGAATGGCTCTACCATCATATCATGATTTAAAATTCAGCAAGTAAAATTGGTTAAATAGTCATAATATAATGGGGTCGACCCTATGGAAAGAATTCAGAATGGAGGCTAGTATGCATAAGTGCAACGGAAAGTGAATTCTCTAACCTATATTCTAGTTTAGAATCAAACAGTTAAGCGGTCATGGATCCGAAGAAAAATTGGAAATATCTCAAAATCACCAGAATGGACTTGAAAATAACTTTTCCCAACACTTACAAGACAAAAGGTTAAACACTCTTAAACAAATTCAAAAAATAAACACAAACAAAAATTGTGATTTTTTTTTTGAATTCCAGGCTTAAATAAAAATTTGGACTCACATTTGGTCATTTGTGCAGTGAAGAAGTTGAGAAAGGGTTGTGGAGCAAAAAACCCCCTTCTTGCAAATGGAGAAAACGTTCACTGAATTGATCCAAATCAGTCAGGTAGGCCTCATGCTCAACTTGCTTGTCAATTTTATTATCATTTCAAGCAAATTTTAGGATTTTTGACCATAGGAATATATGTTTTTTCTGAAACCCTCTACGTATATGTGGGTTCATTATGAGGAACTCGTGTATAGAAATGACTGTGACCGAATGAAGTTGCATATGTGCAGAGAAGAATTCAAAATTTGATTTCTAATTGGTTAATTGATGAAATGATTCAGGATGACAATTAGCTGGAGGGAAAGAGAGCATAGTGCCATAGATAATGAGGTCATGAAGGATCAACAATCATTGCATATCCTTCGAGGATGCTGATTGTTAAAATTTTTCAAAATGCCAAACATGAAAACTAACGGTTAATTTCTTGAGATGTTGGTTAATTATTGGGATCCGGATGAAGACTGCTTCATGATAGACCAGATTCCATTAAGGATTGAACTAGAAGACATCTATTTCATAACTGGACTTTCTCGGAAGGGAGAACCAGTTAATTTGCAGGGTAAGCCCGCATAAGGGCTTAATGTAGATGACTATGTTCTGGTTTACTGTGTTGATGGTGTAAAGAAGGTGTGTTGGAACGGGGTCTCCTAACAAGCTATGAAACTGGTCCATTTTGGTTATTTTTTATTATATTTAGTATAACGCAGGGGTTTTGTAGCGGGTCAAAGCCCCGAACGCATTGTAATGTGTTAAAGGGTAAACTAGGGGTTCGAAAACCATGGGTTGCGGACCATAGGAGTGTTAAAGCTAGACTGTTATAAATAGAGAGGCATTTCAGATTGTAGGAGGTATGATTTGATGAGCTATTGATGCGATTTGTTGTGTAAGCGATCTGTTTGGGTTTTTGGGGAACAGACTCCTGCTAGCTGTGTGCGCGGAGATCCTAGTCCAGCTATGTGCGGACCCTGCTGCTGTGTGCACAGGTTGGGAAGGGAATTGTAAGGAAAGGTTGATGAATGAATGAATATGCTGGATTATTAGATCTAAATCTGTGAGTACTATTGAATGAATTGCTGGTAATTACTGTGTTATGCATTTTCTGTCTTTGCGCTGCAAAGGTCTATATATTGAATGATTGGATCTGTTCCGCTCTGGTTATATCATGTTGCGAAAATCTGTGTATTGAATTGGATCTAGATCTATTCTATTCTAGTTATGTAACGTTGTGTTGATGTTTTGAAAAGCATATAATTGTAGAGCTAGTGCACATGGATGCAATTGGATACATATTCCACCCTACGCAGAGACAAGGTAATCTGAACATAACACAACCCTACTTGCCTTACCCTTCCTTTCTCAGGGTGCGGAAACCTAGTTCTAGCACCCACCCATACTACTTCAGGTGGGACTGTGACCTGCACAAGCGGGTCACTGCCGAAAGGGCCAGTAGTATAGGGGTTTTTTAGAAAACCTTGCACACCGAACTTGGGTCAGGACTCCTCAAGCCAAGAAATGGTTCCGTTGCCGGGACCAAAGGAAGCTGAGAAAGGAGTTGGGTACTAATAGACTAGAAAGGAACTCCTAAGGAACCATGAAGGTGTGCTTTGAACTACCCACCTTCAAGGGGGTAGGAGATGAGGACATGGACCGATTTTGGTTTGTTGCGGACTCTGTCTGGACTGTGTAGAACATGGAAAATGACACGATAAAGAGGGCGCAACTATCGTTAGCATTCCAAGACAGAGCTCTGGACTGGTATATGTGATACATTTCCCAGCATGGAACCGCCTCCATCCAAGATATTAAGGGTGCTCTAGAACAAAAATTTCGAAAGCTGAAATCTTATTCCCAGCTAGTAACAGACGTAAAAGACTTAAAACAAGGTATGTCAGAGTCAGTATGGGAGGCATATCAATGGTTAAAGAAGGAAATTAGGGAAGGAGGGTTCGATTATGATGATAGACAACATACAGAGCGGTTTATTGCCATGCTGCTCCCTCACCTGCGTATACCCATGAATCGCCAAATTTTTAGTTTGCAAGACAAGGCCTTGGAAGCCGCTATGAGATTGGAAGCTACACCTCTTGAGGATGGTAAGCTAGCGGTACAACAGACCCAGGAACAAGTAGAAGCAATGTGTTGGAAAATCCAGGATCTGCAGCAGGAAAACAAAAGAGGGGCTGGTATGGAACAAGGTCACATAGTAGAACCAGGAGCATATAGCCTGGAACAATGGAGTTCAAAGGGGCCTCTACGTTGGCGCGAGGAAGCTATGTAGCCAGATCGCAAGGCACCCCCATTTTCGCACCAGAACAATGTTGGTACCAAATTTTCCGATTAGTTGGCCATGAAAAGTAGAGCTGCACCAGAGGAGTGAATAGGAGAGATGACCCTACGTCACCAAGAACCCCCTCAGGTAAGGATGACTTCCTCCATGAAAAGAGGAATAAAAGCCAAAGTGGAAGCACAGGTCGGAATAAAGGCCAAATGGTTTGTTATAACTGTGGGAACGCAGGACATTTTTCCATAGGCTTCCTGCGACAGTCCTGCAAGTATTGTAGATAGTGGAACCATGCACGGGAAGACTGCCCAGCCCTAAAAGCCAGGATACAAGAGAAGTAGTTTTTTTCTGCGCAGAAGAAGCACAGGACCCAAGACCAGGAGGCAAAATTCAATATAATAACACACAGTGGATTAGCGACTGGGGGAGCTAAGGAAAAGGATTAACCTGACTCACTAATCCACAAGGTAGTTGACAAACAAGAAGGACTTGGGAAAAATCAACGAAACATTTATAAAGGCACGAAGGGACCTCTTTGAGGCTAAGTGTTCACCAGCTATGCACCAAGGAGATATGGAACTAGCGGAGGATATTAAAATTTTCTTACAAGTATGCATAAGGTTGCTGCGCAACCCTCAGGTGCTGCGGGCTATGTAGACTTTACTGCAAGACTTGATAATAGGCAGAAAAGGGACATAAGTTAAAAAATATACAGAGCCTACACCAACGAAGAGGGAATATATCTACAAGCTGGCAGTTCAAGACGAGGTCAGCTTGCCCGAGGACGATGTATTAGGCTATAAGGAAGATACAGAGGATCCCAGTCAGGAGATAGAAGCGTGGCAGGACCGGTTAGGGGAAGCGTCCACATTGCGATGTATTCGTATCATAAAGGAACCCATCTTTAAGACCCCTAAGGGAAGGATTGAAGAAGGGATAGGTCTGAACATCTGCAACATATCTATCATAATAAAGGGTTCGAATGACCCATGCACAAGACCCAAGTTCTCGACGTCACGTACAAATTCCACAGATAATGATCCTATGCACTAGACCACCTCTACAACGGTGGAACGACTAAGGGACAAACCATTGGCCCCAGAATAAACCCCCCTTAAAGCCTTAATAGGACAAGTATGAAAGGTTTTGTGGCCTTGGACCAAGAGCTCCTTAGGGAGCAAGCCTGTGTTGGGGGAAGGTGGACAACTGTCGCCAAGCAGTAACCCTAGATTAACTAATATGCCTAAGTTCCAGGGGACAAGACAGCTAGCAGTTGGAAGTATAACCTCGGGTAAAAAGCAGAAGTTACCATTGAAAAAGAGCAGATCTTGAGCCACCGACCGATCAAGTTACGGGGGGATTTTACCGTTCTTGGGGAAACCCGCCCTGCGTCGAATATCTCCCCCTGTTATCCAACGACCATTCCTTAAAAGGGGGTTGGCCTCACGAAGGTAAGCGACCTACTTTAAGCATCTCACGGAAGCAACCCAGCAACAAAATTTGTCGCAATCACAACAACCCTCTCATGACTGGGCAACCCTCTCCGTTAGGAAGTAATCAACCAAAACCTGGATTCATCTTTCGTGCAAGGATTCCGACGACTACTACTGAACCCTCCTCTCTGACGGAACACGAGGTTGAGGAAGTTCTGGAAGATGAGCCTGAGCTAGAAGAAGTTGCCCCCCTGCGGACCACAAGGAAAGGCAAGGAAAAAGCTCAAAGTTCGAAGACTAACACTCAGGTGGCAAAGAGGCCCCGAAATTCCCTAAGACGTCCCAGGCCTTCGGCCGCCGCACAAGATGCCCAGGAGGGGGCACTGCCAGATAACCCGATTATTTGGTTACCCCCCTTTTTCCGCCCGCGGAGGCCATCTACGTAGATACCAAAAATTTTGGATGGTCTGATCACTTACCTCCAGACTCTTCTGAACCTCGATGAAGTCCCCGTCATCGGTGATCCCTGTGGACAACTCCATGAAGTCAAGTTTGATGATCATAACCTGGTGGACCAGGATGCCTTCCCCAAATTAGTCCCTGTGTTATATTTTGAGACAATCCATAAATATGATGGAACCATGGTGGTCCCTCAACACTGGGTCTACAACTTGGTGGGATCTGGACTTCTGAATTTGCTCCAAATTCCCTACTTTGGCTGTTACAACATCACAGATCGGCTGGCATGCCAGCTACTGGCCCTCATTCACGATGGTAGCTTATGGATTTGTGACAGGGTCCCTATTGATGCTGAGTTGATCCAAAAAATTATGGGCCTTCCGATGTAGGGGCCGCACCCGCTTGCAGAATTTGGAAAGAAGTATGAAGCTGCTACCACGTCATATGTCCGGAAGACCTATGCAGTACAGCGAAATCAATGAGGGTTTGTAATCCAAACCATCAACGATCCTGCTACACAAATGGGCACTCGCCTATTAGCCTACACACTCATGCGAAGGTGCTAGGTAGCGACTGTCCCTGCTTATGTCATCTAACTAGCTGGACAATGTGCAAAAGGTGTGTTTTTTAATTGGGCTCGATGCTTGTTTGAAGAATTTCTCGCTAACGTCCGCGAGTCTCAAGAGCATGGGACCCCTTTCTTCTATTCATGTCTATTATTTCTCATCGTACTAGTCACCTGGGACAAACCAGAAGAGTCAGTAGTCCCCGAGCTCCCTGCTGGGATGTGCGAAGGCGCTCGGTATGCCCACCTATGGGACTCTATGGATAAACAACGCATTGAGGATAACAAGGTATTTTGGGTCCTCTTCCAGAGCAGTGTCGCCACTACCATAAACTCTCGACCCCGATTATCCCCTACAATATATGACAAATATAAGCATATAGCAACATTTCAAATCACTATGCATCAAGTCTGGATTCGCAGCCTTGCTAGTCAAGCCTGGACAGAGCTACCATATATGGTACCAGATGAGGAAATTGATCTAATAATTGCCCTATGGCCCCCCGAGTGGACAAAAGGTCTCTCCATTACTCCAATAGCAGTTACAGCTGGGTCCAAAGATAAACCACTACAGCAGTCCAACACAGCCCCAAACTCGGCAGCCACTACCACTTCCGCTCCTGCCACCAGTACGAAGCGAACAGGGCCATCGGCATTAGGTCCCCTAAAAAGGACAAAGCAACAAGCTCAGCGCAAGCACTATGACGCGACGGTCACATTAACAAGGGGATATTTGGAGCAAATCGCAGATGCGGTCACTCTGGTGACCAGGGATTAGTGGGCACTTATCATGGCTCAGTGGAAGGCTGGGGTTACCTCTCTTCAGAAAGATCTCAGCGCCCTCAAAATCAACATGCAGCCACATCCGACCCAGGAAAGCCAAGCACCACCTCTGCCGGTCAATAACAGTTTGACACAGGTCGTGACAACAGGTCGAATCTGGAACATCCCTACCAGCGCCCTAATCAGAACACAGCTCCTGGAAGGCACCGAAATTCAGCTGGCCCTCGATCGGTTGACCCCCGCAGCCTTGGAGTCTCTCCTTCATGGTGTCGCCCAATAAATTAGCAATCATGCTCAAGCCACCACCCGACAGCTTGTGGTTGCCCATCACACCCTTGTCCAGCAGAATCAGGGAGTAACCCAGGCCCAGGCACACTAGGTGGAGCTGGAGACTGTGATCAACCAGCTATGCATGGAAGTCACCAAGGGAATCATGGTTGAGGACACCCCTAGAAGTAAAGTGGTAAAACTGGTGGCTGCTTTCAAAGCCTCCTGCTTGGAGGTTTCAGAACTACAGTCCAGGCTGCATCCCGGCACACCCCCAGAAGCCCGTGCCCAGCGTACTACACTTATCACAGATGCCACTACGACGATGAAGGGGAAAACTAACCAAGGTACCACTCTGATGGAATCAACCATAAAACTTTGGTCTCGGGTTCAGTGTGACCCTGTTCTTTAACAAATCAATCAGGACTTACGGCAGCGCGAAAAGGCTGTTGAAGAAATCAGTGCTACGTTGTCTACTTTGGTACCTGCCCAATGCTTAGCACGATTGAAAAATAGCAATGACCTCTAGGATGAGATTGTGAAACTTCGGCAGAAACAACACGCTGTCACAGAACGTCTGAAGCCTTGGACTACCACAGCTCTCTAGTTAACGCATGACATTGATGATGCCAATAAGTGCCTTAATGTTATTAGCAAGTGTTACCACAACTACTAATGATCCAGCTTCCCAAAATATGGTCACTCTCACACAGGAAGCTGCGTCCCAAAGCCAAGCAGTCCTCCCTCCGCTTGCTCGCTCTCTGGATACTCTGTGAACACAGATCGGTGACACTCCGGTAAAGTGACTCGGGATGAGTCACAAGTTTGTGTTGGGGGACTGTTGGAATGCGGTCTCCTAAAAAGCTACAAAACTGGTCCATTTTGGTTATTTTTTATTATATTTAGTATAACGCAAGGGTTTTGGGGCAGGTCAAAGCCCTGAATGCATTGTAATGGGTTAAAGGGTAAACTAGGGGTCCGAAAACCATGGGTTGCGGACCATAGGAATGTTAAAGATAGACTGTTATAAATATAGAGGAATTTCAGATTGTAGGAGGTAGGATTTGATGATCTATTGATGCGATCTATTGTATAAGCGATCTGTTTGGGTTTTTGGGGAATGGACTCCTGCTGGCTATGTGCGCGGAGATCCTAGTCTAGCTGGACTCCTGCTGGTTATGTGCGCGGAGATCCTAGTCTAGCTGTGTGCACACCCTGCTGCTGTGTGCGCAGGTTGGGAAGGGAATTGTAAGGAAAGGTTGATAAATGAATGAATATGCTAGATTATTAGATCTGAATCTGTGAGTACTATTGAATGAATTTCTGGTAATTACTGTGTTATGCATTTTATGTCTTTGCACTGCGAAGGTCTGTATATTGAATGATTGGATCTGTTCCGCTCTGGTTATATCATGCTGCGAAAGTCTGTGTATTGAATTGAATCTAGATATGTTTTGTTCTGGTTATGTAATGTTGTGTTGATGTTTTGAAAAGCATATAATTGTAGAGCTAGTGCACGTGGATGCAATTGGATACATATTTCACCCTGCACAGAGACAAGGTAATCTGAACATAACACAGCTCTGCTTGCCTTACCCTTCCTTTCTCAGGGTGCGGAAACCTGGTTCCAACACCCACCCATACTACTTCGGGTGAGACTGTGACCTACGCAAGCAGGTCACTGCCAAAAGGGCCAGTAGTATAGGGGTTTTTTGGCAAACCTTGCACATCGAACCTGGGTTAGGACCCCTCAAGCCAACAAGGTGGGACACGGATCCCAATCAAATATTTACGAGACTTGTACATACAAATCCTCCTTTCTACCATTTCTAGAGTAGCAGGATTAGAATCCCTTCACTAGGCCTCACGAAGCAACATGAGTCTATTAGTGGATTTCTTGACCACACTTTATGATTGGTGCATAACCTTATTGGAAAATCTGAAAAAACAATTGACTTCTATCCGGAAAGTCAATTTTTTTTTTGGATATGGTACCATTATGTTGACATTATTCTATGAGAGAGTCCTAGGGCTTCGTCCCAAGCTCATCTCAACCATTAGTAGCCCTCATGATCCATGGATAGATATATGGGAAGACTTGATGAATATATTGGGGGGAGGTGAGGTCCCCCGAACTACATGGGATGAAGAGTTCTTCTAGTGGTGGGGAGAACATGTCATATCAGTAGAGGAATATCCCTATGATGGGATGGATTTTAGAGTAGATCCAAAATTTTTTCTTACACGCGGTGTAGCATAGGGTGCAATTGGTAATATTTCACAATGATTTTATGATTATACAATTTTTTTTTATTTTTCAAATTATATAAAAATCAAAATTTTTTTTGATAAGACAATATGACTTACAAAATTTTAATGATCATGATGCAAACATGGTACCGGTGAGACCGGATGGTTTCCCTAGATACAGGCGCTATGGAAGAGAGGTAGATGATGCTGAAGACCTGGGAAGAACCCTCCATGCCATCCAGATAAACTTGGAGAGTCTGACTCGCCAAGTACCCATGGCAACCATAGAGGATTTTCTAGAGGCTATCCAGAGGCAAGTGGTTGGAGTACCACGGGACTGGGTGCGGTTGTTCCTCTGCGTAGCTACTACCATTGTGTTCTTCCAGAACACCTATCCTAGGCAGGGCCTTCTGGGATAGATTTTAGATTTGATCGGATGACTGTATTATTTTTTGATGATGGACATGATCAGGCATAAGCTCTAATTTTTTAGGACATGATGGTCTAGTTTTTGTATATTTTAAACACACTCTAGTCTATATATATATATATATATATATATATATATATATATATATATATATATATATATATGTATATGTATGTATGTATGTATGTATGTATGTATGTATATACACACATAAATTTTACATCATGTGATTGTCCCAAATGTACAATGATGAATTATGTTTTTGATATTTTTAAAGTGTTGAATGATTAATGTGCCAATCAAGTGCTTGATTAGATAATGAGTCTGCTAACCAATTATCTAATCGAGGAATGTAAATGAACGTAATAAATTGAAATGAACATTGTAACAAACACACTCTAAAAAATAATTGATGCAAAAATAGGTCTTTGACATGATAGGTGTTGTTTAATTGCGAAACCACGAATTTTGAATCCAAGTAAACTACTAACGAATCAACACCAAGAGATATTGCCTTCGAGAGTAGATTGACTGCTGCAGTGTATTCTGCCACATTTTTCAAAGCAGGATCAATGCATACACCCCTTGAGACTAACAACTAACCGGATGGATAGTGAGTTATCCAAGCCGCGGAAGCAAGGTTCTGGGTATGTCTACTAGCACCATCGACAAATCCAAAATGAATTATCTCATCCAATACTACCTGGAAAAGTAGATCAAAATCATCAAAGTTACACCAAAAATTGATAAACATACATGTACAAAAATATACAACAAAGAAAATGCTAGGCTGAAGCCTAGGCATAATACTTCTTCAGATAGAGCCCATTTCTGGGCTCCGCCAGCTCGTTTCCACCAAAATCAACCAAGGCATAAGCTCCCTTTTTCAGGACCCTCTTAACAGTAAAGGGGCCATACCACATGGATTTGAACTTGCCTACCCCCAAGGCATCCTTCTCTTGGGCATAAACAAAGACAAGATCACCTTCATAAAAAACCCTAGGTTTGACCTCCTTATCGTACTAAACCTTCACTTGCTTCTTATGAGCCTCATTCATCATAGCAGCATCTTGGCACTTCTCATCGAGATGTTCTAGATGGAGAAGACATTCTTTAAGAATAGAAGTGTTAGGAAGAAGCTCAAATGCCAGCTTAAGGGAAGGAATTTTTCATTCAATAGGAAATATAGATTCCAATGCATAAACTAGTTGAAATAGAGTGAAACGAGTTGCAATCTTCACAGACATTCGATATGACCAAAGTGTAGGGTACAACATGACATGCCAATTGGATCTGGATTTATCAATTTTCCATTGAAGGACAGTCTTTAAGGACTTGTTTACGGCTTCAACCTGCCCATTGGACTGAGGATAATGCAGAGAAAAATGCACCTACTGAAAACCCAATTTGAGAGCCAATTAAGCCATCATACTATTCTGAAAATGACAGCCATGGTCAGTGAAAATTTATTTGGGGATACCAAAGTGAGAAATGAATTGGTTAAATAGGAATAGGGCTGATGTCTCACCATCGTTCGCAAAAGTAGGCATAGCCTCAACTCACTTTACTACTACAATAATGTACTTATGACCCTTTGTCGAAGGCGGGTTATAAGTAGTATAATCAATACCCCACTTTGTGAACAAACCAGTAGTGACAACAGGAAATAGTGGAGCTGGATGAGTCCACATATTCCAAGTATAAACTTGACAAGGATGACACTTTTTGACCGCCTCAACATAATCTTTGAAAATCGAGGGCCAAAAATATCCTGCACGCAATATTTTTTGGGCTGTAGAAAGCCGAGATAAATGACCACCACGACCTCCACTATGGCAATCATTCAGCACAACCTTAGCTTCTTCGAGAGTCAAGAAATGTCTAAGGATCAAATCAACCCCGTGACGATATAAAGTTTCACCAATAATCAGATAAATTTTAGCTAAGTGACTCTCGTATTTCGAAAAAGCTAAGGGAAAACTTGTAGTCTGGAGATAAACAATGAGATCCCCATACCAAAGATCCTATGAAGAAATGAGAAAAATATTTTCATCAGGGAATGATTATTCGTAAAAAATCTCATCTCCATAGGGAAACTCAGAAAGAAACTCCGCAAATACCAAAGACTTCTTGGATTTGGCAGATAGGAATTCGAGATCAAACTCTTGAAAAATGGAAGTCCATAAATTTTATTTGCCCCCAATCAATTTCCTATCGAGAAAAAATTCAAATGGATTAACTGTTGCCAAAACATAAGTTTTGTGAAGAAGTATATAATGCCTGAGCCGCTGGATAGCGTGGACAACTACCAAAGCTAGTTTCTTAATTGGAGAATACCGAAGTTCAGGACCCACCAAGCCTTGACTAAGGTAGTAAACTACATGCTCAAAAAGAGCATCATCTTCCTGAACCAGAACCATACCAATGGTAGATTCTGCTGTAGCGAGATATAGAAGGAAATCTCTACTATAATCAGGTGGACTCAGTAATGGAGTAGAGGTCAATGCATTTTTCAAAGCATCGAACGAGCATTGAGCAAAGCCATCCTAGAAGAATGGGATTCCTTTCTTTAATAACTCATAAATCCCTTTGTAACCTCGACATAATTCACGATAAATCTCCAGAAAAAATTGGCTTTACCTTGTAGACCTTGAAGTTATAATAATTGGCTTTAGGGTTCAACTAAATTTTATAATAATGACACCATTCATAAACTTGATGAAGGTGTGAAGGATTATCAATTCTCTTTCGAGAAAGAGCAGCTAAATCATCCAAATACGCTTCGATATTATGCTTGATGTTATAGAAGGCATAGGACATAGCCGACTGAAAATTAGCTCCCACATTTTTAAGGCCAAAAGGCATATTTTTGTAAGAAAAAGTACCCCAGGGGAAAATGAAAGCAGTCTTATGCTGATCTTTAGGTCAAATAGTGATCTGATTATATCATGAGAAATCACCCATGAAGGAGAAAATATCATTCCCCGCACACTCATCAAGAATTTGATCGATAAATGGTGTGGGGTAATTTTATTTAGGACATGCCTTATTCAAATCCATGAAATAAATAAAAATTCATATATTTCCTTGTTTCTTGTCCATAGGAACTGGATTCGAGACCCACTTAGTTAACATAATGAGGTATATGAAACCTGCCTTTAGCAACTTCTCAACATCGGCCTTGATAGCTGCAGCCTTCCTAGGGTTGACTGAACAAATCTTCTATTGAATAGGCTTATAATTTTCATAAGTCTTGATCTCATGCTAGAAAATAGATGGATCTATACCAAGAATTTCCTCATAAGACCAAACAAACACATCCCGAAGTTCTCGAAAGAGATCAGTGTAAGTCTGAATCTCTTCATGGGAACATTCAGCTCCAATGAAGACATTCTCAATAATGTTGCAATCTCTGGAGATGTTCACCAGGGTAGTAGAAAAAATGACAGCAATGTTCCCTTCAGCAAAAACCTGTGCTGGTGCTAAGGGGTTCAAGACTGGGTGAACAAGATCAGGAGAATAAAGGTTAGACAAACTTGTCTCAACTTCTCGCAAGTCTGGTAGAAAATAGGACCGATGATGCAAATCATCCCATAGTCTTTCCACACCAGTCATTTCTTCAACGATGGCCTCTTCAGATGGAAGAGTGGTATCAAGGCAATACTGAGTAGAAGATGAACTAAGAATCCAAGCCGGAGCCACATCTCCATCCAAATCCTCTGGTGAAAGAAAAAATGGAATGGAGTCTACAGAGTCAATAATAGATTGATAGGAAATCTCAGCTACAGACATAGGAAATGCCATTCCACCCACTTGACCTTCCACTAATGTGGAGGTAGGTGAAGGCAAGGTCCAAGGGTCCGAAAAATAATGAGTTTGAAAGAAATCTCTTCGAGAAGGAACCCTAGAGGATGAGATAGCATGAATATGAATCGAAGGAAGCGGAAGATCAAAAGTACCCATCAATTATGTATACGTTCCAACCCCCAAATTCTCAACAGGTTGCTTGGCATCATTCACCAAGGGTACCATCAAGTTAGCAGATGCATTCGGATCTACAGGAGAACAATCCATCTGATCAAGAGTGAAAATCCTCCCTCCATGGGGAAAACATAAAATGTGAAATAATGAGGAAGAAATAACATCCATTTCATAAATCCGGTTTCACCCGAACAGAAGGTTGTAGTATAGATTTTCATCAACTATCTTGACCTCGATATTTACAGTTTTACCCCCAACACCGATGGTGAAGTTGGAACAATTCCATGTGGCCTGTTAGAATGACCATCAACCGCAGTTATAAGAGTGGCTGAAGGGACAACTGAAGGAGATCCAATAGCCTTCCAACATGTGATAGACATCACACATGTGGAAGCACCCTCATCGACTATTGTTCAAAAGATATTGATCTTTCGATATGTAGACTTAATCTAAAAATCCATATGATGAGGAAGTCTCTTTTTAAAATTTGACATGTCAAATGTGATCATAAGAATTTTTTTGGATCAACAACCCCAATGGCAGTGAGCAATGCACTCCTTTGTGCAGGACACGACTGGAGTACCTCTAACAAAGACTTGGGACAAGGACTTTGAGCCATATTTTCTACAATTGAGAAGTTCTAGGCAGCCTTGGCATTAGGATTGATTGTCATACGATTTGTAAACCCTTTCAGCATCCGAGGTATGGGCTTAACTATAGGCCTCTTGATATGGAGTGGCTAAACATTATTGGGAGAAACTTTAGCTTTCGAAGACTCAGCTTTGCCATAATCATGAGATCTCGTAGCGATATATGTGTGAGCACTCATCATATATACGTTCAATGAATTTTCCCCTTCCTGGTTTCCCCCAAAAGGAGCTCCAGTATTCAGATTCGCACTAGCAAGCAGTTGTTGCCTTTGGGGAAAAGGGTTTGTTAGTACAACCTGGGAACTAGAAGAACCATGCTGAGCTAACAAGTGCTGAGCATCCTAAATTTTCTGGTAGAGGTGAGTAATATGGTCTTCAGTGCATAACTTGCATGGAAACTTAACCTTCTTCTTATTGTCCCTCTTACCCTCTCCAACATGATTTTTGGATATGTTCACATTTCCATTCCCATCCTTGTATTTATTCTTATTATTCCATCCCTTCTTCTTCCCATTGGATTGTTGATTTCCTTTGGGGTTACAAGCCTGAACAACATTAATAGTCAAGGGCTGAGAAGGATATGATACGGACAATGTAGCTTGAATATAAGGAGAAAATTGTATAGGAAATTTCTGCAATTGATTTAGCATGTTAGCCATACCACTATTGATCGTATCGATAAGTCTATCAGCATGAGGACCAGGCTTCATTTTGGATAAATCTAGCTTGGAGTGAGGAGCATCTGGAAAAATATTATTAAGGACTCCAAACCAAGAATATATTAGTTCTATCTGTTGAGCCTTAAAGATAGCTTGTTCCTCAGAAATACCCCTGAAAGGGATACATCCTTTGAGATTTATGGCTACAAAGATTTAAGAAACCATTCGAGAAGGAATTCATTCATAATTTGGGCTTTGATGACCCTCTTCCTTCTCCATTCCTGAATATGATCAGAAATGTGAGTTGCCTTTTCCGATTGGAAATTGTCCAAGAGATCACTCCTGACATCATAACGGATAAGAAAATGAAAGTGGTTTAAAATCATAGTAGCCAACTCACCAAAAGTAGAAAAATTTCTCCCTGTCAGCTCAATGTACCATTTTGCAGTGTTCCCAGTTAGGGCTCGTTGAAATAACCAAAACCTAATCAAATCATAAACAAGGGAGTTTGATGAACACCATAAGTGGAAAGTGGTGACATGGTTAGCTGGATCCTCACCTTTCTTCCCTTCAAACTTGGTAATGTCTGAGGGAATTTTAGTAGGGACTGGACACCAACCTAGACTATACTGAATATGATCATTTGTCAATTTCGATAGATCTAGAAAGTTTAAATTTTCCAGGAAAGGTAAGCACGGAGGAGCCTGGGAATTACATCCCCCATAGTAAGGATTCCCAACATTTTGAAAAGAATACCTTGGATTTGTTGAGGCACCAGGTTTCCAGAGATTTTTTGTAGAAAATTCTGAGCCATAAGAGAAGCGTTGTGACCCAGCATTCGGAGAAGGACCCCCTCCCATCATAGGGTTACTATAAACATGGATATTCCCTCCAATCGAAGTGTTAAATTAGGAAGAAACCCCTTGGTAAGGGTTCCAAGAATTGGAAAATGGAGAAAAAACCTGAGAAGCACCTACCAAAGGGAAAGGAACATTCCCTTGCTGACCAGAGAAAAAATGACTCCCAGCTCCTAACCCTGTAAAAGTAGGGTTCCATCCTGAAAAAGCATTAGAGGTTTGACCTCTGATGAAAGGATTGAATCCTTGATTTTGAGAGGTGAAAGGAAAATATCCTATTATCACTCTGAAAAAAATGAAACATCATTTGACATAGTCTTAGAGGTTCACGTGTCAAGGGTATGGTCATAGAATTAATTTTTTTTATTACTTGGTTAAGGAAAAATTTAAATTTTTATTATTAGCCTATCCTAAGATCCAAACCCACCCCCATTCAAGTATTTTCATGTCACATCAGTCATTATTTCTTGATATATTTCATTTCCCAAGCTTACAACTCCGAAAAGGTCATTTTAGCCAAGAATCCCTACTTTCGTAGCGAATTACATAGAAAAAACACACTTTTTCGCTACGAAACTGCTAATACTTTCGTAGTCAAACTACCTAGAAATACACTAAGTATGTTGCGAAAGGATGTATTCCTATCTGTCTTTTCAAAACAACTGCTAGGTGTCAGTCAGTGATTGAAAGGGTTAGGATAGATTCTATTCGAGTTAGTTAGGGTTAAATCAAGGTACAATGGTCATGGCTAAAGTCATTATTACCATTTTAAGTATGTATGAGTCATAATTATGCCATGAGTTGTCATTGAACTTTAAATTCTTTCCCAATTGAGTCATTTGTCATTATCCGCTCCCTCTTTGCATGTTATTGAGCTTTGGAGAGCTATTTCACTAAGCCAAAGCTGTGGCTGGTATTTTCAAAGGCTTCAAATTCAACATGCAGGACTGTAAGGAATTTATCAAGCTAGAACATAGTGAGGTTGACCTTACAAATTCCATTCCAAGAAGCTACATGAAAGATAATTTCTCAAAGTTACTGCTTATCATTCAGAAGTAATTCACTTGTGAAGGGAGGTATCATAAGGTTTATTCTTACCACTTCAGGCTTCTGCTACATTTTTTTGGTAAGAAATCTCTTGATATACCTTTTTATTTATATAGAAGCTTAGCAAAAATGGAAAATAAAGTCAAGTTAAATCTGAAGGAAGTGAAACCTCATTCTTTCATCATGGTTTAATAAAGTTGCTGGTTTTAGAGGAGTTAAAAATACTAGGCAGAGACTGGTCTTATTTTCTATTTGTTAGTGGTTTTTGAAGTGGATGCCATAACCCCTAAAATAACTCCTAAACCTAGAGGTATAACATCACCTTAAGTGGCCGAAAAAAGTGAACTAGTAGGGGCAAAGAAAATTGAACTAGTAATCATGGAAACAAAGCAATTGCAGAAACTTGATACACCTGTTGTTTCACCTGCAAAACAAGAGCCAACTGTGAGTAAACATGGCAGCAAAATTATTACAAGAAGCCAAATAGTGGCTAAGGGAAATTTAGAAGACATTCTGCATGCTATTGATATTGAGGAAATCCCCATAGTCCAAGCTGCATATATAGATGAGGGAGGATAGAAGTTCAAGAAAGCCAAATAAACAAAGAAGTTAGAGTTTGAAGGTGAGGATGCATGTTTCATGTTTCAGGCTAGGAAACCCATCACAAGACATGCTAGAAAACTCTTGGAAAGAAGTAAAGAATTTCAGAGGGTCACTGACACTATCCATCCACCACCAAGTATCATTGACCTATCATCACCTACAAAAGAAGATCCAGTCATCAAGCAAAAGAAAGGAAAGGAGAAAATTATTGAAAAAATAGAGATTGAGGTCCTTGAGGAGCAGTTGAAGTTAGAAAATCATGAAATAGCAGTCTTGAATAAAGAGGAAAGGAAACATAATTTCAAAAAAGTGCGGTTTGAGAAAATGAAAGAGATTTGGGAAGAGCAGGTTGATAGTGTGTCAAAAACCTTATATGATACACAAAAATTAATCAAATGGACCCTGCCATTGAGGAAAGAGGTGAAGCATGTTAGAAGAATGAACCTACACTTGAAATCTAACAACGGAAAACTGAAGGACCAAGTCAAAGACCTTCAAGAGCAGTTAGAATTGATCCATGAGAAGCTGGAGAAGAAGGGTTTAAAGATGATTGTAGTTGAGGAACCCATAGCTCAACTCATCATTAATGAAGAGGAAACACCTCAAGGCTCTTAAGTTGAGTTTGATTATGTTTTAAGAGGTTAATGGCATGTTTAAAACCAAGTTTCAATATCTGGAAGGTACCTTTTTGAGACAGGGTCAAAATATAGAAACTACACAGTTTTCCACAGTTTCGTAGCATTTCTTAGGCTTGGAGCCAGGAAAACGATACGAAAATTTATGTAGCTTTCTTTTTTCTTCTAAAAGAATTTTTTGCAGCTTTCAAGGAGGGGAAATGGTATTGATGATGTGTTAGGTCGTGATGGACACTATGGAACAACAAAGAAGTAGAATTTTTGAGTTTAAAAGTCATTTTTTGAATGCTATGAAAGTACGCTACGAAATTGCTCTGTTTTTGTAGCGAGCTATTTTTAAAGGTTTTTGAGAAGTTTAAAAGTAGTTTTGGACAGGTGGACACATCCAACAGATCAAGGGACATTTCCACCAAATATTTATGACTTAAATACCATGAAATGGAGACAACTCATCAGCTGAAGCCTTCGTTGAAGATAGGGTCCTGTTTTCCTGAAAAATAGGGTTTGTTTCCATATGTTGAGGAGGATATTTAAGATGTCAAGTAGTGATGAGCTATTTCATATCTTATTCGAACATGTGAAGATTAGTTGTCAGATATGTAGTTATTTTAAGAGATAAGGTAGTTTGATGTAATAAATAGGAGTTTGAGTCCTATTAGGAAAAGGTCTGTTTTAGAGTATAGCTATCATTTTATGATTAAAAGACATGTTTTTCTGTTATGTAAGGTGTCATTAGAAGAATTTGATGAATCTAGCCAAGAGGTAGATCATTTCTGATGTAAGAAGGTCTATTTAAAGGTAGATTATCAAAGTTGTAAAGGGTTGGGGATTTTTTTCACTACTGCTGCTTTATGTAATTTGTCTTATATCAGTAATATAGAGGATTTCTTCTTGACAGACTTGAGATTCTGATGGATTTTTTAATGCCTTTTTGATCTATATTTTTATGTGTACCACTTGTAGTAGACTTCATCATTATTACTTAGAATTCATATGTTTATGCTCTGACTTCCTTTATTGATGAAATTACTGTGTTGCCCTATGTTCTATGTGTGATTTTCCTTTGTTAAAACTCTTATCTGCCTCAGGTTCCATGTCAAGAAACCTTGCCACTGAATATACTTATTTTTTGACTCCATAAGCTCAATGGTTGCATACCTATATTCTTTTCAACCTACATACATAAAAATCAAGTTACTTTTAAAATAGAGTTAGCCATCTAGTTTCATAATTATCTAATATCATAAACTTCTTTGAGAGAGCCCTCTCAGACTGAAGAGGCTAAGCTTTAGTCACAAGCTAGTTTGAAACAATTACATAGATTTGTCTTATTAGCATCCAATCAAGTGCAATTTTTTGATAACATATCCCAAGGAAGGGTTCGAATGAGGAATATGCCCACTTCCAAAGGGGAAACCTTGAAATGAAGTTGATCCACTAGGAATAGAAGGCATAGGCATGGAGTCAGCTGAGGCAATCATAAAGGAGACAAAAGAAATCATACTAGAAGCATTCCAAAAGAAAAGGGGCCAGAATGAGAAGCATATGCTTGGGTGCTTCCACTTGTAAACGGAATAGAGGTAGAGCCAAACATAGCAGCACTAGAAGTGATTATCGAAATGGAAATAACAACTCCTCCTTTGACTGAAAGAGGAGTATGCACACTTGGAGTGCTCATAGCCAAAGCTGTGTTCCCAACCATGGCCATCGAAAGAAAGGGATGAGGATAGGGGCTAGCTGGTCTTTGAGACTCAGGCCCATTGTAGAAAATAACGTATGGAAAACTGGCAGGAAGAGGAGATGAAGGAGTACCAGGAGGTTGAGGAACCTCTTCTACTTCAACTTATTCCACCGGAAATAAGACTCTAGATATGATTGGAGTACTCCTCTCTACAATACCACTAGTACTAGGACCACCTGCAGAAACAACAACCCCAGATGGAGGATCACTCTCTGTTGCATTCGAAACTATTGGATGAAAATCACCCACTAAATTACTCCTACGACTTCTTTAAGAAGGCTTGACACTCGCAGGAGAAATCCCACGAAGCCTCCTCGATCGGCGAGGTGATCGGTCAGCCACTTTTGATAATATGCGATTAATTAGACTCAAAAAATTAAGAAGCTAGGCAATCTAGGTGCAAAGAGCACACTCTATCAAAATTACCTAAGATACAATCAATCAAGAAGCCTTCAGGTATTTCTGCTCCGGGTGATGAGGATTGGACACCAAAATACAAGAATGTGAATAAGAGGACATTCCGAAAATAGTTTGGGGAAATTACGACCCAGACCTACTAGCGAAGGTAATAGAAACAATTATGTTGACCTCCTGAAAAAATCCTTTTCCAGTGAGAGTACCGGAGCGTTGCAAGGGCACCCTCCAGAAGTACTAATGAAAGTGATGCAACGTCTACCTCAGATACTACGAGTATTCCCCCTCGCAGTCACCTATGTGGTCCCTAGGAAAGGCAACTAAGGGCACCAATCCATATCGTTAGTCAGGTGGAACGGTCTTAGGTCAAGATTCAACAAATAGGAGAGGGGGTATCTCTCTTCTCTGTCTTCACTATCCCTCGTGCTTAACTCTCTGGAGGTAGAGCTTTCCCAGTCCACTTAACGGAATTGGATTTCACTCATTAATCAACTTTCTATGTTTGACAGTTTTGAGCGGCCTTGGAGGGTTAACTCTCCACTCACCTATTCCAAGGCCCTATGACCTAGCTAGTTGGTGTATAATTAATGAAAATACAAAAAACTTCTATTTCATTTTAATTAGATCGCTTGATTTTAAATGGTTGTTACTTAAGTCACAGGTAGATGGAGATGAAACTGATGATGTTTTTCGACGTGAAATTAGTGAAAACATACTACATGAAGATGCAATATTTTTCTTTCGATGAAAATAGATTTATAAATGGGTTCTACGAAGCTAATAATAAACAAATTTTCTTTTCTTTTCTTTTCATTTATCACTCTTCACACATTTCAAAAAACTATGAAAAATACTAAAATGCTTCAGTGCAACTAATGCAAAAACTACCAATGATATGCAAATTCTAGGACTACTCACTAAGGAAGCAAAAAGTGTTTCTAAACAAGATTGGTTCGATCATTTTGATATACAAGCAAGGTGAGTCCCAACAAGAACTCCTTTGCATACAACAATGCCAAAATACACTTGATATAAAAGAGAGAGAAATCCAAACAAGGACAACGTTTGAGACTAAGAAAATGAACCAAAAACAAGAAACTAACACGCTGCTTCAAAATGGATGAAAACCATAAAATAAAACCAAAGCAAAAGAAACTGAAAACAATTTTTTTTTTGCCATTTCAATTTTAAGGAAAATGAGAAAATTTCAATGAGAGAAGCAAAAATCTACTAAAGGACCAAAATCAAGAAAATGAGCCACAAAGAGACTTTAAAATGCAAAAGCCAACTATGCCACTTTTGTAGCGGGAATCAAATTAATAAGAAGAATTAACCAAATCAAGAAACTTATTCAGAACAGTAGCACAAAATTCCAGCAAACAAAAACTTCAAGAAACCAAGAAAAGGCAACTTTAAGATTCACTAGAAGGCTAATCCCAATAAACAAGAAAACCAAATAAGTCAAAGAGGAAAAAACCAAAAATCGAAGCAATGCATAAGGCAAACATGAGAAAAAAAACAAAGGCTCACTATTCTAAATGGTCATAACAACCAAGAACTCCAGGAAGAGGTCTTGGTGCTACAACCATAGTTGCGACTTCACAAAACAAGAAAACCCTAGAATGACTAGGTATTCACATGAAAAAGAGAGGAACTGAGATACAACCACAAGAATCATAGTCCAGACACCTAAGAGGTCCCATAAAGGTGACCAACTGATTAGGAGTTCATAAATTTTTCTCAAAATTAAAAGTTACAGGATTGGGCTGAAACTGGGATGGTTGAGTAAATCTCGTCTTCCTGATTCCGGCGCCATAAAGGGTTCGAAAAATCGATGTCGTATGAGAAAGATATTGCATTCTGATCGAAATGGAAAATAGGTAAAATTACGACAGTTTTACCAAGTTTGACTGGGATGCACAGTTACAAAACTGGATGCACAACCAACAAAAAGAGAGAATATTCCTTGGAATATTCCTTCCACCAGACCAGTTGTTCATTAACAAGTGTCACTCTTTTATTGGAGGCAAGGGTTAGAGGAACCAATTATAGGGTGCCACGTAGCTATCCCTAAGGCCGCCACGTGGCCTTGAAACTTCATTGTAAAATTTTATGTGAGGCTGCAGGGCTCGACCCCCTGACCTCTCTCTGGGCACGCACAGTTTACCTTCCCTACTACGCAATGTTTCTTAACATCTTAGGATTGTGGGTTTCATTTATTGTGTATTGCAATTATGTATGGGGGTTGGGAACCACCGACAGTCCCAACCCACCAGCAATCCTCGTATATGTCACATGGCTAACCGTCGATGCCAGCCAAACCATGCGGTCAGATGAAACCTGACGTCAACGAACCATGGTTCAACCTTTAAAACCACAGTCACAACAAGGGTTTCGCTAACCGCTAAGTCTTGTAACGGTTTGGGGGTGCGCATGTGGCCACCACCCAACCGTCATATTTAATACACTGTTAATTCGATAGAGTGAATAGGGGCATGCCAAACTTGGTGGTATACCCTAATTTAACTCCAGCTAACTGGAGTCCTCCACATTTAGTGGAGTTTTCCTAGGAGATATTGGGCAAAAGTGTAGAAGGCTCAATTTTTGACCATTCTGAGTGAATGAAGAGTCATTTTTGACTAATTGGAGCATTCTGAAGCAATTGGTGTAAATAAAAAAACCATTAGAGCACTATAACTACATGTAATAACAATATTTTGAGCATAATGAAAGATGGACAAGCCATTGGGAGCTGGACCAGTAGATGTGGCCCAGAAGGGGTGAACTGCTTCATCATGTCTATTGTGTAAACTTCATGCGATGACTTATTTATCTATTTTACTGTTGTTCAGTGTTATTTATGCTTATTTTATGCTTCTAATTCACTAAAGATCATCTACAAATCATGGAAAAACTCCTTAATTTCTTATGCAAATTAATGAACCAATTATGCACATGTTTTTAAAACTGAAAGACCCTTAGCACAGCAAAACAAATTCAGTCATTTCAGATCAAATGGTATCAGAGCTAGAGTTTTTTCTTTGGTGTTGTTTAGTGAAAAGAATTGTTTAACTGTTTGCAAGTTTTATATGCTTACACGGCTCAAGCTCAAAAGGGGAGAAGGAAAACTGGTGGAAGCAGGAGGGTCTCAATAAGAGCCAAAGAAAAGGAGAGAAATATTGTCACAATCTCCACCACCTAGTTCACCTCCTAAAGAAGCAGAAGCTCCATTAAGCATGCCTCATGAGGAAGGATAAATTCATGAAGAAGTTGAACCTAAGGAAGAAGAAAGTGTGTTTAGGAAAGAATTTCTTGACATGACTGGGATGGTTAGAATTATTTATCAAGAAAGGGATGAGAGACTGGAAGGAGAAGGATCTAAACTCCAAAAGGAAGGACAAGGATCTTCTGGAGGTAAACATGATGAATACAAATCAAAGAAGGGAAATGGAGAAAATGGAGGCAATGGAGAGCCACCGTCTTCACCCTCATCATCATCATCATCTTCTACCTCTTCTTCAGTACATCAGCCACACAAGTCCAAGAGCACTGGTAAATTTCCTTTATTAAAACTTGATGTTAAGTTCGTATTGCCAATGTTTAATGGTGAAGAAAATGCAGACAAGCTAGATAATTGGATTCGACAATTGGAGGTCTATTTAAGAATACAAAACCTTCAAGATGATGATACAAAAATTCAATTAGCTTCTTTGAGAATGGCAGATGCAACACTTGTTTGGTGGGAAGCCAAGACATAGGATGAAATAAAGAAACATGGTAAGATTACTCTATCATGGTTAGATTTTATTGCTCCTATTAAAAAATAGTTTTATCCATTAGCTCATATGCAGAAAGCCATCATGAAATGGTAAAAATTTATGCAGTTAAAGGGACAAAATGTATAAGAATACACCCACGAATTTAGGAGAAGAGCTCTTTTATTAGGGGTGGATTTGCAGAGCCAAGAAACTTTACTAAAGTACATAGGAGGATTACATAGCTACCTAAAACATCCTATTCTCATGTTTAACCCCACCAGTCTAGATGAAGTTTGTGTTCAGGTCACACATCTAGAAGTTAGAGGGAAGAACATTTTTGAAGAGGGTAGGAAGAAACCTTTTAAGGGTAAAGCCAAAGAAAACACCCCAAAAGGTAAAAACAAAAAGAATGCATTTGTTAAGAAAGAGGGAGAAAAAGTGACTTGTAAACATTGTTCAAAAGAAGGCCATGATGAAAATCATTGTTGGAAATTACATCCAGAATTGAGGCCAAAGAAACCCAATAACAAAAGGAAACAAAAAACTGCTGCTACAACTCAACACGATTTAGGATCCGATTCAAGTAATGAAACTAAAATTACAGCCATGGGATTGAAGAAACTGAAGGGAAAATAAATTGAAACTAAACCCAATACCAGTACATCAAACTGCCACATAAACACTCCAAATGAAGAAGAAAGAATAGAATTGTTTCATGTGAGGGACATATTCAATCATACCAAGATTGACACACTGTTTGAAAGTGGGTCACAAGAAAACTTAATCTCTAAATATTTTATCAAAAAACTTAACCTTTAGGCCATACCGCATCCAAAACCATATCCATTGGGTTGGATCTGTAAGGATGTAAATCTACAGGTTACAAGGAATTGTATATTGAGGTTTGCAATCACTGCAAGCTTTGTTGACACAGTTGAGTTAGATGTGGTTCTGCTTGACACAAATGGTATTATATTAGGGAGTACTTACGTATGACATGAAAGCGATCTTCTATCGCCATGAGAACAAGTATAATTTATTCAAAGATGACAAGGAGTTCATTTTTAGAGCACACTGCAATAAGACATACATTGCTTTGGTAAATGATGGAAAGGTAAAGAGGCTGGTAAATTCAAGTAAGAATTTTGTTCTTCTTATGATTAAGCCCAAAGCTGATTTTAATCATGAATCTTTTGAGGGATGTGATCCTAAGTTGAAATCAGAATTATATGATGTGGTTAATGGGTATCATGAGATGTTTTAGGAGCCAATAGGATTGCCTCCAAAAAGGGAAATTCAACATGAGATTCAGTTGCAGCAGGATTGTCCTCTTCCAAACATTGGTATGTATCGCATGTTGATAATGGAGAATGATGAAATAAAGAGGCAAATCAAAGAGATGATGGATAAAGGTATCATAAGGGCAAGCACCTCGCTATGCGGTTCACCCATAGTCTTGATACCAAATAAAGAAGGGACTTGGCACATGTGTGTAGATTTTCGAGCTTTGAACAAAGTTACGGTAAAAAATTGTTACCCACTCCCAAGAATAGATGATTTGCTTGACCAGCTGAAAGAAGAAAAGTTTTTCACTAAGTTAGATTTACGTCAAGTAAGAATTGCAGAAAGTGATATATGGAAAAATGCATTCAAAACCAAACAAGGACCCTTTGAGTGGCTAGTTATGCCTTTTGGTTTATGTAATGCACTGGAAATTTTATGCAGGTTATGGATAATGTTTTGAGACCATTACTTGATGAATTTGTTATTGTGTACTTAGATGACATTTTAATTTTCAGCAAAACAAGAGAAGATCATGTCTTGCATGTAAACAGAGTGCTTGATATTTTGAAGAAAGAGAAATTGTTTCTTAAGATGTAAAAATGTGAGTTTGGAAAGACTTCTTGGTCTATTTGGGAAATATTGTAGGAGGAGGAGAATTGAGGATTGATCCTTCTAAAGTGGAGGCCATTGTGAATTGGCCCACACCCAAAACAGTTACCGAGGTAAGAATTTTCTTAGGTACAGCTCAATATTGGAGGAAGTTTATTACTAACTTTTCTTCCATCACAAATCCTATGCATGCAGTGAAAAGTGTGAAGAAAGGCTTCCAATGGGGAGGTAAACAACAAGAAGGTTTCGAAGCTTTAAAAGAAAAGATCAGCTCAACTCCAGTCCTTGCACTACCAAATTTGAGATAGCTATTCGACATACAAACCGATGCTAGTGACTATGCCATGGGCACAGTCCTTTTGTAGCATGGTAAGCCTATCGCCTTTCATTCAGAAACTTTTAATTGGTGCTATGAATAATTATCATACATATGAAGAAGAACTATATGCGTTGGTACAGAGTGTCAAGAAGTGGAAACACTACTTGATGGGTAAAGAGACTATTGTACACACTGATCACCAACCATTATAGTACTTACAGTCACAAACAAAATTGCAGAAATCAAGACATTTCGGGTGGATGGGATTTCTTCAACAATTTCACTTGGTTACAAGGTATAACAAAGGAATATTCAATAAAGTTGCAGATATTCTTTCGAGACCAATTATTAGTGCTTCTACTTTACTCAAAAATGATTCTATTATACATGAGAGTTACATAGAACAATATGCACATGACATTTGATTTCCAAGATGTGTATGCTAGTTTGAGTGAAGGGAATCAAGTTGAAGAAAAGATTATCACATGCATAAAAATTTTCTATTTCATTTGGAAAATCTATGTATTCACAAGGAGAGAGGATAAGTGTCATGAGAGAAGCTCATTCTTCTCTTATTGCTGGACACTTTGGGGTAAGAAAAACAGTGGCACATCTACAAATGTATTGTTATTGGCCTCACATGATAGATAGTGTGTCACGTTTTATAAGAGGTTGTTCTATGTTTGCAACAAGTAAGCCTAGTAATAGGAAGCTTGGATTGTACACGCCACTACCGGTACCATCAAGGCCATGGGAGAGCATCTCCATGGACTTTGTTGGAGGTCTACCTATGTCAAGAAAGCAACATGATTATCTTTTTGTAGTTGTGGATAGATTCAGTAAAATGTGTATACTTATGCCATGTAAGAAAACCATTACTGCTGAACAAACTACTAACCTTTATTTTCAAAATTTTTGGGTTCATTTTGGATTGCCCACTTCTATTGTTAGTGACATGGATTTGAGGATCATTGGGAATTTTTGGTCAAATCTATGGAGAATGATGGACACAAAATTGAAAAAGAGTACTGCTTTCCTTCCACAAACAGATGGAAAAACCAAAGCAGTGAACAGAACAATTGTGCATCTATTGAGAGGATATTGCAGCAAACATCCTAAGTTGTGGGATGAACAACTGAATTATATTCAGCATGCTTACAACCGAGCAAAGCACTCTTCAACACAAACCTCACCTTTTGAAGCATGTTTTGGTTATTTTCCAAAATCGCCATTAGACTTCATCTTTGGGAAGGATGTTGCAATTGATAGCCATAGTGATATTGATAAGGCTCCAAATTTCATTGATAAAATTCAGATGATACATCAACAAGTTCAAGAAAAGCTTGAGACAACTCAAAGAAAATACAAAGAGAGGTATGAAAAACACTAGGTTGATCACAAGTTTCAAGAGGGAGAGGAGGTATGGTTGCACATTAGCAAATAAAGGATGCAAGGGGAAGGTAAAAAGCTTAAACCCATTTGCTATGGTCCTTTCAAGATCATAAAGAAAGTTGTTAATAATGCATTCCAACTTGATTTTCCTTCTTACATGCAAATGCATTCAGTTTTTAATGTTGAAAACTTACGCTTGTATGAGCCTCCTTTGATCGATGATTAAGGAAGTGATGTTCAACTACCTTCTATTGAAGATTTCTTGCCAGAATTTCTAGATGAGCTCAAACAAGATATAATTCTTGATAGGAGGACAAGAGCATCAAAGAGGGTAAGTGTTGACTACCTTCGTGTTGGGCTCAAAGGCACTAAACCAAGCAAGGAAAAATGGATGGAGATTGGAAAGGTGAGGGAGTTTTACCCTCGTCTACTGAACAAGTAATCAAGTATTTTGGGGTCCAAAAGCTTCCCAATCGGGAGGAATGATCAAGAGTTCATAAATTTTTCTCAAAATTCAAAGTTACAGGATTGGGTTGAAACTAGGATGGTTGCGTAGATCTCGTCTTTCTAATTCTATCACCATAAACGGTTCGAAAAACCGATGTCGTATGAGGAAGATATTGGGTTTTGATAGAAATGGAAAAAATTACAACAGTTTGACGAGGTTTGACTGGGATGCACAGTCAACAAACTGGATGCATAGTTAGCAAAAAAGAGAATATTCCTTGGAATATACCTTCCACTAGACCAGTCGTTGGTTGAAAAGTGTCACTCTTCTATTGGAGGTAAGGGTTGGAGGAACCAATTAGAGGGTGCCACGTGGCTCGCCCTTAGGCCACCACGTGGCCCTAAAAATTCATTGTAAAATTTATGTGAGGCCACAGGGCTCAACCCCTTGACCTCCCTTTGGGCACACAAACAGTTTACTGTCTGTGTTACACAATGTTTCTTTACATCTTAGGATTTCGGGTTTCATTTATTGTGTATTGAAATTATGTATGGGGGTTGGGGAACCACCGACGGTCCCAACCCACCAGAGGTCCCCATATATTTCACATGGCTAACCGTCGATGCCAGCCAAACTGCGCGGTCAGATGAAACCCGACGACAATGAACCATGGTTTTACCTTTAAAACCATAGTCACAACGGGGGTTACGCTAACCGCCAAGTCTTGTAACGATTTGGGGGTGAGCATGTGGCCATCACCCAACCATAATATTTAATATAAGAGTGGATAGGGGCACACCAAACTTGGTAGTCTGCCCTGATTTAACTCCAGCTAACTGGAGTCCTCTACATTTAGTGGAGTTTTCCTAGGAGATATTGGGAAAAAGTGTAGTAGGCTCAATTTTCGACCATTCTGAATGAATGAAGAGTCATTTTTGACTAATTGGAGCATTATGAAGCCATTGGTGCCAAGAAAAAAATCATTAGATAAATGAAACTACAGGTAATAGAAAAATTTTGAGCATAATGAAAGATGTACAAGCCATTGGGAGCTGGACCAGCAGATGTAGCCTAGGAGGGGTGAACTGCTTCATCATGCCTATTGTGTAAAATTCATGTGGTGACTTATTTCTCTGTTTTACACTATTGTTCAGTGTTATTTATGCTTATTTTATGCTTCTAGTTCACTAAAGATCATCTACAAATCATGGAAAAACTCCTTAATTCCTTATGCAAACTAATGAACCAATTATGCACATGTTTTTAAAATTGAAAGACCCTTAGCAAAAAAAACTAATAGAGTCATTTCAAATCACCAACCATATATAGGAAAGACTTACAAGGCCTCAAAATTCAAATTTTCCAAATTTACTGGGCATGCGTGGGATCGTTGTGTGCAACGCGCGTGTATACGCGAATGTATCCAAAGAAACACATGTATACGCGAGTTATTTTGGAGAAAAGAATAGGAATACGCGACTGTGTACATATGAAGTAGCATGTAGAAAATGAAATAGGAAAAAGAGAGAAACTCAAGCCTGATCCAGAATATCAGGGCTTCTGCCTAGTTGGGAAAAGAACCTACTAGACTCAAAAAGTGATTAAACTGCTAGGGAACCCACAAGATAGATAAAATAACACAAAATAGGAATTACATGGATGTAATCCCCTGTAGAGTCGCCAGTTCTGTTACGAGAAAAGCTACACTAAGGCCTTGGGTTGAGGGACCTAACAGAGCGGATGGCATGTTATCACAAGAAGTACTCTAATTACCAGTTTTTATGCTTAAACTAGAAAATGAGGATTATGGACCTTACCCGTTTATCCTTCGTTTGAGGTCGATCCCGTAGGGTGCGAACCCTATGCTACTCCTTGTGCTCCAGAACCTGCAATTTAGTCAAGAAAAAGCACACAAACTAGTTTTAGAGCATATATATCCTAGATGTTAGCATGTTAACATATGCAATATCATAAATATAACATGAAATAAACTATTCAAGATTATTAAGCATGTATAAGAGGCACATAACACATAAACATCAGGAACAAGATGGTACTTCTTTTATTGATAATATGTACAGAAAATAGTGGAGAAATCACCTGACATCTACCACAACCTTGAGCAAAACCATCCTCCGGATTCGTCCAGCCCTAGCCTCACAAAGCTTCTACCATAAATGGTGCACTAAGGATGTCACATAAAATGGGGGTGATCATCACAAGGAAATAGGGGTTTCCTGAACCTGGGAAGTGCATGAAGCATAGGGAAATATCAAACTTGATCAGGGCTATAAAAGGCTATAATATCAATAATATTCTCTCTCTCCTCCCTTAGGCCATTCCCTTGAGGTGTATTTATACTTCCTCAAATTAGTTTTTTTAGTTGGGGAAAAGTTAGGCCACGGGCTGGGGTAGTTAAGTTACAGGAAAAAACCATAAGCCATGCCTCTTTAATATGATAATTATATATTTTTAATATTTTAAATAGCATACGTGGGTTAGCTATGGATGGACTCGCATGTGCAGGTGGAAAAAACTGGGCAGAGTCGCGTATGGATTTTAAAATACTGTTTTTTGAGAAGTGTGACCAAGTATGAATCGAAAGGCTGCCCAAGGCCAACGCATAAGTCTCAAGTATATAGAGGTGATAAATGATGCTATGACACCTATTAATTTGGAAATTCCTCAATGTGAATTGTGAAATTCCTTTAGGACTTCCTTTGACTGCATGCATGATCTGTAAAATATGGAACACTCTAAAAATCATAGTACACTTCCCTTTAACTATAATCTCAACTAGGTAAATTGAATTTCATGCTTGCATGTCTTAATTTAGGCCTATTGATTAATTAATTGGTTAAACACTGTAGATGCACCCCATTGCTAGACCTCCCACTAGTTCCTCCAACAATTGGAACTAGTTTAACTAGCCTTAACTCAATTTAAATGAATTAAATTGTTACAACTGAAAGGACCTCAACCTAGGATCCTAAAATTTAGGAATCATTGTACACAACACATGTTCACCCTACAACTCAAATTAACTAAGATAACTAAGCGATAATAACTCAATTAACACATTAAAGTTGTTTGCTGATGTGGAATTACGATTTTCTCTTGATTTAATCAAAGGAAAATTTAAATTAGGAATTTCTTGCTGCATGTTCAATAGTTAGAACTATAGGTAAATCATACATTGCAACATAAAGGTGATAAGAAAAATTACTTATTTAATGTCCATGACCATACCAAACAATGAAATATACACATTATCATAGTTAGTTGAGTATAATAGGCATATATACAATACCATGAAAATAGCTTTGCAGTTTTCATAATGCCCATACCTAGTCTGGAAAGTTGTGTTGTAAATGTCCTCTTCCTTAATATGTACCTGATAATATCTATATATCAGATCAATATTCGATAACACTGTTGCTCCCTTCAACTAATCAAACATGTCATCAATCCTGGACACACACACACACACACACACACACACACACACATATAGAACATAGAAATATCAGTCATCGTTCATAGTGCAACATGTATACATGTGAAGATAATTATCTAATTATCTTAAATGACTACAAAATGAAGGAAGGAATTCAACTCTCCACCCAACCATAGGCTAGCTAGACAACACTCTTTCTTGCATCTAACCACCCTCGAGCTAGATTTAGATACTGAGTCAAGTGATGAAGGGAATTCACACCAATACAAGTCAACCAAATCACACAAGGGTAGCACACAATGTATCCACCTTTCAACTAAGATTCCAAAGCACACAATGTATCCACCTTCTATAAAAATCAGGGGTCCATAGCACACTGGTTTCCACATGCAAAACCTTGCATGGATCTAGGAAGCATATTGTCTCCACTAGTTAACCACTACAAGGATCCAAAGCTCCAAAATGTCTTCACTTGATTCACACTACATGAGTCTAGAGCACGTAGTGTCTCCACCTATTTTCCCATAGGAATATAGAGCATGTCATGCCTCCATTTGTTAGGATTCCACATGAATATAGAGTCCACTCTTAGAATCTCCACTTGTTAAGCACCACAAGAAGTTACAAGGGCCACAACACCTCGACTTATTGGGTATGAATCCAAAGTCCACAATGATTCCACATTCTTAGCACAAATTTTGTACATTGCATCTTCTTTCCTTTTTCATAAACAATTCCTCTCACTTTGATATCACGTTATTTTTTTGCGCTTCTGAGAGTGTTCCACACTCTGTCTCTTACGCATACCACATTTCCAGTATGCCTTCACATACCATTTACTACTGAAAAATGATTATATCCCCCCTCTCTCATACTTTCCTTGCCTTTATCCACGTACATTCCCCTTGCATGTTGACTTATACAACACATCCCCTGAGAATAGAGAACATATTATATTTTTTTCCTTTATTGAAGGCTACCCATACATTTCTTCAAGGCTTGCACCAACAATACCATAAATTCACCAAGGAGATAGGTGGTAAAATAAATACAAGTTTTGGTTTACAAGAAACTCCTCCTCCTCATACCTCTGAATTCGTGTCCACTCCTCCAACCTAGTCAATGTTTACATTTCCACATCATTTACATGAATTACAATTCATAGTGACATTTACAAGAGGAGTAGAAAAAAGGATTGTCATATTATTAAATTATTGTTTTTACTTATGCATGCAATATATAAAATGTATAAAATAGAGATAAAATAGAACAATCACTCACAAGACCATAATAACATGAGATATGACTCGACAAACTTTTTTAGGAGAAAGCCTAGCTAGAAGGTGAGACTACTTTTCTCTCTCTTTCTCTAAATGGAAATGGTGCAAATACAAAGGATTAAGACATGTGACCCATGGAATTATACATAACATAAAATATATATTTTCTCCCTTTCTCTATCCACTCTCATCTACTCTACTCAACTATGGAACAAAATGCACTTGAATAAAATAGAATCCATTTTCCTCATGTTGGCCCAATTCTAACAGAACCAGATAGCCATCTAGGAGTTAAATTTGAACCATTCAATCCTCAATAGTTACAAATCAACCCTTCTATATTATTCTATATTGTGCCCATGTGGCTAGCCCCCTTTTCCATGAGTAATAAGGTTGACATGGCATCCTCTCAAGTCGTCACAGACAAAACATGAAGGTCAACTTTTGGGTGGTATAACTTTGGATACTGACTTTGTTTGATGTCTTTATTGTGTCATTGAAAATGTATCTAGGTTTATAATCCATGGAGTTACACTAATGAGAGTTTTTGGGCCCCAAAAAACTTCATTAGATTCCTCATGTTGCCTCTAAAAGGTTTTAAACCCTAATTCACCAAACCAAGACTCATCTGTAAAAATGGTCCTATGAGTTGATTCCTCCAATTTATCCACTTTGTAAACATTAAGATGGATGAAAAATAATATAATGATCCAATCTAGATTGATTATTTCCTCAATTTCCTAAGGTTTATGAAGAAAATACACTCAAGAAATGTTGTATCTTTCACATTCTCTTCTCTGATGTATTTAACATACTTCATCAATTCTAGGAATTTTTCTCACATTCATCCATGTAATGTTTCCCAACTTAAATTCATGAAATTATTGTATTTTATTTTTCATAATAATGATTATAAATATACTTCTATTGAAAATATTTGTTAATTTCTTCCAACGAGTCTTTCTTTCACTCATCCTTTTTACTTACTAATGATGATCCCACCAAAGAGGAGCCATTCCTTGTAGGTTTTAAATGGAAATCCCTAATTTCTTGTTCCCTGAGTAATTATGGATTGGGAAATATTTCCTCATCCCTAAAAACTATTCTTCAACATCTTATATACATTTTTTCTAACCATTAATAGTGGGTGATTTCAAATTACAAAATTTCCCTTGCAGATCATCTCATTGGAATTTATTTCTTAGCTTCATAATTGGAGAAATTTTTGGGTTGATAAATGGATCTCTATGGTATAGATGAATTTGATGGATATGAAGGGTATATCACTTAATGAAAAATCCTCCTTGATTCCTCAAATATTCTAGGGTAATTCATTCTTGAGCTCCCTTTGCACATTGTCACATAGTTAAAACTCCTTGACTCCCAAGATCATGTATGAAAACCCATTATTAAGCTACCTTTTCTTCCATGAACATAATTAGAATGATCTACAAGTCACATTATATCTATACTTGTAGAAAGATATGGGCTAGTTAGGCATTCATTTTTTTTATTTTCTTGAGATTTAATTAGCCTTTCATTACGTACTCGACAACACTAAACTTAACTGATATATATATATATATATATATATATAGAACATAATACATAGCTCTATTCATATAATGATATATAGAATTATAATATATATTATGTAATGTAAAATATATTTTTCTAAATAATAGACATAGAAATATATAAAATATAAGATATATATATATATATATATATATATATATATATATTGAGGAAAAAGATTTAATTTTATGTTGCATGTGCTTTGAGGACTCAAAAATATGTACCACTGAAAGTGATCAAAACGAGCCTTATTGTCATATTGAGAGGAATTTCAAAGAATACATTAACATGTAGAAAAAGAGTTTTCTGGAAAGACTGTAAACTAAGAAAAACTAAACTTTCTCTAGGCATCAAATATAACAAAGCATAATAGATAAGACAAAACGTAGGGCTGATAGAAAATTGATAGATATATATCTCCCTTGATTCCTGCATGAGTCAGAACAAAAACCATATAATATCAAGTGTTTTCTATGTCAGGTGCCACCTACTGAAGGCCTTCAATGAAAGTTTCATGGTAGAAAACTGATCTTTCTTCATTTATTTTCTCGTTGATTTTCCAAACTCCCAAATCTTGAGAAGTACCTTCTTTAGAGATCTCGTTTATTACACAATTTCTTTCCTTGTAAATGTGTTGACAAGTAATCAGATTAAAATTTTGTTTGAGTTGTAATACTTCCTCAAGAATGGGGCAAAAAGTATGAATATGACATCACTGCACCTCATTGAACTAATTCACAAAAATCATTGAATCACCAAATATCTATAAAGAGACAACATATTTTTCAATGGCAAAGAGGAGGAGAAGCTTAAAGCTGAGAAGCTCTGCATAAAAATTTGCAGTTTATATGCGTGATTCTCATGGAGGTAGAGGATATCCCCACTGTTACACGTCATTTTGTCACCATTAGGCAAATGACCGCCAATCTGGATCTCTCACTATCCGATTAAGTGTTTCAAGCATTCCTCTACATTTTTGGAAGCAAAACAATCCAAAAGACAACAAGAATCCTGGATTACATTGATCAAAAACCTATTTTTAAGCACTTGCATAATCTTCCTAGCCACTTCTTGCGCAAGAGAAATTTTAACCATTGTGGTATGCGCAAATTTGTGCTTTGTCTTCCACTAAAAACTACACAAATATATTAGCATGGGTAAAAATAAAAAGTGATTTCTAGAAGCCTTGTTGGAGGAATATTTAAAAAAAAATGCCTCGAGCCCCTACATCCTTGGGCCTCATCCCTTGGTTCATGAATCAAACTCTATTTCTTTGTGGAACCTTAATCCAATTTCTTTATGGATCTCATCCTTTAGGAAGAGGATCCCGAAACTCCTTCTCTTGGCCTATAAATTCAACACAGACAATAGGGTAAGGGAGGACTTTTGAATGTAAAATTATGCTCTCGGATTAGGGCTAAAATCCTATCACCTAATGGGAGGATTGGATATCATTTGGAAGAGGATTACATCATCAAGGCTAAGGTCATATTTCTCCTTATTGTTCAATATTAATACAAGCAACTGTTTCTTTCATATTCGCACTTTCTACGATGATTTTTCCAAAATTTATTGATATTTTTCATATTTTTATACCTGAATATTGGATTAATGTTATGAATGTGCTATGTTGCAATTTCCATTCACTGTGTGTTTGAATATTTATCTATATTATGATTTTATTCCTTATTTGTTTTTGTCTATGCAGATATTCTCTTGAAGCAACAAGGAAGAGATTTTGAAGGCATTAAAAGGAAATATACAAGCATTTCGTAGAGAGGTAAGAGACTCTTACGCACTTCATATATCATGTTTCAATTATAGATTAAGGAAAGGTAATAGCCACTTGTCTATTTGTTTCTAGATTTTCTTTTGATTCTAGGGATATCACTCCTTTCCCCAAGAGTGATTTGTCTACCATAACAAATTGGCTATTCCATCGGGGAACAAATTTTTCTTCATTATGCCCTCCTATGATATTTAATAACTTTATGCAGCCTTGTTTCACTATGTTTTGAACCTTGAAAGTTTAAATTTATGGATTTGTGGCTTTGATTTTTCATATTCTTAAGTTTTTCTCGATTTGCGCACTTTTTCTTTAGTAATAGTGCACAATAGTGTGCAATTTTACTTTAGCAACAATGCATCTACACATTGAACCTAACTGATTACCTACGATAGTATTTGAAAAATTGAAAATTTATGGAATTTTCAGGTTTTCTCTGTTTTGATCACTACTAAGAGGTTTGTCCAACTTCTTAATAATTTTTGGGTGTTTTTTACTTGCATTTTTGCAAAAAATAATCGCCCTCAATCACCTTGGGGGTGGGGCTAAATTGTGTATGAGTGATAATCACCTTTGTGTGTCATCTCTTTTGATCTTTGGAATTTTCACGAAAATTTAGTTTGAGCTCTCTATTAATGAAATCTCATATTACATTCGATTTCATTTAAGTTGCATATTTTTTGTGAAATTTCCTTTACTTACACTTGATTGGTTCTTTCATTGCATTAGTGAAAGAAGATGCTTTTGTGCATAAGTAGTCTTGCTATATTATTCTTTCGTTGATTCAGAATCATCTTGTGTTTGTTTTGAATAATTCTACTTCATAGATTTCATTTTCATGGTCTTGTCCATAGATTACAATTGGATGATTTCACATCAAATTTTGCATAATTAACATTATGGAAAAGTCAACCATAGATTTAGATCAATTTGTTTGATTGTCTTTTTGAGAAAAATCACTTATCTTTATAGTTTAGGGCTTTGAGTTTTTGTTGGTTTGTTGATATTTCAAAAAAGAGTCTTTTGCTTCTAGAATTGGTTGTGTTAGTTTCTTTTCTTTCAGTGAATCTCATCATTTATACATTCATGCGTCTTGTAAAGAGTTATTTCATCGATTGAAAAGCTAGTTTCTCTCATAGAAATATAGTCCTGATTTGAATTTTCATGTTTTTATGCTTGTTTTAAACATTAAAATGGAAAATTTTCTTGGAATTGATTTGCATTAGTATTTTCCTGCTAAAAATTGGTGCATTATAAAATTTGTTATGTTTTTTATTATTTATGAATTCTTGCATTATTGGAAGTCAATAAAACCTCTCTCCTTATTTTATTTAGGATTCATCAAAGTGAAAATATTACATTATCATATTTTATTGCATTCAGTTTTGAGTCAAGTTATAACACCATTGATTTCATATCCATCAACCTACTAAGTAAAAAAAAGACTTAAAAACAACGCTAATAAAATAAATTAGAATTTTTATATTTCTAGGGCTCATTACACGTACATTAGATAAGATTGTAGGGGTTTGGAATAAGAAAGTGAATTAACTTTGAAAAGCTGTAGACAAATAGTAAAATCTTGCGGTAGGGAGTAAATCCATATATTACAGTTTGATTCTGGGAAGCTCCTCTTACACAAGAGTTAAAGACAAGATCATATCAGACCCAATGAAGTGATCGACCCCACTTCATTGGTTACGGTAGCACAATTTTCACACATTAAAAATGGTGCTGAAAGGTGCTTGGGAGTCACTTGAAGGATAAACCTTAGATTGAACATGTTGAGGAACCTTCAAAGTGATTAAGATTTATTACTCTACCTTTGCATGTACATCTGATCTGCGACTATCCACCTAGGTCAAGTTGCTGTATGTGGTAACTAATAGACCATTATCTTTGGTCATTATACCCAAGGTGACGACCGGGTGGGGGGTGGGGGTGGAGTCCCTGGTGTACCTGCGTTGATTAGACTCACTTGGACCTTTTTGGAGGGTATTATTCACTCTATATGGCATAAGTGAAGTTACTTTCACCTAATCATGGCCATTAATTAGGTTGCCAACATAACTGATTCCACCTACTCTATCTCTACCCACTTTTCACATTGATCTCTACGACATTGGGTTTTGATCACTAAATAGTGATTTCGCTGTGAAAATGTTGTTTGCATGGTTTGACTCCTTAGATTTATTAGTTTGTATTATTTTCTTGTTTTAATTTTTTTATAATTTTCTTGTGGATTGTGAATTTGGATTGTTAATATCGTTAAAATCATTTATAAAATTCACTAAAGTTTAAAATAATGGAAAAAATTCTTGAATTTACCAACCAAGGAACCCCTCTTAATGGGGATCCTAGTCCTTTTCCTTGCTTTTGAAATTTCATTCCTCCTTATATAGCTACATTGTCTCTTTCTTGATTCATGATAGGTTTACCAGTATGGTTTTTTTCAACTTCTTTAGCCCCAAATACTCAAATTGTTCCACCTCAACCAAATTCACCATATGAACATCACCAACCTCATGTTGATCCTTTACCTTCTTCCCCCAACGTGTCTTATTTCGTTTCTTCTTCTTCACTTGGTAAAATCCTTGATGCTAGTAACCAGGTGGATAGAAGAAGAAGAAAGGGAAGAAGAAGAAGCAAGATAAGAAAGAATTCAACCAACCAACCATGGTTGTAAGTATTATTAATGTTGAGGAACATTCCAACATACGTCGTAAGAAAAAATAACCTTGCAATATTTGTAAGGGTGACCACTTCCTTATCAATTTCCATAGTATTCCAAGGTCTTAGAAGCATCGTCCAAATGTTCTCACCAAATTATTATTGATCCATCAACTTACTGTTGATACATCAACCAATGATTCTAAGGTTCCAAGGAAAAAAGGTAAATATAGGTTTCTTTGTAGGTCATGCGAAGTGAGTCATCAATCCCACCTTTTCCCTCACATCGATTAAGCCTCAAAATTGTTGAAAACCTTACTGTTTCTCAACAACAAATTCTACCTAGTTACTGTAATATTTATCCCAAACTATTGTCAATTGACAAAGTGATTGATCTAATTCCTAGTAGAGTCAATCCCACTCTTCCATTGGAGAAGTAAAACCCATATTTCTCAGGTTGATGAAAAATTGGTTGATCAAGTGATCGAATCAATTCTATCTTCGGTCGATCCCACTCTCCCTTTAGAGAGTGTTCATACCGCTCAGGTTCTTCTTGTTGCTTGAGATTCCACCACACAAGGGGGAATTTCACCCGTTTCCACGAAACCCCCTCCAAATATTGAGGTTATTTCCTTTGATTGGAGTAGGCTGTCAGAGTCTATTCTCCCTTCTTCCACCCCTTTCCAAAATTGTATGAAGGTTTATGGTAAGAATGTGCATCGTACAAATTTAAATGAAGGCACTTATGTTATTATTTTATCCTCAACTGCTTGGCAAGCTTTGGGTTCCCCTCAGCTTTTGTCTGTTACAAAAAATATTTTGGTGTTTAACATAATCATTAGTGAACCTTTAGATATCCTTCCTAAGTTACCAATTACCTTGGAAGGTATAATTGTTTGTATTGATCTTATGACAGTCCAAGGCCCCTTTGATTTTAATTTGTTCCTTGGGTGAGACTATGTATACGCTAAGAAATCTGGCATGTCCACCCACTTTTGAGTGATGTATTTCCATCACAATGGAGACATTGTGACTATTGAACATATTTCATTCATTGGAATTTATTCGAATAACAACCACCCAAAATCCCTAAATTTTCCTTATATGGAAGTGGTATCTACCCCACCACGGGTTAATTATGTGGAAACTAGTCCCATGCATTCACTTTGTTGGCACTAGAATCAACACTTGGACTATAGCAAGCGCTTGAGCAGACACATCTTAAGCTCGAGGGCTATTCTTATGATTTGATTGGGTTTTTTGGAAAGTGGTTGGATCTCAAGAATTTCTGTGAAGTCGCCAGGTGAAAAAACTACAGTCCTCTTCAAGTCGCCAATTCTTGTTCACCATCAAGAATTGATCTTCATCAATTAAAACAAGAGAATCGAGAGAATACTTTGTTTCAAGGCCTTCGTCTCCTAGTAGATGCACCAAAATATGTTGGCGCTAGAATCAACACTTGGACAACAGCAAGCGCCTGACCAGACACATCCTAAAATATAAAGCAATTTAATGATTTGTTTTATGAGATTGGTAGGTGGTTTAAACTCCCATTCACTGAAAAGAGATTTTAGTCAAATCCACTGTTCTACTAATGAGGTTATTGGGTCTGATGTGGTAGCAAAAGAGTGAGTTTGTAGTCTATGAGGGAAAGAGAGTGTGAAATGGAAGAAGAAACAGTGGGTGTGCAGGGAAGAATTCCACTGCTTTTGGTAGAAAATAACAAAAGTAGAAATTTGTCAATATTTCAACAAGAGAAAGCTATTTCTAGACTTACAATATTCTCACTAAAATATCATGGAAGATAATTGTTATAAGTGATGCTGTTTACATTGTCATCATGTATATTTCATCAAGAAAGCTCACTGTGTGAAAACAATAAAATTTGACAAAACACATGAACATGTCAAAAGACTAATAAAAACACATAACAGTATGAGGAATTAAAAGTTACCACTAAATATAATAAGATGTGAAAACAAAGAGAAGATTAAGAATACACACACCAGATTGATAATAAGTTCTCAAAAGTTCCTTCAATTTTGTTCACTGAAAAGAGTACTGATAATATGAGCCAAGATTCTGAAATCACCAACCAACCCATTTTACATAGTTGTTTATCACATATATACAAAAATAATAAACTGTCATCTCCACAAAAGGAGTAAACATGCTCCCAAAAGTTATTACGATCTCGTGCAAGAGATGAGGCTTATCCTAGAACTTTAATACAAAGTGCTATGACATAATGAAAATAACAGCATCAAAGCTAACAATTTGAAGTGGTTTGTATGATGTGGTAGTTTATGGGAAGACTCCTCTTCTGTTATGGTGCGACCAACTCCACAAAAAGTGTAAAAAATAGTTAAAATGGTGTGTGGTTGTTAAAGTTGAATGCTGCCTGGTGCTTTGTATAAACATGTTGGTGCTGAGAGTAGTGGTAGAAAACTATTTCAGAGAAGCTCTGCCGTTGTTCTGTTGTTCTTTTCCTTCTTTGGTGGAAAACCCTTTGTAATGGCGGAAAACCCAGAACTTTTTGGATAGAATGAAGGAGGTTCATTTTATGAGATATTACAAATAAACCCTTTGAAAAGGTTTAATATATAGGGGAGCTGTGGAGTAGAATGAAGGATAACCAGGAGGAAAAATAATTTTAGACATATATTATAATCGAAAATAGGGGTGGGAGTGTTTAAACTTAAGACACAAATGGGAGAAAATGTGATTTGCGATGGGGTGATGACATGGCAAAGAAGTGGTTCTGATCACAGATCGCACATCAGAAGTTTTATTATGAAACACGGGAGTTAAATGTTGAAACTGGCGAAGTGCGATGTGCAATGAGACGGAAGGTGGGGCCCAGAAAATACTGCAAATATCACATCACAAGTTTTGTTATGAGACACAAGAATTAAATGTTAAAACTCGAAAAGTGCGATGTGTGATGAGACGGAGGTGATGTGTCATAACAAACAGCGGGGTCACCTAAAAATCGCCCATCAGAAGTTTTCAGGGAGCGGAAGTGAATGCGGTAAGTGAAATTTGCGAATATCCGATGTGAAAAGTTAGGTGGTGTTATCACTCCAATAATTCTCAAAGGGTTGTTTATGTTCTTTGGTTTAAAGAATATTAGAGATAACAACACCTACTTTTAAGCCTTAGGATCTAGCCTTCCTAATGCTCAAAGAGGGCTTTGTCTATATGATTTATCTTTGTTGATTGTAGTTGATTTTAGGCCAGTTATGTAGGATTACTTGGGATTTCAATTTTGGATTTGGTTTGGTGGTGAAATCACTTACTCAGATGGATAGATGTAGGTTTGTATACCATTGGTCTAATGGAGTCAAAGTGTCAAGCAGTAGAAGAAGGATTAAGGTTCTAAAGGGAAGTATTCATAGGGAAAGATAGTTTAGTCACTTCAGATTCTTAGGCTGATGGTGAAAATGGTTTCAATTGGGGTAAGAGAGAAATTAAGGGTTCTCAAATCTGGATAATGAGTGAAAAGACAGAGGTCAATCGAAACAAGGGAGAAATTAAGAATTCCCTAATCTGGATATCAGAAGAAAACATATAAATGATAAACAGTTCAAGACATAGTGTAATTAAACATATTATGTAATAATATTTCAGTTATATAATTTAGATTAAGCAAAAATATGATCATGTGAAAAATTCAAAAAGAAACAATTGAACAAATAGAAAGTACTTCACTGTAGTAGCCCAACACATGAATCCTGTAATATAATCTCTTTATTACTTTAATCCAGTCTACTGACTTGAAATTGGTACAATCACCCTCAATTTCCAGAATAGGACAACTGTAGAAATGTTTAGCAATTCATCCACACTCAATACCTCGAAATGTGAAGTATTTATACAAAAACTCTTAAAAAATATCCTAAAAAAAACTTAGGAATTATTTATGGAAAATAAATATCTTTATGCAAGAAGATAGAGACAACTATCTAACTAATGCAAGTTGTCTATGCTTTTATTGAATTTATTGTTGTTGTCTATGATATTTTTGCTAATTTATTTCTTTGTTGTTTGCTCAATGAAGGTTGTTTGTTAGGAAATGGAGTGCCCTTTACGCTGGCAGTTTTCAACTATGTTTTTCATCTTTGATTTAAATCTAAACCATATATTTCATCTGATACTCTTTAACCTTTTTGATATTCTTTGACTGTCTCTCTTTTCACTGTTACTGCTGTTATGTAATTGTAAAACTGTCTGCTTTGTTTTATCTTTGACCGCTTGCTTTTACTGCAAACTGTTTTCACAGTAAATCAGTCAACTTTTCCCAGTCTTTTGTATTTGGCAATTTGATCTTTACCATCCTTCTGAATATTTCATCTGCCTTTATCAACTTTTCCCAGTCATCTGTAGGTTGTGTTGATGTCGTTGAAGACTCAATTGCTGAAGTTGAAGTTAATGTGACAGGAAGTGTTGTAGCCATGGGGACTGTAGGGGCCAATGATTCTGCTAATTTGCAAGGTACACCAATAGTGACTACAGGGATGACAGTGACAAGGACTTCTTCTGCCCTGGGATTTTTCTCCTGGACCAATTTGTCCATTTCATTTTCCATTTCCTTTATTTGGGAAGTCAAGTGGAGAATGAGATTCATCATCTCATATTTCTAGTTTTCATCCTGTAACACTTCCTTTTCCTGAGGATGTTCATTAGGAGGCAACTAAATTTGTTTATTTAATGCAACAATGTCTGCATTCTTATTTTTTATCAATTCATCTGCAAATTTTACATTATTAGGATCATATCCTACTTCAATAATCGAATATTCCAGTGATTTGATTCTGTTATCCTTAGCCTGTGGGGATGCCTTTTCAAATTTGAGCTGATATTTGATGTTCCCAAGAGTGTTTTGTAGCTTTTGTACACTCATGGATTTATTTTTCATTGTTGAATAAAGCATTTCACCAGCTTGTTTGTGAAATTATATTTGATCAATTGGATGAAGATCTTCTTCTTGAACTTCATATGATGTCTTTTTGTAATCAGCTGATGTGTTGGGATGCTTTACTTTAGGCTGCAGGAAGGTCATCTACATCTTCCTAGTTTTGTATTCAAAAGAAGAAATCAATATTCTTTGGTCACTGGGTGACTATTTCCAATACTGGTTATATGTATCAGTCTTCAAGGCTTCATTTCTGTTAAGTCCCTATATTAATAGTATAGCCCCTTATTATGTTAGTGTAGCCCCCCTTATTGTTATTATTGTACCCCTGTAACCCCCATATTGTTATTATTGTGCCCTTAAATTATTATTGTTAGGTCGGCTAGGATTACATTGTGGCCCCACTAGGATTATATTGTGGCCCCATGGACTCCTATATATAGAAGGAGGTTTTGTTCATTTTTATAATCCAAGAATTTTTCATTTGTGTAATGTATTGGAGGTTTCCCCCTCGAAGTGGCTTATTTCTAAGGCGTTTATATCTCTTTTCTTCTATTTTTGAAGCTGGTTACACAACATTTGGTATCAGAGCTTTGGATTCTAGGGTTTCGCTGCTCCAAACAGGTCATCGTGGAATTTTCGCTATAAATTTTTTTATACGAAGTTTCAGAAGCTGAAATGTTTAGGGTACGAAGCCAAAATCTTGAGGAAGATTGTATAAAAATTTCAGAGTTTTTTTCGCAATATTTTCGGAGATATGATCTGTGGAAGTCAGGTATTTTTTCAGGCTCCTAAACAGGTCATCGTGGCATTTGCGCTATAAATTTTTTTCTACGAAGGTTCCGAATCTGAAATTCATATGGTGTGAAGTGGAAATCCTAAGGAAATTCATCAAAAAATTTCAGAGCTTGGTTCGCAATATTTTTGGAGATATGATCTGTGGAAGGTAGTGCTTTTTCAGGCTCCTGAATTTCATCTCAAAGAGGTGATCGTAGGAAAAGTTCAATAACTCTCTCTCTGGGCATCGGATTGGAGTGATGTAAAAAGTGGTCACAAGTACATGGAATTTAGTTTCTTGGATATAAATTTCAGAGACAAAGGACGAAACAGTGACACGTGGCAAGTCGTACAAGTTCGCTCTACTGAACCAGTCCGGAATTAGGTCATTGTGGGAGATTGGACACAACTTTTCCTTGGAGAATCCAAATCAGGTCAGACCAGTGGCATTCGAAAGATAATTCAGAGGGCTACGTTGGTACTGAAATTAAAATATTTAAGTGCTACAATCACAGAGATAATCCAATTTCAATATCGAGCTCCTCAAAAGCAAGAAAAAGGTGTGTATTTTTCCGAATTGCATAAGTCTTGTTTGAAGAATCAATTTGAATTGATTCCAAGGGCATATTTTAGAATTTTTATCAGTATTGGGTTCTATAATGCCTCCAGAAAATAATTCCATACCCATTAATCCCTCAAAAAGCTATACTATGATGCATGAAGAGGAAGAGTTGCAGTATGAGATATCAAAATTACGGTACCAAGTGCAACAAGTTTCAATCTTACGAACAGCAATTGAAGATGAAATAGATGGTTTAAAAGCAAAAATGGAGGCTAATTTGGATGGTTTGAAGGATCAAATAATAGCAAATATGGATGATAAATTAATGGAAGATCACATCGAGCATCAACAACAAGTTCTCCAAATCTCAAAGGATAACCCAAATTTGGTGCAGAATCTAATGAAACAACAGGAAGATCAACATCACATCGAAAGAAGTTATGAAGTAGTCATAGAAACAATAAATCGAAAAGTACGATCAATTTCAGAGTATCACAGCAAGCGGAAGAAATTTCCTGTAAAATACTTCACATGGGAGGATGAGAATTTTATACAGAAGCATCAAGAAATAATCAAGCATTGAGGACAACACTTGTTTGAAGGAGAGGGGCATGTTAAGTCCCTATATTAATAGTATAGCCCCTTATAAAGTTAGTGTAGCCCCCCTTATTTTTATTATTGTACCCCTGTAACCCCCATATTGTTATTATTGTGCCCTTAAATTATTATTGTTAGGTCAGCTAGGATTACATTGTGGCCCACTAGGATTATATTATGGCCCCATGGACTCCTATATATAGAAGGAGGTTTTGTTCATTTGTATCATCCAAGAATTGTGCATTTATGTAATGTATTGGAGGTTGCCCCCTCGAAGTGGCTTATTTCTAAGGCATTGATATCTCTTTTCTTCTATTTTTGAAGCTGGTTACACAACAATTTCTCATCTTTATCTCTTTGTATTTCTGCATAATTTCCATCTCCTTCTCTACTGGTTTGTTGGATGAGGATAATTCAATACTGTGTTTTTTCTGAATCATTTGAGTGTTTGAAGTTTAAGGTTGGTGTGTTTCTTTAGCAACTGCAGGTGGTACATTATCCTTTACCATTGTTTCAGTATCAATTACTTCAATTGTTTCTACTTCCTCATTGACAGGATTTAATTTTGGCTTCTTCCTGTACATCAATTTAAATTTAGTTTCAGTAGTAGTCTCTGTAGTGTATGATCCTTCTTCTCTGATTTTTTGAGTTCCTATCTTCTTGGGCTAGAGTTTGAAATATTTGACTAGTATCACGTTGCTTCTCTACCTCTGTCAAAGTGTTCTCCAACCATTCAGACTGGTTGGAGTATTTCTCAATGTTTGGTTTCTTCTCATGTACATAAGGAGTTAATTTTCATTTAACTTTCAATTTTCTTATTACTCCTAGAGGATCATAATACCATAGAAAACTCTTACTAAATTTAAACTCTTGCAAATAATTTTCTGCTTATGGACCTGCATCTCTACTGTTACAAATAAAAGGGCCAACCTGATTTTTTATTTGGAACCGTGTCTTGTTTTTGGTTGCTAAGAAATTTATTCCATCAAAATTGAGGATCTGCCTTATATACTCAAGGGAAAATAACCTCATTGGGAGGTATTTGGGCAGTTTATATGGAATAAGATTCGATCCATATACCCTAATCTCTGTATGGTTCTTATAGAGGTACCAATCACCTATCCTACTATGCTCTGATAATTGCAGGACCTTCTTAATTTCCTCACTAATTCTTGGTTGCATGCTGCTATTCAGCATATTGACCATAGGGTAAATGAAAGAATCAATGAACTATGTATAGGTGGACTGTGTGGAGTCTTTTCTGATAATTGGAGTCAAAAATATAACTGAACGTGGGTTACCTTCAACATCAAGATTTTGAAGGTTGATGGTAAATTTATTAGGTTCAAAATACAAAAACATGTCGAATAAGACTGATGAATAATTGAAAACAGCTTCTTCAGGAATTTTAACAAGTTGTTCATGCATAGTATCAACAAGGTACTGGGAAAAGTTGAAAATGGTAGTAGGAGGTTGGCCAAGTGTGAAAGTAGACAGGAAACCCAATATTGAAGCGTCAACATGCTCATCAGTAAAATAGCCAAAATGCAGGACAACATTGTGATAATATGTCTGGTTCTCACAGAAAATATTGCAGATGGGTAAGGAGGATTTGTCTTGGGAGTTTCTACTGATGAGGGCATGAAATTTTGGAATATCTAGAACCTCTTGGGGAAGTCTGGACTCAGATACAATTGTGTAAAGTTGTCAATGGATAAAGGGGTTTCATCTGGCCTAGGTTGGATTTGCGGCATTTGGTGGATTTAATCAGTTGTGATGGTGAACAAAATTTCCTTTACAGGGGCAATTAGGGCTCTCTGGTTAGGGAAATAAAAATATTGACAGAGTCTAATCTCTTTTGGGCACTGGAAGGTCTATGGGAGAACATAATTTGGCAAATTAGACTCCCAAATGAAAACCTCGCCTACTTGATCTAAAAATTTTTCATGGCTCCAGCAGTGGAGCTCAAGAAGGTTAAATTTAGTGACTGTGTCATTAATCTTAAAATATCTATCAGCTAAAGGAGTATCTTCTACATATACAAGTGGATTTTGAAGAGGATTTACAGTTACAATACTTTTGGAAGCCATTGTTTTGTTTGATTTTATTCAATTGATTAATATTTGACTCAAGAAATGGATTCAAGCCTTTGGGATCACCTCAACAATATAATTACACTTTGCAGACTGCTTTAGGATGAAACAGGGGTTTATCCTCTAGTCTACAATGATTTAATTGATCAAATTATACTCTTCTGTGTTAAAAAACAGTCTCAGGACCCCAGGAACTTTGTGAAAATAAAACTAGGGTCTGTAGAAAAGGATTGGAAGGAAAGAGGGCTTTCTTCAGGTTTGCAGAGGCTTATAAATGATTAGATTACTTATTATTTTCTCTTTAGATTAAGAAAATATGCCTAAACATTGAGGAATACCTGGAGAAAATGAGGTTTTTAGTTTGCAGAAAGATTTTGAGGCAGCGGAGGTTCTCTGAAGCTCTTCTGGTCTTTATAGTGCTTCAGATGAATTCTGCAGTGTCTTGTAGCAACAAAGGTCTTGAATTCTGGTGAAAAAGGCTTGAAATAAGGTTAGCAGAGTGATCTGGTTGCTCGGAAATAGGTCGACAGTCTTTCTTTGCGCAAAGGTGTAACATAAATAGTAGAAAGGCTGTAATGAGCAGCTATATGGGTTTTTAATAAAAAATGATTAAAACATTGAATGTGCGGGTCAATTCAAATAGCAAGGTGGTTTCCACAATGGACAGGAATACCACTAAATGGTTTTCAGATGAGAAAAAGGTGGTAGGTGGTATAGATCTTGAGGATGCGATCGAATGAAATAACGCCACGTACCTAGGAGCGGAGCTCCATAAACCACACATTTCGCAAGGTTGGTGTGTGGTTAAAGAATTTGCTATCGGGTGTGCAAAAAGGATTACTGGCCGTCAGATCTGGTCAGTGTAAATCTGACGATTGTAAGATAGCATTGAATTTGTCAAGGTTTCTGATAGGCAGGGCCCGAGAAAAGTAAATGTGGAAGTCATGCGATATATACATTAGTTAGGATTATATAATAGTGGGACCTATGTTTAGGCGAGATTTAATACATAATGGGTCCGAAGTAAATCAGATGTGGGGAATTTAAACTATAGGTTATATAAAATTAATAGGTTTGGGAATAATATATATGCGTAAATTAATATAATATGGGTTTAAAAGGTATATAATGGGAGCTAATAAATAAAGTTATATGTTAAAAATGTACATTGAAATGTTAATAAGTGCGGGATTGTAAAATACAGGGGGAATGTAAAAATACACTAAGGAAGGAATTTTAAAATAATATTTAGTGATTTTATACCAGTGGGGCCCGAATTATTATTTTAATCATTTAGATTTAGGATAAGTGTATTTTAGGGGTTTTATGAATAAAAGGGAATCAGTAAAGGGTTTTTACTTTTCCCAAGGAAAACATGCAATTTTAACTTAGGGAAAGGGGTTTTGTAAGGAAAAATGAGTGACTAATGGAGAAAAGGGTTAAAATGAAGGGGAAAAGGTATTTTTACAAGGGGAATGATTTTGAAAGGAAGTTAGTAAATGAAATGACCAATTTTATGCTATCCATGCCTTGTGAAAACTACTTCTACCTATCCATCAACTACCCTAACATTTTTTCTTCATTTATTTGGGTGCATTTGAGCTTGCAAACCCTTATTCATTTTTCTTTTAACAACAAACTATCTAATTCTATCCTTATTACTTTCAAAGGCTCAGATTAAACTGTTGAGCTCCTTATTATTCTCTACCTAACTACTGATCTACCAATTTTAACAGTTTGGCTAGATCTTTATTCTCTATCTATCAACATGAAATTTAAAGCATGAAAGATCAAGATTAAGCAGTTTGACCTTCATGGATTGTGACATTTTTGACAAGCTGCAAACAATATTATTTTGCAAAGTGAAGTAAAAAGTAGTGGCAGTTGAATTTTCATCACTTTCATGATCTATTTTATCTCTTTTTTGTTTAGGGTTCATTTTTTATATTCTTTTTGATCTTTTTTCTTTCAGTCCTTTGATTTTTATTTTAGGACTTTTACCCTCTTTACATTTTTTATTTTTAATATGGGAAGGAAATTTTGCAGAAAGAAAAGTATGTACATATTACAAGACTAATCAAATTCAATTCAAAATTATGAATCCTATTATTATAGGACCCTGACAATGGCTCCACATGGGGATGGAATTTCCTGGTGAAATGTCAAGAACTTTAAGATTAGTGGCCTTGAATTTTGACTATGCTTTTGCCTTGGAACTATTTTCCGGGCTCTGTATTATTCACACTTATGATATTTTATCTTTCAAAGCTTAGGGCCTTCTCTTCGGGCTTCAACTTTGCAAGAAAAACATCCAATCCAATCTAAACTCTGCAACGCTATGTACAATGAGCAAAGTAAACAAAGTGAACTACTGTTATTCTGGGGAATAGTAATGCTTCAACATTATACCATTTATAGGTTCACCTGGTAGATCTGATCCATCCAACTCCTTCAAAAATAATGCATTGTTACCTCTGTAACCATAAATAACATAGGGACATTTCCATAGGAAATAAAATTTACCATGTTTACCTTTCTCTTCTCTCTTGGAATCCCACTTACGAACTTTGTCACCTATGTAAAAATCATCTTCTTTAGTCTTCTTGTAAAATATCTTTTTAATCTTATCTTGAGCAACTTGTGACTTGATATAGACTTCCTCCCTATTTTGCTGCAAGTGTATGGTCTGATTTATTTTTCTCTGGATATCTTTGGTTTCTACCTCCAGTTCTTGGATCATCTTCATCACTGACACTCCTAAAGAGGATGGAAAAAAAACATCCATCCCATATACAACCTAATAAGGGGATGTACCAATGGACTTCTTTGTGGTGAGTCTATCTGCCCATAAGGAATTAACTAACCTTTTGTTCCAGGTCTTTTTATTGTCTTCTAGTAGTTTCTTGATGATATTAACAAGGATTTTATTGGAGGATTCTGCAAGACCATTACCTTGAGGGTAATAAGAAGTGGAATGACCAAGGGTAATGTGGTATTTATTACAGAAGTCAATCATATTTTTAGACTTGAAAGCAGATGCATTATCAGTAATGAGCTTTTGGAGGCATCCAAATATAGATAGTATATTTTTTTCTAAGAATGAGATCATGACAGTATCAGTGGCTTGCCTAGAAGGAATGGATTCTATCCACTTGGTGAAATAGTCTATGGCTGTCAAAATCCATTTGTGTTGGGCTAAGGATGGTGGGTGAATTTCACCAATGAAGTCTAAACCCCATTGCTGAAAAGGAATTTTTGTGGACATGGGTTTAAGGGGTAGTAGTTTTTTCTTCCCTTCAAAGATTTGGCATTTGTGACAGGAGGTCACATACTTTTTCACATCTGCAAAAAGTGTAGGCCAGTAAAAACCATCTCTCAAGATTTTATCTGCAGTTGACTTCCAGTAAAGGTGTCCTCCACAGTCACCTGCATGAAACTCTTCCATAACTTTATTAGCTTCATCTTTATGCAAACAATTCAATAAAATCCCACCATGATCTTTCCAAAATAGAGCATTATCTATGATACAAAATTTCATTGAATTTAACTTTAAAAATCTAGCTTTAGTTCGTGACAATCCAAGAGGGGATTGTAAATTTAGTAATATAAATATGACATCTGCATAACATGGTGAATCTGAAAAGGCTTCACTGATCTGTGGAATCTCCATCCCTTCTTGAACATCTAATTGGGCAATAAAATTTATATCTAAAGCATGACAGTTTGATTCAACCATGAGTTTGGCTAAACCTTTGCCTTTAATGAGTTTGGTGGGCTTAATTTCCATGTCATATTCCAAAATGGTGGCAATCCATTTGCCTCTCTTACCATCATGCCCATTCTAGGTTAGAATGTCCTTTACTACTGAATTTGGAACATAAGAAATGACGTGTGAATACAAGATGTACAATCTAAAGTCTTTGATAGCCTTCACTAAAGCTAGTGCCTAATTTTCCATTATGTTATACTTCAGTGTGGCATCTCTAAGTGATTTGCTGAAAAAAGAAATGGGTTGTTCATAGCCCTGATCATTTTTTTGTAGTAAGACTACAACAATAGTATGTTCTGATGCAAAAGAAAAAATAATAAAATATTTTTTGAAATCAGGACTTATTAGGACTGGTGTTCTTGTAAGGGCTTGTTTTATTGATTCAAATGATTTTTTGGCCTCTCCTGTCCATTTAAGTGTTGAATATTTTTTCAACATGTTATTGAGTTCTCTAATTATTTCTGCTAATTTTGAAATGAATCTTCTGAGAAAATTGATTTTACCTAATAAATCCTGCAATTCCTTAATATTTCTAGGATGGCTTATGTTCAAAATGGCCTCTATTCTGGCTGGGTCTATACTAATTCCCTCTTTTGTTATAATATGCCCTAATAGTTTGCCTTCTTCAAGTCAAAAGAGAGTCTTTTTAGGATTCAAAGAAATACCAAATTTCCTGCATTTAATAAACACTTGTCTTAGATGATCTAGATGTTCATTATCAGTTTTTGAAAATACAGTTATATCATCTATATAGAGTACAAGAAAATCATGAATTTCTTTAGCAAAATCTATATCCATAACTCTCTGAAAGGCGGCTCCTGCATTCATTAATTCAAAAGGCATTTTCAAATACATGAAAGTACCCCAAGGAGTAGTAAATGATGTCTTTGGTTGGTTTGGTTGGTTATACCCAGAGAATCCATCAAGTAATGAAATCCTGGATGAACCAAGCACCCTCTGTAGAATATGATCCATTTTTGGGAGAGGGTAGTTACCTTTTAAGGACACCTTATTTAAATTCTGGAAATCAGCACAAAGTCTGATTTCCCCTGTTTTCTTCCTAGTGGGAACTAAGTTTGAAATCCAATCAGAATATTTGATAGGTGCAATTATTTGGGCTTCATACATCCTCTTAACGTCTTTTTCAATCAAAGGTAAGAGAATAGGATTGATTTTTCTAAGCTTATGTTTAAAATTTTTTTGATCTTATTTGATAGGTATTTTGTGTTGTATTATGCTAGTATCATAAGATTTTAAGTCTTCATAACTCCATGCAAACACATCCTAAAATTCCTTAAACAGAGCTATGTATTTCAGTTTTTCTTCTCGAGGTAAGGCTTTTGAAAGTTTGATGAGTTAAGACCTTTGTTCTGTTCCTATATTGCATTCTTATATATCAGATCTTAATGGTTCCATATTTGGTTTTCTTGCAACGTCATTTGAATAAAAAAGATCTTCTAATGGGGCTAATCCCTTAGGTAAAAATTTATTCTTAAGGTTTAAAATGTCAGAATCGTCATCTGCTAATTCTTCTATTTCTACCTTTTCTAGTTTATCTATTTATACTTGAGTAAATTTAGTGGGTCAATAAAATTTAAATTATTTACATCTATCTCATTGTCTATTTTACCATCTATTGTACAATTTGTATCTATGTTACAATTATGGAATTCTCCCTTAGCATTCATAAAGTGATAGATTTGAGTATCTTGTGAAATTTTTTTTCAATATTTTAAGTTGTCTGGTATAGTAGGTCCATGTATTTCCTCTGTTGTATATTGGTGATTTGGCTAAAAAGGAAGATTACAGGTACTAGCAAAAGTTACTAAACTGTGTGCTTGCATCTTTTGTTTTCTAGGAATTACAACAAAGTCACACTCAAGAAATTCTTTGATCGGATCTAAAAACATTTCTCTATATTGACTTAATCTATGATTATATACAAAATATTATCCTCTAATTTGTTTTACAATTAAATCAGAGTCTCCCATGATAGAAACTCTTTTACCTCCTAAATTTCTAACAATCTTCATTCCTAAGATTAGAGCTTCATACTCAGGCATGTTGTTTGTACATTTGAAGTTTAATCTAAAGGCATGAACTTCTGAATGATTCTTTTCCATGTTGTGAATCCAAACTCTTGCTCCTGCTCCTAATTTGTTCACTGATCCATCAAGTTCTAGGTGCCACATTGATTCATGAAATATGTTCTCACTGTCTGGGTATTTATTTTTCTGTTTTAATTCTGTGTTATTTTCCATGCCAGTTTCTGAATTACATAAAATGAAAGAGTCCATATTAGTAGGTGTAGAATAAATAGGATATTTTTGAGGTCTTTCTACACTAATAACCATGTATTTAATTATAGTCTATCTGTAAAGTTTCTTGGGTTGATCAAAAACTAAAATAGTGGCATAAGACATGTCTAGTTGTCGATATCCCTGCAGTTTTGCTCCCCATGAGAGAGATAATGACATTACATATTTAGGAGGGATATAAGCTACTAAAATATCCATGACTATACTTTTTCCAGGTATTGGACTAGAGTGACACATAAATATTTGATTAAGCCTAGACATTTCACTTTACTGGAATCAAATGAGCAAAGATCTTTATAAGGGTTAGTGATGTATAAATTCAAGGTTTCCATAATGGCTTTTGGAATTAAATTATGTGAAGCTCTTGAGTCTAACATAGCATTATGTAAAATTTGATCATGAACAGTCAAGCTAATGTAGAAAGGAGGAACTCCTCCTTCTTGGTGTTTTCCATTTACCTCAAGACCAAATATTAGTTCTGGTTGGTCATCACTAAAATTAACAGAGTCGTCTCCTTCATTTATGTTTAATGTGTCAGTGATATGTGATTTTTATAGATCATGCTTAACCAAATCTGTTAAAGGAATTGGTATCTTCAGTTTGGAAATTTCAGTTTGGATGTTAAATGGTGCTTGTGTTTTTCCTTACTGAATGACTTCTTCTTTACTAATTGCAGTTTGGGTATGTTTCTCTTATTTTTCTACAATTGGTTTTTCATTTTTTGTTTGTGTTTCCACTGTTTTACTGCTTTCTATCTTCTTTTCAGGGAAAATATGAGTTGCAGTGGTAATTTTGATAGTTTTGGAAGTTTCAGCAACTATTTTGGCAGCAATTGTTTTAGGATCAGCTGATTTAGGATCAACAGTAGATGTTTTTGGATCAGTAATTGTTGTTTTAGCATAAGTTTTTGTCTTAGAAACAACAAATTTTTGAGGATAAGATGATGTTTGAACATCAATATCTGTAATTTCAACAATTTTAGGACTGGGTGCAATTTTAGGACTAGAAATTTTCTGATTAGGATTTGAATTTTTCTGATTTGAACTAGAGTTTTGCTGGGTTTCCCTAGGGAGGATTTGCAGTACTTTGGTTGTAGGAGCTTATACTGTTTTCTTTGTTTGAGTTTCGGTAGATTTCTTAATAGGGGCTTCTACATTTTTCTTTCTCCTAAGGTTATATTGCTTATGAACTTCATTAATGGAAAACTTAGAACCTTGCTTGTAATCAAAAGACTCACCAGATTCTAATTGTAACTATTGTAGCTCATATAATTCTTGTTCTTATTATGTGAGAAAAATGGTATTATCATCATTAATTCCGATTAGATTAATCTGAGTATCTTCATCATCTTCATTTTGGTGAGAATTTTCAGCATAGTTCTCTTGGAAAGGTGGTCTTATTGTTTGATCAGGTGCTGATTCTCTAGATTTACCAGTGTTGGTGTTTTTCCTGAAATTGGGATTTCTTGTTTGAGGGCCTTGTTGTTCATTATCCCACTTTGGCTTCCTTTCCATATTGTCTAATCTATACATCATTCTTTCTAATGTTTTTGCTAAGCTATCTATTTTAAGGTTCGAGGCTGATGATTCCTCCTTTATTGTCACTCTTCTTTCATTTCTCAATCTAGCTTTCTTGGCTAAAAATTTTGTTTCTACACTCACAACATTACTTTTCATCTGCTCTAAGGTTTCTGGGTTTCTCTCTCTCAGTTGGTAAGCCATATCTGTATGAAATCCATCAGGGAATTTTATCAGGGAAGAGTCTGGAGGAAGTTTAAGATTGGCAGGGATTGCATTGTAAATAGTGTTATATCTTGTACAATAGTCCTGAAATGTTTCATTAGGTGCTCTTTTTATTTTTTCAAATTCAGACAAAATTTGTAATGGATACTTCTTTTTCTCCAATCTATTAAGAAATATCCTATGGAAAGCAGCTAAATTAGCATTACTACCAACAGGTAAACCTTTAAACCACTTTTTAACATCGCCAGCTAAAGTTTGAGCAAAAATTCTCATCTGAAGAACAACTTCATATATTTCATGTAGTTCAAAGTAATATGTCATTTTGTTAACATGTCGCTAGGAAGTTTCATGACTAGTGCCATCAAATTGAAATATTTTGCTTTGGTAATCTTGGGGCATGGCATGTAGAGGGGCTTGTAGGACCCATGGGGCATATGTGGCAGCCATATCTAAGATACTGGATAGACTAGGAGGTAAGTTTGAAGTGCTTGGTGATGAGGTTGAGATATTATAAGATGTAGTTGGGAGGCTAGAAGAGGTGCTTGGAAATGAGAATGAAGTACTAGTAAAAGTAGTAGAAATACTAAGGGATGAACTTGAGGTGTTGGGAGATGGAAATAAAATTCTAGGTTGAAGTGGAAGCTTAGGAATGAAGGATTTTTTGGAATGAGGTGTAGTGGAAATAATAAATGAGGTGGTACTAAATAAATTTTAATTTATAGACTCTAAATGACCGGTAGCTAAATGACTGGTAGAAGGCTTAGGGTATAGGCAGATAAAGTAGTCAATTCAACTGAATGTTGAAAATAAGTTTCATCAATTTCTTTAATCAAAGTTGCAGTTAAAGCATCAAGTTTATCATAAAATTCTAGGCCTTTTTCGTTTGAATCAAGTGAAATACATTCCTTCTTAATTTCAATAAATGAAATGAAATCAAGATCTATTACACTATTATATATGTCACTTTTTTATTTTGTTTTAAAAAAATATTTCTCAAAAGCTAAATCAAATTCAATGTCTTGTAAACTTGATAATTTATTGGGAATTGAATTTGCCTTGATTAATGAATTTTTATTACTTAAACTTTCTACCTTTTTTTTTTCTTTAAAATTCTGTCAGGATTATCTACTATGACAGCAGGTTCTGGATATGGATTAGACTTGGTATAGTAGACTCTTCTGGAAGCCAGAATTTTAGTTTTTTATCAAAATTTTACTCAAAACCCTTTAAAACAATCTTAAGGTGAAAATATAACTAAAAGTATTTCCTTTAAGATTAATTTTAAACACTGAGGACTGGCTGGTTCCCCAATACGGTTGCCAGGATGTTAACGCTCCAATAATTCTCAAAGGGTTGTTTAATTTTTTTGTTTAAATAATATTAAAGGTAACCACAAACCTACTTTTAAGCCTTATGATCTAGCCTTCCTAATGTTCAGAGAGGGTTGTCTCTATATGATTTATCTTTGTTGATTGTAGTTGATTTTAGGCTAGTTATGTAGGATTACTTGGGATTTTAATTTTGGATTTGGTTTGGTGGTAAAATCACTTACTCAGATGTATATATGTAGGCATGTATTCCATTGGGCTAATGGAGTCAAAGTGTCAAGTAGAAGAAGCAGGATCGAGGTTCTAAAGGGAAGTATTCACAGGTAAAGATAGTTTAGTCACTTCAGATCCTTAGGCTGACGGTGAAAAAGGTTTCAATCGAGGTAAGAGAGCAATTAAGGGTTCTCAAATCCAGATAATGAGTGAAAAGAAAAAGGTCCATCGAAACAAGGGAGTAATTAAGAATTCCCTAATCTGGATATCAGAAGAAAAACATATAAATGATAAACAGTTCAAGATAGAGTGTAATTAAACATATTCTGCAATAATATTTTAGTTATATCATTTAGATTAAGCAAACATATGAGCATGTGAAAACTTCAGAAAGAAACAATTGAAAAAATAGAAAGCACTTCACTGTATTGGCCCAACACATGAATCTTGTAATATAATCTCTTTATTGCTTTAATCCAGTTTTCTGACTTGAAATTGGTACAATCACCCTCAGGTTCCAAAATATTACAACTATAGAAATGTTCAGCAATTCATCCACACTCAATACTTCAAAATGTGAAGTATCTATACAAAAACTCTTACAAAATATCCTAAAACAAACTTAGGAATTATTTATGCAAATAAATATCTTCATGCAAGAGGATAGAGACATCTATCTAACTAATGCAAGCTGTCTCTGCTTTTATTGAATTTACTGTTGTTGTCTATGATATTTTTGCTAATTTCTCTCTTTGTTGTTTGCTCAACGAAGGTTGTTTGTTAGGCATTGGAGTGTCCTTTACACTGGCAGTTTTCAACTTTGTTTTTCATCTCTGATTTAAGTTTAAACCATATCTCTCATCTAATACTCTTTAACCTATTTGATACTATTTGACTGTCTCTGTTTTCACTGTTACTGTTGTTATGTAATTGTAAAATTGTCTACCTTGTTTTATCTTTGACTGCCTGCTTCCACTGCAAACTATTTTCAGAGTAAACCAGTCAACTTTTCCTAGTCTTCTGAATTTTGCAATTTGATCTTTACCATCCTTCCGAATATTTAATTTGCCTCTGTATACTTTGAAAATGTAGGCTTGTTGACAAATAAATGTTTTACCTCATGCTGTAGGTAAAATAAATTCTGAAAACTTTTGTAAAGTACCTTCCCTGTTGGAATTCCTTGTGAAATAGGAAGGTTAGCTTCATCCTTGGCCACTTCTCTCATTTTCTTATCATAATACTCGTGTTTCATCAATTTGTCATGAATGACCAGAGGATTTGCCTCAGAATGTCAAACTTCATCATGAACCTGGTTATGGAAACTTCCATATTCTGGCATTTCTCTTCTAGCTGTATCATTAAGTTTCTTTTTGAAATCACTTTCTTGATTTCAAGAATTGTATCTGTCCTATCAGCTATACCAATTTCTTCCAATTCTTGTCTATTATTTGAATTAAGAAACTTGATAATTTCATTAGCCTCTTCTGGCTTCTTGCCAAGTTCTTCTTTTATCTTCTAGATGGCTTCACCTGCTGCTTTGACTAAATATTTTTGTTCATAGATAACCTGTATGGATGGCCAAATATAATTGACAGATTCAATGATATTGGCCCAAAGTTGTTGCTTGATTTGTGCCATAGGTTCTTTCAATATTAGTTCTTTCTCTAGCTTCTGCAATTTCTCATTCAACCTTTTTTCCTTCTGCACTTCATTGTTGTGCATAATCTGAACTAACTTATTCTCATCAGTCAAAATTTACAACTGTTCTTTGAGTCTATTGATTTCATTTGTCTGAATAGACATTTCCTGCATTACCTTCACAAGTTTATTTGCCTCATCTGTAGGCTGTGTTGATGTTGTTGAAGACTCCATTACTGAAGTTGTAGCTGATGTGATAGGAAGTGCTGTAGCCATGGGGACTGTAGGAGCCAATGATTCTGCTAATGTGGAAGGTACAACAGTAGTGACTATAGGCATGACAATGACAGGGACTTCTTCTTCTCTGGCCTTTTTCTCTTGGACCAACTTGTCCATTTCATTTTCCATTTCCTTTATTTGGGCAGTCAACTGAAGAATGAGATTCATCATCTCATCTTTCTAGTTTGCATCTTGTAACACTTCCTTTGCCTGAGGATTTTCAGTAGGAGGTAGCTTAAGCTGCTTCTTTAATGCAACAATGTCTGCATTCTTATTTTCGTTAATTCATCTGCAACTTTTACATTAGTAGGATCATATCCTACTTCAATAATCAAATCTTCCAGTGATTTGATTCTATCATCCTTAGCCTGTGAGGATGAATTTTATAATTCGAGCTGATATTTGATGTTCCCAAGAGTGTTTTGTAGCTTTTGTACACTCATGGCTTTATTTTTCATTGTTGAATAAAGCATTTCACCATCTTGTTTGTGAAATTCTATTTGATCAATTGGATGAATATCTTCTGCTTGAATTTTATATGATTTCTTTTTGTAATCAGGTAATGTTTTGGGATTCTTTACTTTAGTCTGCATGAAGGTCATATGCATCTTCCTAGTTTTGTAGTCAAAAGTAGAAAGCAATCTTCTTTGGTCACTAGGCGACTATTTCCAATATTGGTTATATGTATCAGTCTTCAAGGCTTCATTTCTCATCTTTATCTCTTTGTATTTCTGCATAATGTCCATCTCCTTCTCTGCTGGTTTGTTGGATGATGATACTTCAACACTATGTTGTTTATGAATCATTTGAGTGTTTGAATTTGAAGGCTGGTGTGTTTCTTTAGCAACTGCAGGTGGTACATTATCCTTTACCATTGTTTGAATATCAATTACTTCAATTGTTTCTACTTCCTCATTGACAAGATTTAATTTCGGCTTCTTCCTGTACATCAATTTAAATTTAGTTTCAGTAGTAGTCTCTGCAATGTATGATCCTTCTTCTCTGATTCTTTTTGAGTTCCTATCTTCTTGGGCTGGAGTTTGCAAGATTTTACTAGTATCACCTTGCTTCTTTTCCTCTGTCAAAGTGTTCTCCAACCATTCAAACTGGTTGGAGTATTTCTCAACGTTTGGTTTCTTCTCATGTACATAAGGAGTTAATTTTCATGTAACTCTCAATTTTCTTATTACTCCTAGAGGATCATAATACCATAGAAAAATCTTACTGAATTTAAACTCCTGCAAATACTTTTCTGCCTGCGGACCTGCATCTCTACTGTTACAAATAAAAGGGCCAACCTGATTTTTTATTTTGAACTGTGTCTTCTTTTTGGTTGCCAAGAAATTGATTCCATCAGAATTAAGGATTTTCCTTATATACTCAGGGGAAAATAACCTCATTGGGAGGTATTTGGGCAGTTTATATGGAATAAGATTTGATCCATATACCCTAATCTTTGTATGGTTCTGATAGAGGTACCAATATCCTTTCCTACTATGCTTTGATAATTTCAAGACCTTCTTAATTTCCTCACTAATTCTTGGATGCATGCTGCTATTCAACATATTGACCATAGGATAAATGAAAGAATCAATGAACTATGTATAGGTGGACTGTGTGGAGTCTTTTTTGATAATTGGAGTCCAAAATATAACTGACCATGGGTTACCTTCAACATCAAGATTTTGAAGGTTGATGGTAAATTTCTCAGATTGAAAATAAAAAAAAAACATGTGAGATAGGACTGATGAATACTTGAAAACACCTTCTTCAGGCATTTTAAGAAGTTGTTCATGCATAGTATAAAAAAGTTACTAGGTAAAATTGAAAATGGTAGCAGGAGGCTGAGTAAGTATGAAAGTAGATAGGAAACCCAAGATTGAAGCATCAACATGCTCATCAGTAAAATAGCCCAAAATGCAGGACAACATTGTGATAATGTGTCTGGTTCTCTTAGAAAATATTGCAGATGGGTAAGGAGGATTTTTCTTGGGAGTTTCTACTGATGAATACATGAAATTTTGGAATATCTGGAATGTCTTGGGGAAGTCCAGATTCAAATACAACTGTGTAAGCTTCTCAATGGATAAAGGGGTTTCATCTAGCCTAGGTTGGATCTGCAGCATTTGGTTGATTGACTTAGTTGTTATGGTGAACAAAATTTCTTTTCCAGGGGTAATTAGGCTCTCTGGTCAGGGAAATAGCAAGATTGACAGAGTCTAATCACTTCTGGGCACTGGAAGGTCTATGGGAGAACATAATTTGGCACATTAGACTTCCAAATGAAAACCTCATCTGCTTGATCTATGGATTTTTCATGGCTCCAGCAGTGGAGCTCAAGAAGGTTAAATTCAGTGACTGTGTCATTAATCTTAAAATCTCTATCAGCTAAAGGAGTATGTTCCACATCTAAAACTGTAGGTTGCATAAGATTTACAGTTACAATACTTTTGGAAGCCATTTTTTTATTTTATTTGACTCAATGGATTAATATTTGACTCAATAAATGGATTCAGGCCTTTGAGAGCACCATAACACTATAATTACAATTTGAATATTGATTTGGGATGAAACCAGGGTTTATCCTCTGGTCTACAATGATTTAATTGATCAAATTCTACTCTTCTGTGTTAAAAAATTGTCTCAGGACCTCGGGAACTCTGTGAAAGGAAAACTTGGGTCTGCAGAAAAGGATTGGAAGGCAAGATGGCTTTCTTCAGGTTTGTAGAGGCTTCTAAATGATTCGATTACTTATTATTTTCTCTGTAGATTAAGAAAACAGGCCTAAACACTGAGGAAATCCTGGAGAAAATGAGGTTTTTAGTTTGTAGAAGGATTCTGAGGCAGCGAATGTTCTCTGAAGCTCTTCTGGTCTTTATAGTGCTTCGGATGAATTCTGCAGTGCCTTGTAGTAGCAAAGGTCTTTAATTCTAGTGAAAAAGGCTGGAAATAAGGTCGGCAAAGTGATCTGGTTTCTCGGAAATAGGTCATCAGTCTTTCTTTGTGCAAAGGTGTAACAGAAATGGTAAAAAGGGTGTAATGGTAAGCTATATGGGTTTTTAATCAACAATGATTAAAACATTGAATGTGCGGGTCAATTCAAATAGTAGGGTGGTTTCCGCAACGGGTAGGAATACCATTGAATGGTTTTCACATGAGCCAAAGGTGGTAGGAGGTATAAATATTGAGGATGCGATCGAATGAAATAGTGCCACGTAGATAGGAGCGGAGCTCCGTGAACCACACATTTCGCAAGGTTGGGGTGTGGTTAAAGAATTTTCTATCGGGCATGCAAAAAGGATTACTGGCCGTCGGATATGGTTAATGTAGATCTGACGGTTGGAAAATAGCATTGATTTTTTTGGGGTTTCAGATAGGTGGGGCCCAGGAAAATTTAATGCGGAATTCATGTGATATATACATTGGTTGGGATTATATAACAGTGGGACCTATGTATAGGCGGGATTTAATACATAATGGGTCCAAAGTAAATCAAATGTGGGGAATTTAAACTATAGGTTATATAAAAATAATGGGTTTGGGAACAATATATATGCGTAAATTAATATAATACAGGTTTATAAGGTATATAATGGGAGCTAATAAATAAAGTTAAATGTTAAAAATGTACATTGAAATGTTAATAAGTGCGAGATTGTAAAATACAGGGGGAATGTAAAAATACACTAAGGAAGGAATTTTAAAATAATATTGGGTGAGTTTATAGAAGTGGGGCCCGAATTATTATTTTAATCATTTAGACTTAAGATAAGTGTATTTTAGGGGTCTTATGAATAAAAGGTAATTAGTAAAGGGGTTTTACTTTTCCCAAGGAAAACATGCAATTTTAACTTAGGGAAAGGGGTTTTGTAAGGAATAATGAGTGACTAATGGGGAAAAGGGTTAACATGAAGGGGAAAATGTATTTTTACAAGAGGAATGATTTTGAAAGGAAGTTAGTAAATGAAATGACCAATTTTCTGCTATCCATGCCTTGTGAAAATTGTTTCTACCTACCCATCAACTACCCTTGAGCTTGCAAGCCCTTATTCATTTTTCTTTTAACAACAAACTATGTAATTCTATCCTTATTGCTTCCAAGGCTCAGATTAAACTGTTGAGCTCCTTATTATTCTCTACCTAACAACTAATCTAACAAGATTAAACAATTTGGCTAGATCTTTATTCTCTATCTATCAACATGAAATTTAAAGCATGAAAGATCAAGATTAAGCAGTTTGAGCTTCATGGATTGTGGCATTTTTTACAAGCTTCACACAATATTATTTTGTAAAGTGAAGTAAAAAGTAATGGAATTTGAATCTTCATCACTTTCATGATCTATTTTATCTATTTTTTGTTTGGGATTCATTTTTTTTATTCTTTTTGATCTTTTGTCTTTTAGTCCTTTGATTTTTCTTATAGGACTTTTACCCTCTTTACATTTTTTATTTTTAATATGGGAAAACAATTTTGTAGAAAGAAAAATATGTACATATTATAAGACTAATCAAAGTCAATTCAAAATTATGAATCCTATTATTATAGGACCCTAACAGGTGGGACCCTTTAAACATATTTTCAAAAAGAAAATTGAACATTTTTCGTTGAGTTATGGTAATATGATAAAAAGACTCCCAATGCATAAAAAGGAAAAATAAAATATTTGAGGCGAATCAAAGGGAAGTATGGGTCCCAAATCATACCAGAAATCACACCTAGCAAATTTTGTAGGAGACGACAGTTGTAATATGAACGGAAGTTAAAACCGCAAAGAGCCGATTGCGATGAAAGGTAAGGGGTCCAAAATGTTAATTAAGTGTGGTAAGTTATATCATATGATATATGATATAACCAAGGTTTTGTTGTGGTGCAGGTAAAATTTGTGATAGAGGAATATATGGAAAGTTACAAAGGAAATATGATATGGATGTTGATGGGTGTGCAGAGTTGATTTTTAACCATGAAATTGGATTTTATGAGTTAAAAAGGGGTTTTGAGAAGGGAAATGAGAGGTTGGACTTTGGGTTTTTTGGGAAAATGAAAGGTGAAAGAGGGAAAATGAAATGAATGAAGGTAGAAATGAAATTTTCTCACCACTACACTTTGGCAACGACACTTTCATCTTATAATCAAACTGAAAAGGTAGATTGATTCCTTGGGGGATGATGACCAGACTTTGAAAATATTTGGAAAAATTGCAGTTATAACACACTTATCGATAGAAATGGGCCTCTCACTTTTTTCTCGACTTATTTTTACATAGATATGGTAATTGAAATGGTGAACCATTCAATGGGGACATCTGAACCCAATTTTATTATCCCTATTGAGTCCCTTGGCATGTGTTCCTTCCAAAGTACTATTCTTCCTTCTGATGAAGACTTTTTGGAAGCCATGATCAAGCTGTATCCTTTGGCATGTGTTCCTTCTAGTTAGAATCCATGATCAAGGTTCCTATGGGCATAGTTCCTTTTCTTGTGTCAAGCTTGTTAAAAAACGAAACAAGGTTTCCTATGAGCATAGTTCATTTTCTTGTGTCAAGCTCGTTAAAAAATGAAACAAAGTTTCTTATGAGAATATTTCTTTTCACGTGTCAAGCTTGTTAGAAAATGAATGAAGTCATCATGAACCTAGTTCTTTTCATGTGTCAAGCTCGTTAAAAAATGAAACAAATCTCTTTCTAATTGATTCAAGTCTTCGACTAGATCTCATAAATATTGAGTTCGAGTTTTCATTTGATCTTGTAAATGAACCTTCATTCCATCCACCTATTAGTAACCAGTAGTTTACTTAGGTGAATGAAATGAAGCTTGGGGGGCATGTGCCTAGAATTAAGTAGTTATGCTGGGGGCATGAAAACTTATCACAAGCATAGTTTTTCTCTATTTCAAGGTTGTGTAACAAATGAAACCACTCTCAAGCATAGTTTTTCTCTGTTTCAATATTTTATTAAAAATGAAACCTATCTCAAGTCCAATTCATTTATTATTTTCAAGACTTTTTAAAATCATGAAAATACCAAGCTTCTTTTTCTATCTTTTAATGCTCGTAAAGCATACATGAAAATGCCTATTTCATTCCATATTTTCCTGCTTGTTAATTAAATTGAAAATCAATGATATGAGTACACTTTTATCACTTTTTCGGGATCTTAAAATTTATGAAAAATAGAAACCCTGGAGTTACCTTTAAACTATTTTTTGACTCTCGAAATATGAAAAGATTGTCGAGCATGCTTGTTTATTCTAAACACGTTAAAGTAAATGAAAAACATCTACTTGGTATAAATTTACCCCTTTTACGAACAACGTAGATTATTTACGAAAAAAATATAATTTTAGTAATCATGGTCTAAAGAGTTAGCTCCTACATTATTTTACCCTTTTTCGGGTTTGAGAGACTAAATCTATGAAAAAGGAGATTTTAGAGTTTAGTCATGTTGGAACACCTAATCCTACATGGGTAGGTGTGGAACGCGAAAAGTCACAATGGAGTCCAAGTGACCTTGGAATATGAAACCAAGAGTCACACCATTGTACTATAAATGTACATCTTTGTATAATGGAAAATAAGAAAGCCTCACGCTTATCTTTCATTGTGTGTTGAGTCTCTTATGTGTGTTTATCTTCCTCATACACCATGTGTGTGCTTTAACATGGTGTTTAACATGGTATCAGAGCGGGCGATTGTTGGCCCTGCTTCAAATTGAGTGAGCCATTTTGTGTTTATGGTCTGTGTATATTTGCAAAAATTGTTGGCATTTGTGCAGCATTTAGAGAATTTTTGCAGCAGAGTTTTTGCCGCCATTCAAAAGTGTTTTGAAGAAAGAGCAGCATTCAGAAATTGGTTTGAAGAAAGAGCAGCATTCAGAAATTGGTTTGAAGGAGGAGCAGCATTCAGAAATTGGCAGTATTGTGCATCTGAAGGTTTTCTCACTAATTTTTCTCTGCAATCTCTACATTTTAAATTCTGCACCATTTTGAAGAGCTACTGGAATATGATTTAAATTGAATTTCTGAACAAGTTTCTGGGTTTTTACTGGAAATATTTCTGAGTTTTCATTGAAATATTTCTGAGAATTCTGAGTTTTTCTACTGCTGGAAAATATTTTCTACTGCTGAGCTATTGGAAAAATTTCGAAGTTTTATTGGAAATCTCTACAAACTCTTCTACTGAATATTTGGAAAAAAAAAAAATCCCGCTCCTTTCTACAACTTTCTGCAAATTTCTTGCATTCTACAGTGTTTCAAAAGCCTCTGTATTTTCTCTCTGCTGTTTTAAAAAAATTAATATATATATATATATATATATATATATTTCTGCAACTTGGCCTTTCAGCCTCCCTTTATCTCTGCAATCTACATACTAGCATTCCCATTCCCCTCACAGTGCTCAACCTATCTACTCTGCGTGCAAACGCACCCCCTCTACCAAACTGCGCATCCTACCCTCCTACCCTACGCCTTCAACACTCCGCTCCACTCTACAACCGCTTTCATTCTCAAACCCTAGCCTCTTGGGCTTACCTCCTCTCACTCGAGCTCAACACTCGCCCTCACCTGCTCGCATCTACCCCCGACCCTCAAACGATCTCGCATACCCGCTTACCTCGGCCCTCTTTGAAATACCGCCTCCTCATATCATATACACCTGCCATCCGCCCTACAACTCTCACAAGCGTTCACATCCCTCTCGGCTCCTTCAACAGTCGCCCACACATATATATATAATACCGGCCCATTTAGTTTTAAAAACATACGTAACAACGCCATCTCTGCTCAACACTATCCATACAGTCGCCTACTCCCTTTACATAGTCGGCCTCACTACCTGTGGCTTCCACACTCGGCTTCCAACCCGCATCTCCACAGCTATCCGCTCTACTCTGCGCAGACTCCCCCCATACACTACCCGGCGCCTCATCTCACACTTGCGCATAGTCCCTAACACGACCCCCTCCCACTCGGGTTCCTACCTCCCCTCTCTGCAACTACCAATCGACCCTCGGTCTCTCTGCTATCACACGTCCCTCCGCCTCCCTTTCCCTCACAATTCGTCTTTTTTAATTTTTTAATTTTTTATTCCCTCCGCCCATTTTAACAAAATCCCCTTCACTTTTAAATAACTCCTCTATTTTAAAATTCGATCTTTAAAATTTTAAATTTTTTTAATAGTCACCCCCTCCCCCATTATATATTAAAAAATAAAAATAAAAAAAAATCCCATCCTTTTTTTAATATTTTCCTTTCCCTTTTTAAAATTTCCCTCTCCAATTTTTTAATTACTCCCATTTCTAATTATTCCCATTTTTTAAATTAATTTTTAATTAAAAAAAAAAAAAAAAACAGCAGAGAGAGAGAAAGAGAGATATGAACAGCAGAAATGAAGAAAATGACATATGAGCAGATGGACTATACATAGAGAAAATTGCAGATTTACATTGTGATTTGTGGCATTGATTTGAAGGGTGATTTTTTGAAGAATTGACATTTGAAGACAAGTTTGCCATAATTTTTAAACAACTCTTTGAAGGAAAATTTAGTTGTCTTAAAGGCCTCTTGCACAAGTGTTTTGCTGCATATTGTATTGAATTGACATTGTATTGCTTCTTCATAGCTGCAATCAGTATTTGAGTTGTTGGAAAATTGTTGATATAAGTCATTGTTGATTGCCCTCCATCATTTGAGGAGCAGATTTTGTGCTTTGAGAATTCTTTGGAGTCATTTGTATTTGTTGCATCACATTGTAAACGGGTGCATTTTCACAGTTTACACCTCATTTTTGACAAGTTGTTAAAACAATAAAATCAATGAGGCATTAGTGTTTTTGAGTAAGCTCATTCATTCAAATGTTCATGATATGATAAAAATGAGCAGGGATGCTCTTTGTAACATTTAGAGTTGTTTTCAAGATGCACTAGAAAAGATTGAGTTTTTGCAGTTGGAAACTCAACTTCAGCAAGACGAACTTCTGCAAAAGAGTCACCATTCTTAACCTGTTTCTGTTTAGAAGATTATGAAGGACTCTCATCAGAAGAAAGAAGATAAAGTTGAAGTTGATTCCCATTCAGTTCATTGCACAAGAGCAGATTTACATGCAGATGCAGCATCTCAACCTGCACTTCTCAAGCCCATCATCAGACCTTGGGAAGAGCTTGTCCACAACAAGCACCGAACTGGTCTTGGATATGACAAGGATGTGTCCTTTCATATTCCAGACTACACCAAGCCCATAATATTTCAGAGTGTCGGATTCCTATATGACAGTTCACCTGCATCTATTCCAGATCCTGTTCCACTTCCACAACAGATTGAAAAATGCCAACACTGTGATCGAGTTGGTCACATGAAATATCACTGTTTTGATCTTCATCCATGCAAGCACTGTGGTCGGCACACCCATTCTTCAGACAGATGCTTCAGAAACAAGCCTCCTGCAAGAACCAAGATTCATCTTGGATGGATCGCTTCTTGGCAATGGGCATCAACAGCCAAGAAGATGTTTAAGTCGCATGTCAGAACATGTTCTAGAATATTGAGCAAACTTGCAGTTGAGTTTTCGCCATCATCTCACCTTGTCCCTGATAGGGGGGAAAATGGTGGTCATGTACAAGCTTCGACGACAGATCAAGCGAGCCTGAGCCACAATCTCTCATTCCATGTTCAGAGTTGTAGCCAGTAGTTCAAGCGAGCCTGAGCCACAATTCGTCATTCCAGATTCAGAGATGTAGCCAGAGACACGAATGCCCATGAGCATGCCTTCGGTTGGTGGACAACCTTAAACCATCATCTTTGGTTGGTGGATAACCTAAAACCACTGGCTGTAGTAATCTCCCTTCTTTAGGCTCTAAGGTCTCTTTCATATGTGAGTGAACATTTCAGCGTGCTTCCTCTGCCTGCCAAGACATTGAGTTCCAGGAAATGCCATGCTATCTAGAGTTATTGGAAATCCTAAACCACTCACAGCAGACTTCTCAGGGTCGAAGGTCCCCCTTTTTTATGAGGGACAATTCCTCTAGCAGAAGCCTTCAGCTTCTTGCCAGTTTTGGAAGAGTTCCGGGAACTGCAACAAGTATTGCGTTCCAGTGTTTGTGGTCATCCTAAAACCACCTCTTTTTTCCAAGATTTCAGAGAGTTGATTCAGCCCAAGTGCTGCCATGTATACTTTACAGATTTGTATTACAACTCTTTTCTTGGACTCACACATACCCCTTCTATTTATGTGAGCGTTAAACAACTAATCCTATGTATGGAATGCAAAAAGTCAATATCCAAGTGACCTTGGAATATGAAACCAAGAGTCACACCATTGTACTATAAATGTACATCTTTGTATAATGGAAAATAAGAAAGCCTCACGCTTATCTTTCATTGTGTGTTGAGTCTCTTGTGTTTGTTTATCTTCCTCATACACCATGTGTGTGCTTTAACATGGTGTTTAACAAGTCATGTTTTTCTCCTAACTCCCTAAAAGTGAAAAATGTCGAGATTTACTTTCTTCGGGTTTGTTAAAAATTTTACATTGAAATAATTTCATGAGTTTTATTTTTGTGTCTTTTAAAACTCTTTAAATATGAAAAAGACATCGAGTTACCCCTCCACTAGACTCGTAAAATATGAACATTGCAAGAATTGTCAATTATGATGGGATCAAACCACTCCTTCCTATGGTTCATTAAAAATACTCCGAAGGATGAGCTTACAGGACAAACACATGTTATCCTCCTCAATATTACATAAAAATAAAGAGGTACTTTCTAGTAATGGTGGGTAAAAATTGGAAAGAAACATTTGTTTTTATATTACAAAAAGGCAGTATGTCACTCTTGAACATGACACTTAACCACTTTTGTGTCTAGGTTGGGAAATCCATTTGTCTCTTAGCTAATCATTCTTCATTGAAAGTATTCAATTTGGTTTGGATCTTATTTTTGAGTCAAATGCTGCAAAGTCAAAATTTTGTGTCACTATTATGTTCAAGAGAAGTCCAACCTCAGTCAAAATTACCTTGCAATTCATAGCCTTCAATCGCATCAGCCATCCCTAAATCAGTCCTGAATTACTTCAAATTTTTTCTTCAAAACTTGACCTGATTTTCATCTCATAAACCCTCTTGCGACATATCACTTATTATCGACTTCAAATCATTATTTGGGAAGTTGGTCGTGAATCCTCCTTTAGTACCTTGGAGCCTACATTCCTTAATGGAAGGTTTTCCGACTTCGACGACACATTCTCATCATTTACCATTGATTGAATGATTCTACGAGTGTTCGACTTCAAAACATTTAATCACACTTCATATATTGTATTAGGGTACCTTGAGAACCATTTTCATTATTGTTGGTTTCTGTCGCACCTGTTAACGGTTCACATCATTGACCGGTAATCAGGTGGTTTCTACCATGTTTGACATTGGGATGTTTACTCACATGGTTAGATTCGTACTATGGATCGATAGAGATGAAGACCAAGACCTTGGATCTAGTTTCATGCATGCAGGCTACGTGGAGTTTTAAATATTCATGATTGTAAATATGGATCCATATTTAATGGCTACGTCCATACTATGTCTATTGTTGGCATGGATCTTTGTATATTTCCATATTGATTCTTTAAGATACTTTTACTCTCAATATGGGAATACCTACCTCAGTGATGATTATATGAATATATTGTATTGTAACCCTTGATTGTTTGTTTCAGGTTTCCAACCATGGTCTCTAATATGAACTTTGATGATAAAGCACTTCACTCCTCAAACATATTTTCTGATTTTTCACTTAAGGGGGAAATCTGTTACACATCATTTTGTCACCATTAGGTAAGTGACCGTCGATCTGGATCCCTCACCGTCTGATGAAGTGTTTAATGCATTCCCATACAATTTTGGAAGCAAAAAGATCCCAAATACAACAAGAATACTAGATTACATTGCTCAAAAACCTATTTTTAAGAACTTGTGTAGTCTTCCTATCCATTGCATACACAAGTGAAATTTTAACCCTTGTGGCCTGCGCAAATAGAGGCTTTTCCTTCCACTAAAAATTTCTTAAATATATTAACATGGGTTAAATAAAAATTTATTTATAGAATCCTTGTTGAAGGAATACTTTTCAACCAAAAGGCCTCGAGCCCCTACATACTTGGGCCTCATCCCTTGCTTCATGAATCAAAATCCCTCTCTTTGTGGAACCGTAATCCCTCTCTTTAAGGATCTCATCTCTTAGGAAAAGGATCTCAAACATCATCCTCTTGGTCTATAAATTCAACACATAATAGAGGGTAAGGGGAGGCTTTTGAATGTGAACTTATGTTTTTGGATTAGGGCTGAAATATTGTCAACAAGGGGATGATTGGAGATAATTGGAAAGAGGCTTACATCATCAAGGTTAAGGTTATATTTATCCTTCTTGTTCAATATTAATACAAAGAATTGTTTCTTTCATATTTGAACTTGTTATGATGCATTTTACAAACTCCTTGATATTTTTCATAGTTTATAACTGAATATTGGATTAATGCTATGATACACCCTATGCTGCAATTTCCATTCACTCTGTGTTTGATTATGTATCTACATTATTCTTTTATTCCTTGTTTGTTTATGATTATACAAATATTCTCTTGAAGTAACGAGGAAGAGATTTTGAAGGCATCAAAAGGACATCTGCAAGAATTTTTTAGAGATGTAAGAGACTCTTGCGCATTTCATATATCATGTTTTAGTTATAGTAAACGAAAGGTTATAGCCACTTGTCTGTTTGTTTCTAGATTTGCCTTTGAATCTAGGGAGATCACTCTTTCATGCAAGCCTATTAGAGGAAATTTCATCCTAAAAGTGGCCTCCAAAGGAAAAATAATAAAATAATATTTAAAATAATAAAATAAGGGTTATGAATTTTGGAGGGAAAAGAAGAAACACTACAAGGAAAAGACCCTCTAGTGGAGGTTATAACGAAGGTTTTTAGTGTTGTAAAATTGCCCAAAATTGTCAAAAAAACATTTGCTACAACATTTCTTTTAGGTAACAGAGGTTTTGGCAGAGCTTCTAACGAAATTTCAACACAACTAAAAAAATTGGGTGGCTGGAGGTTATTACATATGCTTTTCTCATCAGTGCGCTATTCAGGTGTTAACGCACCGATGCATTTTAAAGAAAACACACCGGTCCTACAAACCTACCAAGCACGAGGATAGAAAACAAATAAAGGATGCCCGAGACATTTAGCAATGTCCTAGTGCATGTCATCTAGACGGTCGCCCCGGGGCAGTCAAAGGTGCATGCACCTGGCCATAAAGGTCAGGAATCCACTACACTGATATACATCACTATTCTAATTGTATTAAATTTGAGGCAGTCTAGTAGTGTATAGGGTATATGCACCCACCATAAGATATAGAGCACTAAAAAATATCACAAATACATCATTTATTTCAATTGACAGGTTTGTACGCACCATAAGCTTAGAAATTCATAGGCGGAGTAGAACTTTAGAACTCACCGCAAGTGCAGATTGTGAAAAATCAACGAGAGTTATGACTAATGGCATTGTGGTGGTGTCTATAGGTCGATAAACAACGTGCGCTACTTCATACAACACACCTATCATTTTGTATTTTTAAGATCAATCGTGACAATGTTATTATTGTGATTTTAAAAATTCATTATTCATCAAAAGTTGACACATCTTATAACAATATTCATATAAATTAAATTTTTATTAATGCATTTGAATGTGATGTTTGGATTAATTTGTTATATCATATCATAATTATTGTGATTTTTTAAAATTCATTATTCATCAAAAGACGACACATATCTTATAACATTATTCATATCAATTAAATTTTTATTAGTGCATTTGAATGTGATGTTTGGATTAATTTGTTATATCATATCATTAGATTTCACATTTCTTCATTATAATATTTAACTGTTCATATTTAATCAATGTGTTACATTTCACAAGGATTAATGGAGAATCTAACAGAATAAATTTAAACATATTTTATTATATATATATATATATATATATATATATATATATATATGTATATATATATATATATATATATATATGTGAATATACTCGCTTTCACACAAAATGGGGTCAATATTGGCATCTTATTTCAATTGACACTATGTCCATTACATTAAATAAAATAATCACTTCCTTTACAGACAAATATCGGTACATAATGTTTGCTTTGATATCCAAATTAACATCACTACTTCTTGCTTGAACTATCACCGCCGAGCTACTCATTAGATTTGCTATTTTGAGGAATGTTTGTTCACTAAGTAAGGATCGCTTTCTTCTTCTTCACCTTCCATCTACAAACATAAAAATAAATTGTAATGAGTGTATATACATTGGTGATAATAATAAAATTGTAATATTAAATAATATACATCAATGTAAATCGAAAGGAAATGACGTACCATAGCAAAAATTGACTCATGCACTATACACATTATTTCAAAACCAAATTTCATGCCATCTTCCAAGATTTCATCTGTTGGCGCAGTTCCATACTTTTTTTTCCTGCAAATTTTATACCCCATAAAAAATCATATATTTAATATAAAATATTTTTTTGTTCTATTAATTATAGACAGAGCTAAGTAAAACAAGATCGATAGATTCTTACAAATTCCACAATTAATTTATGATATGCCAACATATACTGACAACCCATATTTAACTCAATGTCAATCAATTATTCTGATGGTTCTTCTTTGTATGTTAGCACCTGCTTGAATACATTCAATGATGATTGTTGTAAATAAACTTAAAATATACAAAAATGAAATCTATTTAAGTTGTTTATAAGGAAGTAACAATTACTCACAAACTTAGATATCAACCATTTTATTCCTTATTGTCCTGTTTTATGTGCTAAATGGGTTGTAGAAATGATACAATATGCATGTATACCTTGGATTCACCCGATCTAACAATGTACTAAATTTAAATACCGAATCTCTTCTACAAATATTTTGCGGAATTAAAAACATAATTTCCAATCACATGAAGTAAATAAGAATCAAATTAAACATAACATAGATAATTTCCCAGGGAATATTGCTGCTCAAAACCCCAATATCTTCTATTGTATATTCAACATTGATCAAGAAAAAATTACATACAAAAAATTCTCACAAGAGCCCTCCATTACTCAGCTAATTGTCTCACATTGTCCTACAAAAACTGACCAATACTTAGCTTATTTACTGCCTCCAGACAGCCTTGATGAATGCAATCCCTAAAATATAGGAATTATGGCCTTCCTTGACTGCACAAGTATCATGGGCGTTGCAATGGGTGTTTGGTTTCATGTGTGCAACCCAATAATCCTACCACTAATATTCAAATTCCCTTTCACCTAGATCTCAACAAGGTCTCCACTATATTTGACATGCATGTAGCTAATAATAGTAAATCCTCAGTTGCATGTGAGATCATTGATTGTGAATTAATTAATATTTAATTCACTTGATCTTTCACTAGTGTATCTCCAGTTACAACTAGCACAACTGAGTTTAACTCACTTAACTGAGTTAAACTGATTACAACCTGCATTAACTAATGCACCACTACACTTTGAACTCTGTCACAACTAGAATTAATCTGCATGCCTCACCAACTACCTCTAACTTGAAATACACTAGATAACTGCGTTTATCACTCTCAGTTAACTATTTCAAGTTATCATTGAGAATAGATTACAGTTTATTGTCCATCTTAATTAAGGTATAACTAAAATAGACATGCACCAAAAATAGCACTTTGGGCCCCACCCTAGTGTATGTGCTTAATGCACTAGGCGTGGGTGCTGAAATTTTCTTGTTGAATCTAAACACACCCTCTCAACAAGAAAGGGATTATTATTCACCCCAATCCTATATCTATGGTATTCGAATTTGCTCCTGGTGAGCACCTTTGTTAGAATATCTGCTTCCTGATCTTCCATGGGAATGCACTAAAGAAACATTATCCTTCTCTGCACACAATCTCTGAGATGATGGTACCAGATATATATATGTTTGGACCTATCATGAAACACAGGATTAATCAAGAGTTTAATGCAACTCTGATTATCACAATGAATCACTGTCAGATCCATCTGAGAACCAAACAAACCAAACGAGATCTTTCTCATCCAGATAGCCTCACATGCAGCTTGAATTGTTGCCATGTATTCTGCTTCCATTGAACTAAGTGCCATAGATCATTGTTTCCTGTTGTACCAGGAAAATTTTGTTGATCCTATGCTAAATATCGCTCCTGATGTGGTCTTTCCATATGAAGGGTTGCCCGCCCAGTTTGCATCCCTTAAGCCTCGAAGCTTCACTCCCTCTATTTTTCTATATCATAGACCATACTCCAATGTGCCCCTCGGTTATCTCAAGGCATGCTTCCCGGCCTTCCAAAAGATGTTGGTAGGCTTAACCATAACTTGACTCAGCTCGTTAACAACATAGAAAATGTCTGGTCTAGTATTCACTAGATACATCAACGAACCAACTAAGTGCCTATAGACAATAAAATCCACTACTTCTCTAGAAGTAGCATCATCTTTCCTCCAATTTCTTGGAAGAGGAGTATCCATGGGTTTGCAGCTCTCCATGTGAAACATACCCAGTATCTCTTTTGCATACTTTCCTTGAGATACAAAAATTTCACCATCCCACTGCCATATTTCCAATCCAAAGAAATATTTTAGGAGTCCCATGTCCTTCATTTCGAACTCCCTTGCAGGATCCTCCTCGCATGAGTGTATCAGATGCTCATAACCAGTCAAAATTAGATCATCAACATAAAGAAAAATAATCAATAGCTTACCCTCAACCACAATCTGGTACAGGTTTGCATCTGCTTCACTTTTGGTGAAGTCCAATCTGGTGAAATAGATGTCTATCCGACTGTACCAAGCACGGTGTGCTTTCTTCATCCCATACAGTGCTCTTTTGATTTGGCACACATGCGACTCACTGTTGAAGATTTTGAAACCTTCAGGATGCTTTATGTACACCTCTTCCTCAATGATCCCATTGAGAAACATAGTTTTCACATCCATCTGATGAATGTGCCAGCCCATCTGCACTGAGAGTGCAAGGATAGATCTTATGGAAGAGTACCTTGCAACAGGTGAAAAATTTTCATCATAATCTATCCCCTCGATCTGTGAGAATCCCCGGGACACAAATCTAGCCTTGTATTTCTCTGCACTCCCATCAACAACTTGCTTTACCTTTTAGATCCATCTCGATCCAACCACTGATTTGTTGATCGATCTTGGGACTATCTCCCATGCACTATTCTTGAAAATGGAGTCATACTCCTCCACCATTGCATCAACCCAAGTTGGTTGCTGCACTGATTCCTAAAAGGAAGATGGTTCACACAATACATTTTCTCTTAAGAGCCATGTATCCAGTAAATCGACTAGGAGACTGTCTCTGTTCGCACTGTGAAGTATGGGCTCCTACATTCTCCACAACATCAAGTCTCAATATATCAACTTCTATGGTGCGCCTTCTACCATTTCTAATGGATGTCTCTGCATGAGTGTTTTCCTCCACTCCATGATCCTCCACATATGGTTGATCCACATCTTGAGGCTCAACCTTGGGAACCAAAAATTATTCCTTTGCATGCAAGTCCAAATCCCTCTCAAGGGAAAAATGCATGGCTTTCTCGTCATAAAATTTTATATCTCGTTGCACAACAATCATTCTGTTGTTTGGAAAATATACTTGATAATTATGGGGTGTTTCAGTGTATCCCATAAAAATCCCGATCTTAGTTGTCGGTTCTAGATTCTTCCTAAAATCCTTGGTCACATGCACATAAAAATATGAGCCAAAAACCTTAAAGTGTGAAACATCATGTTTCTTACCAGTGAAAGCCTCTTCAGGTGTATGTAATGTTCCCAAAATGGATTTCTCCGCAAGACATGCCTGAAAAACACATTTTTTAGGGATGTGAGCTTCATATATCATAAAAAGTGTTTAAAAACACTTAGCAACAAATTCCAAGTGCTGCAGCAACCTTTAATCAACTTTTATTCTAAAAAAGGTGAGGAAAAGTATCTTTTCATGCCCCAAAATGACTGTATTCAGAAATAAGCATAAAAATAAGGGTCATGGCTCTAGTATATGTTATATAAGATCAATAGGGACTCACATGCCTAATTTCAGCTCAAAAACATCAGTCTAGCTAAGTTAAACAGTTCCTCCTCCCCGAACTAGGCTTAAAAACCCTGATTTCCCATGACTTGGAAGATGCAGAAATTTACTAAAGCAAGGGAAGCGTATTTTATGAAGTATTAAGATGTAAAAAAGTATGAAAAATCAGAAAATTATTTTAATAACATGGAATAGGCATTAATAAAGGTTAAACAACGGTTTTACATGGAAAATCCCTCAAGATTGAGGTGCTACAACACAAGAGAATGACCCGGAAACCCTTCAGTGTTAGCTACAGGAGGCTGAAGCTTATTTTTATTAAATTACATATCTGCAACTAATAATTACATGAAAATAGAGATCTATAATAAATCAAAATTTCCAAAGGGCTCTTTATTACATTCCCCTTGGGGATTTCAGCAATACATGAAAATGCCGGAGCAGATCTGAGTTTACTGTAGCATGATTCAGAAATTTTGAAGTAAAAACTCTAGTGAATAAATCAGATCACAAATAGACATGGATTGGCTGGCCAATCCATGGATCACCCTTGATGCAAGGAGGCTCCCTTCACATCATAGATCTAGCTCCAAAATGATGCCAAAAACCCTGCAACACCGCTCCTTCAGAAATAACGCGGATCTGGGAAAGGAACTACGTAGTATAACATGAAAAAAATATTGGCCTGATGCCAAGATCTGAAATGAGGCTCCAATCTTCCAATACAACCCTTCAATGGATTGGAACCCTCCTCCACTAAAAGGAAGTACTGAAATGCTCTAGATCTGAAAAGATCTAAACTCCACTTGCTGCAGCTTACAAAAGAAATCAAACCCTAAACAGGATCTGCATTGTAGTTGGAAGTAGAAGCTTGGAAAAATGCCGGATAGTGGATCAATGCAACACATCCTCCTCCAAAGAGTTACTCCATGGAAGGAGAGAGGATTCCTAAACAGGAAACCCTCTTCCCTTTGGCTAAACAGCCAAGAGAACTCGAATTGCCCAAGCAACCTCAAATTTGAAATATCTTCAACAACCCCTCCTTGAGTCCTCTCCCTCCCTTTTATAAAATGGGGATGTGCAAAACCCTAAACCACTTCACTTGAATTAGCCCCTTTCACACTGAGGTCCTCCTTCTAAAACTGCGTAGATCACTTAGGAGGTTCAATGCACCTGGACTGTCTTGTGATTTGGTCCTGTTGACCCAATCAAATAGCTCAACCCTGTTCACACACAAGTGGTTTTTATGAAACCAACTCATATTTAATCCTATTCACATTGAGAATGTATTTATTTTTAGATCTAAGGAGTGTTACATGTCCTCCATTAGTCTATTATTCACAAACATGAAAAATAAAACAAAATTTTAATGTTCCAATTAGCTTAGCTAATCTAGGAACATTATAGTCCTCCCCTCCCAAATGTTGCTTGTCCTCAAGAAACTACAAGGATAGAACTGAAAGATGTTCCTCCTCCTACTGTAGCATCCCCATATTATGAAATCCTCCAAATAATGAGATGATGTGTCAACAATGAATCTCCATATTGCCCCTCCCAAGCATGTAAGTTAGTTGAATAGATATCATCATGAAACAGTCAAATACTCAAGAAGGAAATAAGGTGTTGCCTAGAGGCTCCCTTGAGGCATGGAATCTGAAGTGTATTGGGAAATAACATCCCCCGTGTGATTTCTCCGTCCTCAAGCAATCATCCACCAAAAATGAGTCACCTCATGACATGGAAACTCCATGGAAATTTTCCTCCACCTTGAGCTCCTTCAAAATAGGTGGGCTGAAAATCTACACATGGTAGACAAGATGGCCTACCCCACACTGTTCTCCTCTCCACTTGAGATAAGTGTAGAGTAAAATCTGATCTTGGGCTGTAAGGATATTGCCCTCAAGTGACATCATGGAGATTAGATCTGCAAACATCCTTCCTCCAACGCTGCAAAACTAGATGGCCCAAAACACTCCACATGTGAGGGCTATGAGATAGTAATCACATGGCATCCCCATCAAATACATGGCTCACCTCCAAGAGAATAAAGTGTTTGGCTATGGTGGCCACAACCCCTCTCATGTTCCCATTAGAACATGTGCTGCAAAAACAAATGCGGGAATCTTCTTCCCAAAGGACACATCCAAACCATGTGCCTTACTCAACATCATGTCTCCCATCAAGATAGAAATAATATCAGCAACTGAAAACATGATCATCAACCCATAATGAAATCTGCAGAAGGATTCATATAATATGAGAGAGTACCATGAGTTCCAAACCTTCGATTCATAAAGGCTACTCTTGTGAAGAATGCATGGAGAGATTGTTCCTTGTTACATGGTTAATCATATGAATCAAATTAACATACATGTAAGAAAAAAAATATTTTCCCAAGGCCACATAAGAGATCATTTGTCTCCAACATATAATTTGGCCCAATGTAGATCATGGAGCTCAATGAATATCTTGCCCTCTTGTGGAGCAATGCCTTTGCAAAATATGGTAAGAGGATGCAAGCAAAGCTCTCTGTATGTTGGGACGAAGATACATGGATCCATGAATGAATCCTCAATAATGGTTGTACGATCCCATGAGGGAGATGAACAATATTTGCATGAAAGTCCTTCTCCTCCTACTTAAGAGCCAGTCAGAAAAAGCACACCACGGTAATAGATGTCTCCATCTACCACTTTCTCTTCTTCACCTCCTCTTTTCACCAAGTGCATTGAATGAGAAGTGATCACAGGAATACTACATCAATAAATCCCAGCTCAAAGTGACCACATTGTTGGCCTATGCAAATAAGCTCCCATCAACACATGGCTCCATGTTTGACATCAGAGTGTCAAAGGAATCTCCCATAATGCTGCTACATATGAGAAGTCCTTTATGCGAGAAAGTCCTTCTTGAACATCTAAGGTCAAGGAGTAACCCCTTTGCACTATGATAGTTCCATCTTCTATACCACAACATCATGAAAGCGTGAGAGAAAATGCGCCTTGCTCTCTAAAGGTGTCAAACAACAAATCCTTTGTGCTTTCTCATACTTCCATCATCCCATCCATGTAGTGACAACATGGTGCCTTGACATGAAAAATTTTATACTGGCAAAATGTGACCATACTCTTTGCTACTCCATGATGCAGTGTCTACACATACCCTTAGAAAGAGTGTGATGATCGAACTCTTCCAGAAGACAGCCTAGATGCGAAGCCAAGCCTCTCTTGGAGTGGTATCAAAAATCTCTGAAGTGGCTTTCTAGCCTCTTGCTCTCCATCCTCCATCTTGGTACACTTCCATGGGGATACCATCATCCCAAATCATATTCCTGTGCTCCATGGGATCACTTGAAATGTGACTTCTCTTCATCACCACCTTTGTACAACGCATTGCCACTTCTTGTTGCTCTAAATCGACAACATGCAAAGATGCTTGGTTTCTCCTCATATAATGTGTTGGGATGACATAAATGAATCTTTAATCATACCTTGAAGGTGAATAGAAACAAAAATTATTCTCTGAGATGTGTGGCATTCCTCCATTTCGAACATGAAGGCTGCTCCTCCAAGGTTGTGATAGTCTTGGTACAAGTCTCCACCTTTTTCAATCTCCTTGAGATCTTCTTCGTGCCCCTTCATGATGCGAAAGGAGTAGGAGATCTTCTCACCCATCATTCTTTCAAGTGGTGGAGCCATGCTCTGGTTTTTCTACTAGCCATAGCTCTCCTTATTTGTGAGGATAGGAAGTGCATGGATATTCCTCTCCTTCTTGAAAGCCTAGCAGTCTCAGTTTGCACAGCTTTAAACTTCTCGAAACCCTCTAGGAGTTTCATTTTCTTCCTCCTTCTTTCTTCTATCTAACCTCTTTGAAGAGCTCTTCACGGATCTGAAATATGACAGGGTAAAAAATAATCTCATTCAGATTTCTGATCTCTATTTCTTCTCTTCTCACGATACTCTTGTAAATTTCCCTCTTCGGGAGTATCAAAATTCTACTCAGATTGACTACTTGAGGGCATTTCTTTGGATATGTCACCTTTGAAAAAGGATGAGATCAAAATCTACCTGGCCATTTCTGAGAATCTGTCCCTATAGATTTTGAAATTTTCCTCCTTCAAGGATTTAGCACTTTTGTCTTGAAGCCACGAGTGCAGAACCAAGATCATGCTACGATACCCACTATAATGGCTCAAAATAGATTCTCAATAAGACATGCACAGAAAAACGAATTTTTCAGGATGTGATTCATATATCATAAAAGTGTTTAAAAAAACTTAGGAAAACCAATTCAAAGTGCTTCAGAAACCTTTACTCAACTTTTATTCTCAAAAAGGTGAAAAAGGAAAGGTAGCTTTTCATGCCCCAAAATAGCGTATTCAGAAATATGCATAAAAATAAGGGTCATCGCTTTGGTATATGTTATATCAGGTCAATAAGGGACTCGCATGCCGAATTTAAGCTCAAAAAAATAAGTATAGCTAGGGTTAAAGCAGTTCTCCCAGAACTAGGCTTAAAAACCGATTTCCCATGACTTGGAAGATGCGAGAAATTTAATGAGAGCAGGGAAGCATATTTTCTGAAGGGTTTAAGATGTAAAATAGTATAAAAAATCAGAAAATTATTTTAAGAACATGGAATAGGCATTAAGAAAAGGTTAAACAAACGGTTTTACATGGAAAAATCCCTGGTGAGGTGCTACAACACAAGAGAATGACCCAAAACCATTTAGTGTTAGTTATAGGAGGCTGAGAATTATTTTTATTAAATTACAGATATGAAACTTATAATTAAATGAAAACAGAGATATCTATAATAAATCAAAATTCCCAAAGAGCTATTTATTACATTCCCCTTGGGGATTTAGAAGCCAATACATGAAAATGCCAAACGGTCCGGGATTTTACTACAACATGATTTAGAAATTATGAAGAAAAAACTCCAGATGAATAAATCAGATCAGAAATAGACATGGATTGGTTGTGATACATGGATCACCTGATGCAAGGAGGCCACTTCACATTAGAGAGCTAGCTCCAAAATGATGCTGAAACCATAACAACTTTGCTCCTTCGACAATAACGCGGATACGGGAAGGAGCACGCGATATAACATGAAAAAAATATTTTTTTGATGCCAAGATCTGAAATGAGGCTCAATATTCCAATACAACCCTTAAATGGATTAGAACCACTCCTCCTTTGAAAAGTATTGAAATGCTCTAGATACGAAAATATTTAACTCCACTTATTTGTAGCTTACAAAAGCAATCAAATCCTAAATAGGATGCATTGCGGTTAGGCAAGCTTGGCCAAATGCTGAAGAGTGGATCAATGGGCACATCCTCCTCCAGAGCTATTCCATGGAAGGAGAGAGGAATCCTAAGCAGGGAAACCCTCTTCCCTTTGGCTAAACATCCCAAGAGAACTCGAGTTGCCCAAGAAACCTCAAACTAGAAATATCTTCAACAACCCCTCCTTGGTTACTCTCCCTCCCTTTTATAAAATGGGGATGTGAGGAAACCCTTAACCACTTCACTTGAATTTTAGCCCCTTTCAGTGGGGTCCTCCTTCCTAAAGCTATGCGAGATCACTTAGGAGGTTCAATGCTGGGTTTGTCTTGTGATTTGGTCACTGTTGTTGATCAAATAGCTCAAACCTTGTTCACAAACAATTGGTTTTTATGCAATCAACTCATATTTATTCTGTTCACATTGAGCATGTATTTTTAGATCTAAGGGAGTGTTACATGTCCTTCATTAGTCTATTATTCACAAACATGAGAAAAATAAAACAAAATTTTAATGTTCAATTAGCTTAGCTAATTTAGGAACATTCTGATGCCTCATGCCAGAAGTCCTATGAGGGACAATGGTTTTGCACAAATACCGCGGTGTTGCATGCTTCCTCCCATATACATTAGTAGGCTATGATCGGGAAACATCGCTCTTGCTACACCCACGATTGTTGTTCTTTCTTTCACGACCCCATTCTACTATGGGTTACAAGGCACTAATAGTTCTCTTTGAATTCCTTCTTTTATGAAGTTCTGAATTTGTTAGAGATTTATTCTCATATTATGCTCCTTAGAGCTTTCACTTGCTTCCTCGACTCTTCCACACTAGTGCCTTAAACTCAATAAAATTTGAGAATATCGTCATTTCTTCTGCATGAAGAAGATCCAACACCTCTGAGAAAATTCATAGAGCAAATATTATAGTATATGTTTTGTTGTTGAAGCAACAGAGAATGGTCCACACGTATGTGTGTGAAGTCTCTCAAGGATCCACAGGCTCGGTTTCCCTTCTCATGAAAGTTTCCTTTACACATATTTTCCCATAGTACATCCCTTGCATGTGTACGAATACGCAAGTGTATCCCCCGGAGGAGACCCGGTAGAAATCTGTTGCATGACTTTCAAGGCTCATGGTGAAGATGGCCTATCAACGTACCCATAATTCTCCCTCATCATGGCTCACCACTTGATCTTCCTTGCCCACATCATTAACAACATGACCATCTACCTCTAGCTTGTAGAGATTCTTAACTCGAATCCATATCCTCTTTTGGCTTTTCTTGTTGTTTTATGTACGGGAAAGCTTTCCTTCACTAAAAACAACATCAAAGCCTCTATCCCTCAACCATTATATTGAGACTAATTTTTTCTTCAAACTTTGGTAAATGCATTGTTTTTAATTGAAAGCATTTACCTGGCCCTTCTAGGCAATGGGTACCAATCTGGTAGCCTTGTGCAGCCACATCCATCGCCCATTTCAATGTGCATCTGGAATCCTTCTCCTCCAAGTCATAAAAGTTCCTTGTCTCACATCATGAGAAAACCCATATCAAATGCGGGTACGAATCACAATGAACTTGACACCATGCATGTGATCAATGAAAATTAAAGCTCAAATTGAAATATCCTCTATTGTAAGATCCTCAACATTATAGTTCTTCTTCTTTTTGTGGAAAGTTAGTAGCAAAATTCCCATTCATTGACAATGAAAAAAGCTTTACCTTGAACCATGTCCACCTTCTTACCATTCTTGGACTCGGTTGGAATGAAATTTCTTCCCCTTCCCTTTCTTCGCCATGGAATCTAAGGCAAAATCCTCTTCATATTCATTATTAGATGAAGATCCATCTGCAGTGTTCGTCTGAACTCCTCCTACCAAATCCGACCACAATAATTCCTAATTTGGCAATTTTTCCCCTTCCATTGTGAGTCTTGATAGCTGTGCAACCTCTTGGGATGTCCTAGAGAAACTCACCAAATCATCATCAATGGCGGTATACCAACGCTCCCAGGTTAATCTCAACATTGGACAAACTTTATTAGATATTTTGGTATGGATTCGCCCCTTCTCATCTTTATATTCCTAAGTTTATCTTTAAGCAAATTTCCTATGGTTGTTCTTTGCTACGGAATAGATCCATTAAAGCACATTGCATATGGTGTGGCTTTCCCATGGAGTCTTGAGACAATGTGGTCTCATACTTCCTCAAGCAGGATCCTCCTCTCCTTGACCTTTCTTTCCATGCATCAATATTTACAATACGTCACAGGTTTTCCGGAACATCATTGTCGGTGAATTCCTTCAAGCATTGTCTTTGAGTACTACCTCCATCCTATCCTTCAGAAATATAGTTTGAGCTGCCCTATAGTGCATACTAAAATCTCAAGCCATTGAAAGCAATTTCAATCTTGAATTAGCTCTAGCACCAAGAAAGTCTTTCTACAAATTGAATTCTATCCAAACACAATTGGCTCTGCTTCCTTACATAATTTCTTGTGCTAGATACCATGTATAAATTATACAACATTCATGTATATATTGGATTCACCCAATATGATGTACTAAAGTTAAATACGAAATCTCTTCTACAAATATTTTTCGGAATTAAAAACAAAAATCGCTAATCACATGAAGTAAAAGAGAAGCAAATCAAACACAACACGGATATTTAGGGAAAGCTTGCTGCTCAAAACACTATATTTTGTTGTATATTCATCGTGGATCATGAAACAATTATAAAACTCTTCTCACAACTCTCCCTCCGAGTATTCATCTAGTGTCTCCTGCTTTGTCATACAAAAATAGCAATATATCAATTCTGTGCCTCTAAACCTTTCACTTGCTTGCACAATCCTTGATGAATGCAATCCCTGAAAGATTGGAATTATGGCCTTCCTTGAATGCCTAAGTATCATGGGAAATCTAGTGGGTGTTTGGTTGCATGTATGGGAATCCAATAATCCTACAATGATAGTCAACTTCCCTTTCATCTAGATCTCAATTGGGTTTGCACTAGATCGACATGGATGAAACTAATAATAGTAAATCCTGGATTACATGTGAGATGCGGTGTGAATTAATTAATATTTAATTCACTTGATCTCACTAGTCATATCTTCAGTTACAACTAGAAAAAGCGAGTTTAACTCACTTAGACAGGTTAAGCGATTACAACTTTGCATTAACTAATGCACCAACACTTTTCGAACTTCTGTTACAACTAGAATTACTCTACATACCTCATCAACTACCTCTAACTCGAAATCCACTAGCTAATTGAGTTTATCACTCATTTAACTATTTCAAGTTATCATTAGAATATATTACAATTTATTTTCCATCTTAACTAAGGATAAATAAAATAGACATGCACCAAAAATGGCACTGGGCGCACCCTAGTGTAGGTGCTTATTACTAGGTGTGGGTGCAGAATTTTTCTTGTTGAATCTCAACATAGGTTCATTTCTTTTCTTCCCATAGAAAATACTTGAAAATTAATATTTAATACTAAATTTTTTATTTATTGTACCTAATCAAAAAATTCAATGATTACATATTACATTGAAACGTTGTTGTGTCATTCTCCCTCGTGTGTTGAGTTATGTCCATTTCTTTGACCATCTCCTTGTACACCTTTTTGGACATTTCCTACGGCATATTTACGATATCAGCTCTTTCATCTTTTGATATTTTCATAATGTGAAAATGTAACATGACAATAAACTATTTCTTTTTTATATTGATATATGAAAAGTAAATATAACAAAAGTGAGGAAGTATTTATAAATGATTGCTGCGTTCTAGTAATATATACATATAGTACAGAAAAACATTTAAAGATATTCTTTTTCATTCCTTCTTTTTTGTTGTTGTACGTTTTTGTATTAAAATTGAACAATGCTCATTGAAAAATTCTTTGGAAACTCTTCTTGTGATTTATTTGGGTGCGATATAGGGTCTATAAATGTACCAACTTATTTAATTTGTCAATGAGATGGTTCGTGAACTTGAGATGTAGCACTAGAAATGCGAGAAAGAGTCCCTTGCAACTGGAAAACAAATTCCGTCCCAGCCCTTGTGCATTTAACCTCGAGAAATAAACGAAATCATGCATTAAAAGAGAATTTGAGAAAACACCAATCCAAACAATTAAAATCATGTGGGAAATAAAAAGGAAATATTGTACTATCAATGTGGAAGGAAATTCACAGCACCCAGAAAATTATAATGAAACCAAGTAGTGTCGACACAATATCAAAAGATTGTAAAATGCTAGAATAAACTCAAAATAAATTCAAAACCATTATTGCTTACTGCACTTCTCTATGAGATTAACTTGAAAGCATTAACATGCGACAAATAAATTCTTGTGCCAATGATCTCATAAAATAAATTGATTTCATATTAATATCTCGCCTTCCTGTCCCGAATTAACCATATAAAAATTATCCATAAACAATGGAAGGAAATAGTATTATCATAACGTAATTTACATAAGTAAAGCCTGAATAGCAATACATGATTGCTGTGTGATTGCTGTTGAAAATGCAGCAAGATGATGGAGCTTAGTGAAATGAAGTCGCCTTCACTAAGTGGGCCCTTGAGAGCGAATTACGGTGCAAAGTCTATTTTTAGACTATGTCTATTTTTAGACATATGGAGCATCAGTTAGGGGATTTCGGTTTAAGTTCTTGGAGCATTGGTCATGTTGGTAAAAATAGATGAGACTCTATTTTTAGGTCGAAGGTCGAAGTCTATTTTTATTTGCCTCTCCTAAAAATAGGGAAGTCAAATATTATTTACCCTTAATAATATTTGGACATAAGCAACAGTTACTCTCTTGGAGCACTTCGATTTGAGACTAAGTGGCTCATGCATCTGAAAAAGGAATTAAACTATTCCCAAAGGGTTTGGTGGCATCATGCATGGTTGACTTCGGTTAGGACTTCGAGTGGCGAGAAGTTTGGAGGTTAATGAGACGGGATAGTGGAGTTGTGTTACGACATTTTAGTTGAACTGGTTGAGTTAGTTTAACTGGCTAATCAATTAGTTATGAGTGGAGTGAATTAATATTATTTAATTCATTAATTAATAACTCATTATTCCACGCTCGAAACATGAGTTCACTACGTTTTTCAGTCGATTCGATGGAGACCGGTGAAAGAGGTAGAAAGGGTGGAGTTAATATCGGTGGCATGAGTTATGGGAGGTAGATTTACACCACACTTGGAGGATTTGTCCATGAAAATTGTGCGGTCAAGCCAAAGGATATTCCGAACTTGAGATATCATATAAACGAGCTGGATTACTAGCAATAGAGCGAGGCAATTGGCGGTGAGTTTTGAACCCGTCTTTGTTAAAAGCCAAGAGCTGAGTCAATGAGCCAACGTATGAGAAAATCACGAAGTACGAGGGAGTATTGTCTTGAGTTTGTTACTTTATTTCTCCATTATAATATACAAAATAGTGGGGTTTCGGCTATAATATTTCCCCCATACATGCGTGTTAATGTGTATGATGAATTGATGTGTTATTGTTGATTTTATTTCCGCATGTTTGATATTCCCGAGTGGAAGAGATTATGTGTTGCATATAAATTCGAATTGTATGTGATCGGGATAGTCTCGGTGGATAATTAATCATTATTGACAAGTTATTATGGTATCGGAGCTATTGGGCGAGAGGTCGGTCATCACGGTGATTACAAACTTATTTCGGTAGACAGTGCATGCGGGCCGGGTAGCCTCCGGGATTCATCTTTGCCGGAAAGTGAAAGGTCGTAAATGCCCCCTTGCGGTCAATCTACACATGTTAGAAATAATTTGTTCTCACGAATCTAGGCTGACTGAACTTTGAGGTGGAATTCGAAATTTTGTAGCGATTTTGTTTTTCTTGGTGCCGTGTTGAAAATGTCTTTCAACGAGTTTGCGACTCGAATATGCTCTTAGAAGTTCAAATTATGTTGCATGGAAGGATCGCATGGAAGGGCGGTATTCAAGAAGATAATGGTCTGAAGGAGTTCGTAGATACGGATGTCAAAAAATCACCCGATCTGTTGAGAGTCGAAGCATGGCAAAAGAAGATGGCGAAGTGTCGAAGGATCTGTTGGAGGGCGTCAAGGATCATATTATATCCATTTTGCATGGAAAGGCTACTCCATATTTAATGTGGGAAAGCCTTGACGGATCTATTCCCGAGGAGTAAGAGTGACCAAGGAAGCAGTTGCTCGAGATAATCTCGGGAACATCAAGATGGAGAAGAGGCGACGATGTCGCCAAATACCTCACAGTTCACTCCAATACGAGAGATGAGCTAGGAAGTGTGGGGGTGAGTAATCGAAGATGAGGGACATGGTCGAAACGCTCTCCTTGGTCTTGAAGGGCTTGGCACTCATATCAAGATAGTGTCGATGGTCGGGAGAAGGCTATACTAGGATAGGAGCGCACTGAGGCGGATCTCATGCGGGGAGGAATGAGAGGAATACTCGATGGATCTTCATCAAGGATGATGAAGAAAAAGCTGCGCTTACAGGTGGCCAAAGAAAAGAAGGGGAAGGGTAAGAAAACCTCTCATTCGGAGTGCAAAGGGAAAGAAAAGCCGGGGATATGGCGAAAGTGAAGTGTTTTCTTTGCCATAATCACGGACATTATGCTGCAGTGCTCAAAGAAGAAAGAAAGAAAAAGCAAGCGGGAAGATCTACGGATGGAAACTGGCTTATAGTTCGACGAATTTGCCACTGATAGCATGCTTGGTTTCAGTGTGATGGGATCGGTGTGGTTCTTGGACGACGGTGCGTCATTTCATATAGCCAGGAGATCGGGAATTGTTCTCGAGATACGGAGGACAAATATTTGTGTGTGTGCACATCGAGATGGGTGATGATGGTAGATGCGGTGAGGTGGTATCGATACCATATCTTCGGAAAGTACGGTAAACCCTTTGTATTGAAGGATGTCATGCATGTACCTGGATTGAAGAAGAACACGATTTGTTAAGCGATGTTGGAGGATAAGGGTATGATGTGGTCTTCGAGCGAAGGAAAAGCCTTCTATGATAAGACTGCGGAGAGACCCGGAAGATAGGGGGTTCGAACCAAGAACCTTTATCAGTTGTGGGCCGATCATTTGCGCGACTATGGCATCGGCGGGAAAGTGGTGGTAGGATGATGAGGGCGAAGCTGGCACGAGAGATTGGGCCACCTTCACCATGGAGCTTTGGAAGATTATGTGATTTCTACTGGGCTTCCTAAGGGCACCCTTAACGCGATCGGATCGGTGCAAGGGGTGTACTTTAGGGAAGTATGTGAAAGCCACCTTTCACGAAAAGGAAGGATAGTCGCGCCACGACGATCCTTGAGAAAGTTCACACGGAACATGTGTGGTCCTTTCTCGATTGCTTCAACGGCAAAGCATAGGTATTATGTGATCTTTGTTGATGATTTCTCTCGAAAGTCTTGGATCTTCTTCATGCGAGGAAGAAGAGAAGCGATACATTAGCGAAGTTACGCGAGTTTAAAAACGCGGGTCGAAGGAATCGAGGAAGAAGGTGATTGCTCTAAGGAGTGACAGGTGGGTGAATTCATCTCGGCTGAATTCAGGAGTTCTGCGGCGAAGGGATTAGAGAAGAGCTCATCTTGCCCATAACCCAGCGAGAATGGGGTGGTGGCGGAAGAGCAGACGATCGTGGGTGTTGCACGGGCGATGTTGCATGATCATGGCCTACCTTCGCATGGGTGGGAGCATGCAATACGGTAGTGTATGTGCGAACCGTTGTCCTCACAAGGTTCTTGGCATGGAAGTCCTGGAAGAGAGCTTATTAAGCAGAGGCTGATATTTCCCATTTACGGATTTTTGGTTCCATACTGTCTGCCGTGTGAAGGATGCGAGAAAGGAAAGCTGGATCCCATTCTTTGAGGTTGGAATATTTGTGAGGCCACAACAGTGCCCTGCAACTATGGGTGTATTTTGAACAGTCGCAAAGGGGAAGCATTTGTCAACAGATCTCTAAAATTTAGGAGGAAAGCGTGCGGGTGTTTGGCTTGAGAGGAGCTGCCTGCATGCGGCGAGATGAGGGCGGTAGTTCTAAGGAGGAGCTTCGGGATGTGGATCGGCCACAAGAGGGAGGTTCGGGAGGGTGGAGCCATCCATGCGGCGCCAACCATCGGAGGCGCATCTGCGCCTCTGAAGCTGGCCGTTGGCTCGAGATCGAGAAGGTTGTAGGACCACCTACGGCCTGTTGTAACGAGAGAGGCGATCACGGATGGTCACACTTTGGATACATGGCTCTTGTGGGTGTGTGTTGTAATGGAGCCATCCTCTTTTAGGGAAGAGTAATGGAGGAACAGCATGGGTTGATGCCATGATCGAAGAATATGATTCGATCGTCAGGAGCAGTCATGGGAGGTTGTCCCCAAGACCGGTGGGAAAATCGGTGGTGGGTTCACGGTGGATCTGAGGTGAAGCGGCGTTGTGAGTGTGGAGAAGTACAAGCGGGTTGTTGTTGCCGCATTGGCTTTTCACGAGATCGAGGGGATTGATTATGAGGAGACTTTTGCACTGTCGCAAGGCCTCTTCCATCGGACGATCCTTTCTCTCTGTTGTAGATGGGGTGGCATTCATCGAGATGGATGCTGAAGGTACGTTCCTCAACGGAGTCATTGAGGAGAGGAGGGAGTGTACATAGAAGCGACACGAAGGTTTCGAGATCTTCGCGAGTGAGTCGCATGTGTGCGAGTCAAGGGAAACTAGCATGCGGGTTGAAGCAAGCACCTCATGCTTGGTACACTGAGATGAACCGACTACTTCAGGGCTTGGATTCTCCAAGAGTGAGGCGGATCAAGCTTGTGCAGATTGTGGTGGAGGAAGTTGTTGATCATCGTACGTATGTAGTCGATTTTGGCGCGATGGCCGGTTGATACTTTCATGAAAGGAGGATCTTACCTGAAGTTTGAGATGGAAGGACTTGGGGCATCCTTCATTATTTCCTGGGATTGGAGATTTGGCAGCGCAGCGGAGGACTGTTTGTTTCTCAGGGCAAGTATGCCCGGGAGATTCTGGAGAGGTTCAACATGCAAGGCTGCAAGCCTGTTGACACTCCTCTTCCTGGTGGTTGGAGGAAGGAGGATTCTACTTCGGCAGAGGTAGTGGATGCCACTGTCTATCGACAGTTGGTGGGGTCGCTTATGTATCTGGTCAATACACGACCCGATATATGCTATGCAGTTAACTAGCTTTCGCAAGCTATGGTTAAGCCTACCAAGCTCTTTTGGAAGGCAGGCAAGCATGTATTGCGCTATATCAGAGGCACATCGGGATATGGTTCATGGTACATACAGGAGGATCAGTTGAGGCAGCATGGCTTCACAGATTATCATCATATCAGAGATTGTGTTCAGCGGAGAATCATGATGCTTTCATATGTTCCCACAGAGGATCAGGATGCCGACATCCTGACGAAGGCGCTCACCAGGAGCAAGTTCGAATTCCACAGAGGCAGGATAGGGGTTGCGGATAATCCATATCTTGCTGAGAGGGAGTGTTGAGAATGCAGCAAGATGATGGAGCTTAGTGAAATGAAGTCGCCTTCACTAAGTGGGCCCGCAGGCAAATTCTGGCGCAAAGTCTATTTTTAGACTATGTCTATTTTTAGACATACGGAGCATAATTTGGGAATTCCAGTTGGAGATTCTTGAAGTATGCGACATGTCAGTAAAAATAGATGAGACCCTTATTTTTAGGACCCAGGCTATTTTTAGACTGTGTCTCCTAAAAATATGGAAGTCAAATATTATTTACCCTTAATAATATTTTGACTATAAACAGCAGTTTACTCTCTTGGAGCACTTCAGTTCGAGTCATGGAGGTGGCTCATGCAACTGACAGAGGAATCACGTGGTTCCTAGGGTTTGATGGCATCTTTCATGGTTGACTTCAGTTGGACTTCAGTGGCAGAAGTTTTGGAGGAGTTAATGAGACAGATAGTGGAGTTGTGTTCTGTTTATTTTAGTTGAACTAGTTGAGATTAGTTTAACTAGCTAACCAATTAGTTATGAGTGGAGTGAATTAAATATTATTTAATTCATTAATTAGTAACTCATTATTCAACTCAAGAACACATCAGTTCACTACAGTGCATGATCAGTTCAGTGGAGACCAGTGAAAGAGGTAGATGAAAGGGTGGAGTTAGCTATCGGTGGCGACATCAGTTGTGCATGAGATTTGCACCACACTTGGAGGATTTTTCCATGACAATTGTGCAGTCAAGCCAAGGAGATTCGAACCTTGGATCTCTATATAGACAGGCCTGGATTGCGCAATAGAGGCAAGGAAATTGGCGGTGAGTTTTGAACCAGTAACCTGTTCAAAACTGAGCTAGATTGTGGGTAACTGTATGAGAAAGTATTGAGTACTTGTGAGGATTATTATACTGAGTTTTTTACTTGATTTATCCATTATAATATACACAATAGCTGCGGGGTTTTCAGCTATAAGCTTTCCCCATACATACTGTGTTATTGTGTATGATGAATTGATGTGTTATCGCTTGATTTTATTTCCGCATGTTTGATGATCTGAGTGGAAGAGATTATGTGTTGCATATAAATTCAAATTGTATGTGATCAGGATAGTCTCGGTGGATAATTAATCATTATTCATCAAATTTCTACATTGCTTCTTCCTGAAATTATGCAAAGGTTCTAGAATATAATTTAGATGGGTTTGGATCAATGTATGTTACAACTACGAAGGGATGAAATTCTTATTTGAGATGAAGAAATGTTTTAAGTGCAAGCATAATCTTGAATGCGGTAAATTAATTAATGTTGTAGCTAGAAGGAAAATTTCACAACAAATTAGATAACATTAACTTAAGGGATGAAAGAGCCTATAAATTGTTAAATAAACTTCACACAATAAATGATAATTTACATTCTATTTAATCTAAGATATGGAAAGCGGTGCCGAGTTGGTCTAGCGGCCAACCCAGCCAGCTCGCACCCTATATGAGCGACTTGGTTTACACATAAATCAAAATCATTAGATGCAGAAATTAAATAAACAGAGCATGGGTGAAAATACTTTAATTAATTCCTGAAAACTCAGTCTTTTACATCAAGCAGAAAACATTCAACTCCAACAATACGAGAGGAGCGATCCACTAGTTATGAACTGTGTGAGGCTACATTGGGACAACTCCTCTTCCCTTCTGCATATTCCCTTCATGCGCACTGTCACTAACTCCCTTGATCAATTTCCTAATTCCCTATCTGTCTAATTAAATTCTTATTTTCTCCTGACAATTTATATATACATAGGATTTACAAATTGTGGCCTTTAATTTAGCCAACTAAAATTCAAGAGGGAAATTATCGATTTTAACAATTCACCGGGAATAAAATTAGTTTGCAAATAAATGTCAAAAGAGGGAATGACTCTGGTGAATTGTTCCTCTTTTCCTGGGATGATGCTTTCGTTGAAAGGTGCGATTTGACTAATCTATTTCTTCCCCAAACTGTTATCCAATTGTTGGCTGAGTGATGGATGAATTTCGATCTTACAGTAAATCGAACTCGTGCCTTATTCTAACACAATTCAAGAAGGATACATATATCTTCTTTATATACCTATCTCTATGCAAAGAACAAAAATTCGTTGCACAATTTCTGGATAGCAGCAATTGAATGTTGCATTGCATTCAATTTCATGTCTGTTTTCAAGGCCATAGAAGAATAATTATTAGAGCGATTTTTGAATTATGGCACTGCACTAACTCCAACGTTGATTCCTTTGTCATCACGTGGCTACGCTTTTTCGAGAGCCAAAATTTAATTAAGGTTAGAGGATTAAGATGCAGGGCATGGTCTTCACATATATCACATAATGGAGGCTCAAATCTAGTGCTTGGTTAACATAGCAACTGTTATAAAAAGGCTTCCACCGATTAGGAGGTTGATCGTCATCATAACCGCGAAGAACAGTAAAATTATATGCTAGGAGCTACAATGTTACAATGTTAATGACAGGTTGAAGGTAATCCCATACTTGAGGAATTTAAATAACATGAAAACTGCCATTTGGGCATACCAAGGATGCCTCTCCCTTTGAGCACATCACTATCAAGCACCTTCTACGTGCCTGAAGTTGTTGAATTACCAATTACTACTTGCTGAAACAATTATCATGTGCTGCAATGACAATTATCAGAACTGTCTCATCGACAATTTTCCACATAACAATAACCAGACATATTCATTGGGAGTATCCGTGACACACTTGGGTTCGATGGGTTGTGAGAGAAGGTGAAGAAATGGAGGAGAGGCAGCATAGACGTTGGGCAGATGGTATTTTTTAGGTTTCATATTTGCACTGGTAATCTGCACCCTTCTTTGTTGTGGTTGCTCTGCTGCTATGAAGGTGGATGCTCGATGTAGTACATATAATGTTACAAAGTCATAGATAAATTTTTATTTCGCATATCATGGCCACCACGAGGATGGTTATTATAACCAAGGTGTATTTCCACATGAAAATATAGGCTACGAGTTCAACTCTATATTTGAAGTTGGAGCGTGTCTGCTAGCCTTTCCAGGATGATAATGTCGGCATTTTTGTTCTAGTGCAAGAATCCATTTCTACTCTAGTGCAGGCAGCTCCAAAGAATAATCGAACCAGTTTTAATCCTGCAATATAAAAGCCTTTATTAAAATTTTATTAATAATATTTTAATCCTATTAAAACAAAGAAGTAACAAGTACTCTTTGAAAATAATCATTTAGCCTTCGACAACATGAGAGAAATTTCGAATAAATAAGACAAAACAGAGGCCCAAAATCCCCCCATGCTAACCATCTTGCATGTCCTCATGCAAGGAAATATGGTACTATTAGTTTCTCGCAAAAATAAAATTAGAAACATTTGTTGGCATTCAAAATGTCGTTCCTACAATTTTGCGTGACCACACTTCCTGCGCTAGTTAAAGCTTGCTCTAAAAACAGAGTGTCTGTTGGACTCTTTATTTTCTTAGATTTATTTCAAGAAAATATAAAAATAAAGCTTCCATGAAAATATAAATTGCAAGGATGGTGTTATTATTTGAATAAAATAGCCAAACTTTTAAAATTTCCAAAAGAATATCTTGGAGGCATCCCTGATCAGAAGTTTCAAAGTTAATATCCTCGTTTCAAACATGAATGACATGATTAAAATCCATGGTGTTAAAAGAAGACATAGAAATTCTTTCCCACAGTGATAATTTTACCATTATCCATGTATATTTGGAGATCCTCTTGTCAGGGCACAACGAATTACCTGTATTAAGGGTCCCACACTCATAAGAATCATTCCGGAAATATATAAATCCAAGGCATAACAACAGAAGGATTTTAAAGCCATTCTCAAATATATTGATAGTGAGTTCATGGTAAGGAAAAAAAAACAAAGTAAATCATAGTGAAAAATTAACTTTAATACCACCTGCTGCCAGCAGGTGTCTACAGCCTCAATAGGGATACCTTTTAACCTCATGAAATTCTTTTGTCCCACCTATTAGATATAGTTTCAAAGTCACTTTAATAACATTTAATTTTTCTTATTTTATAAGTTAACTGAAGGTTGTTGTCCTGGATTTGTAACTAGCTAACGACAGTGCCATTCACGAGAACTAACAAGAATGAACAAGTCGGCTCGTAATGAGACCTCTTGTCTTCCAGTTTTTCAACGGAAAGCCATTACCCTAGCTTGGTGACCAGTGTGGTAATGTCATTCTCCTTAGGACCCATGATCATAGTAGGCCAACTCGCAATGAGACCTCCTATCGCTCAATTAATTTATGTTTTTTAGAAAAAATATGATTATAATTAACCTCAGATGGGTTACTTAGTAGGTGGGGAAGAAAATCTACTCCTTAAGAGTGCAGGATGGCATGCAAAAGATTTTAATTACTATTCTTCACTGGTTGTTCATGCTGCCCTAAGAACTTATTTAAAGACATCTCAGATAATGACCAAAAAGATTCCTTGAGTTGATCATTTGAGGGATCTTTATGAAATATTATTATATTTTTGTAGGTGTGGTCCACCATAGGAGGTTTTTCATTGATCACTTCGAAGAGGAATTAAAAAAAAATAAAATTCTGGATGATATTTTATTAGGATAGGAGAAAAGTATTACATGTAACTTATAAAAATATCCTTTACTGACATGTTAATCCATAATCAAAGTCACTTTAATATATGACGTATTAAGTGTAAATTTCTTCTGACAAGTCTTACCATGAGAGTGCATGATAATAGAAATTTCAAAATTTGTGCTTTTAAGGAATCACAAGTTCAAGATTTTTTATACATATTTATTCATTATTCTCATATTACCCTACCCTATTTTTAAAGAAAGAAATATCACCTTTAAGTGTAGGCGTACTTCCAATGAATCCATGTGTGTAAAAAAATGCTGATCATACTCACACTTAGTTTTAAAGAATAGACTTCAAGACATACCAAAGCATGAGAAACTAGTTGCTTCAATTGACATGGTACCAAGAGATGTCGAATTATGAGGGAATAATGTGTGCTTATGGATGTTTGAAACCAGGATTCAATGGAATCCACATATTTATGATTCTCCAACTGATGCAAGTCTTCCACAATTTCATAGTCACTCTCTTGGAGGCACAAAGGATATGGTGAAAGACAAAAGATAAATCCCTCAAGTTCGGGCTCCAATATTTGATTTTCAGATTGACAATAATGGTTGAGAGAGATTCTAGGGTTTTTAGCTTCAACAACATTTTCATAACAAATTCCAATGAAAGATTTCTCCTCTGGTGGTCTTTGAATCATATCCTCCTGGGGTGAATGCTCTGTAGTAATGGGGGAAGTTTCCAAGTTCATTCCCTTTCCAAATATGGAAGATGTAGCATTTTTTTCAACATGGGAATCAATGGAAAGAATAGGTGTTTGAAATTGTTGTGCAACCTAATGGTTTAGATTAGGGTTTAGAATATGGGTTGGGGTAGGGTTTTGGTTAAGGCTTGGACTATGATTTGGACTAGGGTTAGGTATAGGGTGTGGATTAGGGTTTGGAATATGACTAGGGTATGGATTAGGGTTTAAATGCGATATAGAGTATGGGTAAGGATAAGAAGTAAGGTAAGGATTAGGATAAGGGGTAGGGTATGGATTAAGCCTAGGGTAAGGTTGCACATGCGACTGGGACCATGAAGGAGGATAAATTAATGGTGCATTAGAAAGAAACTGTGGTTGTTGTTGGTGCTCATATGATTGAATTTGTATGGGATATTTCCCTAGAGATAAGGATCCAAATGATTCTTGAAGCCATGGAGATATCTGGCTCAAGGATGAGAGATAAGGAGAGGGCCACTACAACCATGAAGTAGGATATTCAATTGGAGGAGGATTAAAATTTTTCCATGAAACTGCAGGGTTATAAACATGTTGGGAAACCTACTCAGGAAAATAATCGTTATTCCAAGTATCAAATGATAATGAGTTTTGAGTTATACCTGGTAGTCGATTCGATTCCTTTCTTGATTCCCTGAGTGCCCGCAGTAATCTTGGTAGTGATGGGAAAAGTTCTGTTGGATGATCATCATCACAAAATTTTCATATTTTTAGGCTATTAAGTGGACATTTTCCAAGGAAGTGTTTCTTTCTACAGTTGGCGCAAAAGATAAGTGGTGGGTTTTTATCCTGCTTCCATTCTTCCTGCAAATCATCCAATTTTGAAATCCAAGATTTAATAATATAATTTTTATGTTCAAGAAAAACGTTAAATTATGCACTTGTTAATTCCTCCTTGGAAGAGTTGTATGTCTCTGTAGCAGCATAAAATCTCCTCATTGAATGATTCCTCAAAATACCATTTTGTTGTTTTAAACAAGCCCACTAGTACATTTGTTAGCACATGAGTAGTGTGTATATATGTGTGTAGGGTGGGGGGTTATTACAATATTAAATAAAATGAGAAACCTTAAAGAAACAATGCAAGAAAGAAATAAATTCAAGAACATAAAATTGCAAGAGAAACTAGGTGAAGGTAAAAAACCAAATGCAACAGGTCACCAAGGTCAATCCCCTAAGTGTCTCCCTAGCAACGACGCCAAAATGTTGGGTGCAGTATAGGGTCTATAAATGTATCAAAATTTTATTTTTCAATCTGGATAGTTTGTGAACTTAGATACGCAACACTGGAAATGCTAGAGAGAGTGCTTGGAAACCTGCCAAACAAATTATAGTCTATCTTGCAGATTAATCTCAGAAATAAAAAAAATCTTGCATTAAAAGAAAATTCGAGAAAACACCAATCCAAATAATTAAATCATGCGGTAAATAAAATGAAATCATATACTATCAATGCGAAAGGAAATTCTGAGCAAACATAAAGGAAATCATAACTGGAAACCAAGAAGTGTCGACACAATATCAAAAGAATGTAAATGCTAGAATAAACTCAAAAGATATTCAAAACCATTCTGTCTGCACTACTTCTGTGTGAAATTAACCTGAAAGCATTAACATCATGAAAAATAAATTCACTGTGTAAATGAGCTCATAAAAGAAATTGATTTGATATTAATATCTCGCCTTCCTTGTCCCCAAAGATTAACCTTATAAAATTGTCGAGAAGCTTAATGGAAAATAAGTATTATCATAACATATTTCCATCATGGCTTTTAGATAACAACGATTTATATATGATTACTGCTTCCTAAAATGATGCACAGGTTCTGGGATATAATTTAGATGGGTTTGGATCAATGTACGTTACAGCTCTGGAGGATGCAATTCTTATTTAAGATGAAGAAATTTTTTAATTGCAAGCACGATACTGAATGCAGTAAATCAATTAATGTTGCAGCTCAAAGGAAAATGTCGCAGCAAATTGGATAACATTAACTTAAGGGAGGAAAGAGGCTGTAAATGGTTAAATAAACTTCACACAGTAAATTATAATTTAAATTCTATTTAATCTAAGAGATAGAGAGCAGTGCCAAGCTCGTATGGTGGCCAACCCATCCAGCTCGCACCCTCTATGAGTGACCTGGTTTACAAAAAAATCAAAATCATTAGATGCAAAAATTAAATAAACCGAGCATGGGTGAAAATAATTTAATTAATTCTTGATAACTCAGTCTTTTACATCAAGTAGACAACATTCAACTCCAGCAAGACGAGAGGAGTGATCCACTAGTTATGAACTACGTGAGGCTACATTGGGACAACTCCTCTTCCCTTTGTGCACATTTTCACTGGCTCCCTTGATCGATTTCCTAATTTCCTATCTTTATAATTAAATTCCTAGTTGCTCCCGACAATTTAGATATACATCGGATTTACAAATTTGGGATTTTAATTTAGCCAACTAAAATTCAAGAGGGAAATTATCAACTTTAACAATTCACCAGGAATAACATTAGTTTGCAAGTAAATGTTGAAATAGGGAATGATTCTGGTGAATCGTTCCTATTTTCCTGGGATGATTTTGTCGCTGGAAGGTGAGATTTTTCTAATCTATTTCTTCCCCAAACTATTATCCAACTTTTGGCTAAGTGATGGCCAAATTTATATCTTACGGTAAATCAAACTCGTGTCTTCTTCTAATACAGTGCAAGAAGGTACGCATATACCTATCTATATGCAAAGCACAAAATTCTTTGCACAATTTCTATATATCCGCAACTGAATGTTGCATTGAATTCAATTTTATGTCCCTTGTCATGGCCGTAGACAAATAATTATTAGAGCGATGTTTGAATTATGGCACTGCACTAAATCCAACGTTGATTCCTTTTTCATCACGTGGTTGCGCTTGTCCAGGAGCCATACTTTACTTAAGGTAAGAAGATTAATATGCAGGGCATGGTATTCACGTATATCAAAAAATGGAGGCTCAACTTCAGAGCTCAGTTAACATAAAAATTGTTATACAAAGGATTCCACTAATTAGCAGGTTGATCGTCATCATAACCATGAAGAATAGTAAAATGATATGCTAGGAGTTGCAATGTTACAAGGTAATGATAGGTTGAATGCAATCATGTACTTGAGGAACTTCAATAACATGACAACCTCCATTTGGGCATACCAAGTGTTGGGGTTCCCATGTTTTGGCCAGATTGGCAAGACCAAAAGATGAGACAACATCAAACCACTTTCAGACCTTAGGATCTAGCCCTCCTGGGTCCAGAGAGGGATCTCTCTATGATATGTCAAAGGTATATGACTTTGAAGCTCGAGGTTTAAGATGTTAGGCTAGTTATAGGCATAGGGTTTGTTTGTTTGATTTTTGTTTGGTTGTTGGTTATCAAGAAGGAAGGGTTCAAGGTAAGACAAGGATGAGAAAAGAGGGATAAGGTAGAGGTGAAATGATCTAGGAAATATTCAAAACCATTAGGCAATGGAGTCAGGAAAGGATTTGCTTACTATCCAATGTGCAAGCTTTCAATTGGGATAGTCATATAAAACGTTGGATCTTAAAGATGAATGTGTGATATGGAATGGTAGGAGAGGAGGAGACAACACAGATTCAGGGCACAAAATTAAAGACCAGCTGGTCGCACAAGGATCCTGGCGGACAGGGCTAACTCTAATCCCCAGTGTTCCCAAATCTTCCAGCTAAATCCTTAACAAGAAACATCTAAGAACTAAGTCATTTAATTCATACATCAGAGAGCAGGCAATAACATCCACTACACTGGTTAAATTATCTGAAATCAATTCTTAGATCACACATATAGCAGAAAACATCAAAGGCAAGGAGAGCAGAAACATAGGGTACCTAACAAGGGTAAATCCTATGCCAATATTATGATGCAAGCCAGTAGAAACGAAATGAAATGAATTAAAACATAGAGATAGGAAAACATCACCGCTGCTTTAGATCAGGATCCAAAGAAATGTGCTTGTCATATTAAATAGCAATACCAGTCAAGTACAACATTGCCAATAGTTGAATGCTCAGTCTGAAATCATATCCCTCAGCCTATCTAACACTTTACACAGAGACTGTGTCTCAAAAGAAACTACTTTCAATTCTCTGATAACTGATCAACAACTTTACAATGAGTTTCTTCATGAATTTATAGCTCCAGTGGAGCAGAGAAGGTAGGTGAAAAACTAAATGCAGCATTAACACTCAGGAAAGGTAGAAGGCCGAAGCCCACTCTATATAAATTCTGTGCATTTATCTCTGGCACTCTTTTGGGTGAACGAATGATCTTCTTCAGGTTTCCATTAACTTTAGGTATGTCTCTGATGTACGTTGGCTGCAGTGCTCTGTAGTACTTCTGGTGATCTAAACAAAAATAAATCAATGATTCAAGTCTGCCATGTTGTGTAGCTAATGCTACTGATATCGTAGGACCGTTGTCAGGGTGGGAAATCCTTTAGGAACACGATATAGAATAAAAGCTATATGGGCATTCTTTCCTTTACGGGGAAAACATTCTACGGGTTTACAAACCCCGATATACATGAATTTCTGTATGTTGTACCCTCCGTGTGATTCATGACATCGCTGATCTGGTGCTTTGCCTTTAAGTCCCTGTATTAAGGCTCAAAGCTCTTCGTTGAACTGGTTTATCACTAGCTGGTATATCTCTGTCGCTTCATAAATGTCTTGATCTACAAAATCTGGGCTTTAATGGTGCCGGATAGGTTTCTTGCGGAGATTGAACTGTCCTGGGATAATATTTATGCCACCGCTACCTTTCCGAGTATTTCCATTGTAGTACCAGCTTCCAAATTCAACCTTCCCTACGCAACACGCCATTACAATAGTACAATTGAACCATGGTGGTTTTCCGCCTCTTTGGAACCCTACAAAATACGAAAACAAGTTAAGAAAACAATGAATGGGGTGGTGGATGCGGTGCGGATGATGAAGATGGTCGCGCGGCTGGTGAAATGGCGGAACAATGCAGAGGAATGATGGAGGGAAGCCTTAGTGAAGGTTGGCGGAGTGCAGAGGAAATTTAAATGAAAAACCTTAACAAACTTGACTTTTGAACAGATATATGCAATGGGATGGGCGGATGTACGGTGGATACACGTGGGGGTGACGTGGCGGGACCGGGCGATGGCGGATCTGACGACTCACAACGATATCACTACGTATCCGCGGACGAACGATAACGTGCGATGAGGTAGCGGTTTTGGAACAGTGTCGGAGCCACGTGTCGAATGCTGAGTGTAATTGCTGGGCAATGGGAAAATACCGCCTACCGCCCAAAGGCGGTGCGATAGATACCACCGGGTTTGCGAACAGTGTCTGCGGGCGCGGGGACCACTAAGCGGGAATGAAAATATGTCCGTTGATCTGTGGTTATATGAACGACTGAAAGGCGATCGGAGGGGAATGACAGGGTAGACCACGGGCGCTGCAGAGTTAACACAGACCGTCCGATCTGCGCCGATCGACGGTTGATATTGCCTCTGATACCAATTGAGATAAGCACTTTTTTGGTTAGCGCCTGGTTTCGGCACCCAGGTCACAACGTGGAAGAAAAGCCGAGGGGGCTGGCCGAAAGGTGCTAGCCCTATAAAATGTTAAAAGAGGGTTTTTAATCCATTTCGATGCATTTAAATCCAAAGGAGGGTAGCGATAGGGAACAAAGGTGAGAATTTGGCTAGACGAAGGGTAAAGGTGGGTTTTTTGAGGAATTTTGGGGAGATTAAGGGGACCATAAAGGGAATTTTGGGATGGAAAAGGAGGAACTTGGGAAAAGGGAGAAAAAGATAAAATGGGAAATGTAACGAGAGATACAAGGGAAAAATCGGGCCTTAATTGAGCAGAATTTATGTAATTAATGAGACCTTATAAATGGAGTCAGCAGAGGGAAATTTATCAAAGGCAAAGGCATAGGAGACTTCAAGGATGATGTGTCTTCAGGGGAGATGCATTCCTTGAAGGATCAAAAAAAATTTAGCCCCCTACTTTGCTTTGTCAAAAATTTATAGGGGGGCTAATAGTGGCTCCACATGGGGATGGCTTCTTCTTGAAGGAGTCAAGAATTCAGAAAATGATCTTTAGTGTAGGCCAGATGCCTGCTGCTTGAGCCACCTTCTTCTTTGATTTTCAGCTGCCACAATAATGAAGACATCAATTTAGCAGAAAAACTTTCCCAATCAAGCTACCTACCCACACTACAATCCTAGCATTTTTTCTTCTTCTAGGGTGCATTTGAGCTAGCAGACCCTTTACATCTTTTTATTTTTTACAAACAGGAAAATAAACCTATTCTATTTCTACCCTTATTACTCCATGAGACCAGATTAGACTGTTGGTCTCATATGTTTCTCTACCTAATCTAATATCTGCTGGGATTAAACTGTCCAGCAGATTTATTCTCTATATTCTATGACAGAAATTGAAAAACATTCAAGCCAGGATTAGACTGTCTGACTTGTTGTGGGTCCAAGGCATGAAGACAGTTGCACATGGACAAACTTTGCAGAAAACTGAAACAAAACTTTGAAGGCTTGAAATCTAAAATTTGAAGTATCCTTCTTCTCTTTGTGACTCGAGTTTTGAGCATGTTAGAGTCACTTCTTTTCTTCATTTCAGCTCTGGTTTTGGGCATGTTAGAGATGATTCTTCTTTCTTCTTTGCTGGTCCAGATTTTGGGCATGTTAGGACCAGCTGTTTTTCTTTCTTTGGCTCAAGTTTTGAGCTTATTAGAGCCAATATTTTTCACATTAGAGGTTCATGTTTTAAGCATGTCTGAACCTCTCTTTTTTCACTGTTTTTTGGAACATTTTCTCTTTTTCTTGAAAATAAAAAACTGCAATGGTATGTACAATGGTAATGAAAACTGGAAATTGTAAATCATCAGAAGTAGCGTTTGAGCATCCTGCCATTGACAGGACCCCCAAACAGCTTTGTACCATCTAATTCCTGTAGGAAGAAGGCATTTGGACCCACAGTGGCCTGGATGATGTATGGACCTTGCCACAGACTGTCAAACTTGCTGTGCTTTCCTTTATCCTCCCTTCTTGAGTCCCACTTCAGAACTTTATCCCCAATTTTGAAATAGACAGCTTTGGTCCTTTTGTCAAACAATTTCTTTATATTCTCCTGAAATTTCACTGCTCTGTTGTAGACCTCTTCCCTCGTTTGCTGGAGATAAATTTTTTGGTTTATTATTCTCACCATACTGTCTTCTTCTGTTTGAATCTCTTGGACCAGCTTAATCACTGGTACCCCAAGGCTGGTAGGAAACACTGCTTCGGTTCCATAGACCAGCTAATACGGTGAAATGCCAATAGATTTCTTTGTTGTAAGCCTGTCCGCCCACAAAGCATGTAATAACTTGTTATGCCATGACTTCTTTTTCTATTCCAACAGATTTTTGATGATGATCACCAGGCTCTTGTTTGATGATTCAGCTAATCCATTACCTTGAGGGTAATAGGCAGTTGAATGAACAAGCGCTATTTGGTACCTGTGACAAAAATCAACCATTTTCTTGGATCCGAAAGCAGCAGCATTATCATTGATTATTTTCCTTGGGCAGCCAAACCGAGAGAGGATATGACCTTCTAGGAAACTAATGATGACTGAATATGTGGCATTCCTAGCAGGTATGGCCTCTATCCACTTAGTGAAGTAGTTTGTGGCTATTAGGATCCATTTTTGTTGTGCAGAAAAAGCAGGGTGAATCTCCCCTATGAAATCTAGGCCCCATTGCAGAAAGGGACCTTCAACAGTGATGGGTTGTAGAGGTAAGGGGAGGAGTTTTCTTTTGCCTTCGAAAATCTGGAATTTGTGGTAGGAAATGATCATTTTATGGACATATTTGAAGAGTGTAGGCCAATAGTAGCTAGCTTTGAGTATTTTGTTTGCAGTGGCTTTCCAGCTCAGGTGGCCTCCACACTCTCCTGCATGGAATTCTTGTTTAATCCTCTCTGCCTCGTTTTCAGGCAAACATTTAAGTAATAGGCCGTTTGGATTCTTCCAGTATAAGCAGTTATTCATTATGCAATAGCTCCTGGCTTTTAGCTTTAAGAATCTGGCCTTGGTCTTTGATAGTTCAGGAGGGGCATTGAGGTGTGTAAGCACATACAAAATGTCAGAATACCAAGGAGAGCTCTGAAACTTTTCCTCAACAGTGGGATCAGGAAATTCTTGTTGCTCATCTAAGGTATTTACCATGTTAATTTCTAGGGCTTGTAGATTTGATTCAGCCATTAATTGAGCTAGGCCCTAACCTTTAACCAGTTTGGTGGGTTTTATCTCAAGGTCGTATTCTAAGATCACAACAATCCATTTGCCCCTTTTCCCATCTGGGTCCTGGGACAAAATGTCTTTAACCACTATATTTGGCACATAGGCTATGGTGTGGGAATGCAGTATGTACACCCTAAAGTCTTTCAAGGCCTTAATCAGAGCATAGGCATGTTTCTCCATTATGTTGTATTTCAAGGGTGCATCCCTGAGTGCTTTGCTAAAGAAAGAAATGGGCTGTTCCATTCCCTCTGGATTTTTCTTCAGTAGAACTGGAGCTATTGTATGCTTGGAGGCAAATGAAAAAATTAGGAAATCCTTCGAGAAATCTGGGCTGATTAGAACGGGAGCCTGGGTGAGTGCAAGTTTTACTGATTCAAAATATTTCTTAGCTTCAACAGTCCATTTAACTCCTACACCTTTCTTCAGCATGTTAGTCATGTTCCTAAGGTGTTCAGCTAGATTGGGAATAAACCTCCTAATGAAGTTAATCTTTCCAATGAAGGACTGTAATTCCTTGATGTTTCTTGGCTGTGTGATCTGTATTATTCCCTCAACTCTTTGTGGGTCTATCCTAATTCCTTTTTCAGATATAATGTGGTCAAGAAGTTTTCCTTCTTGTAGCCCAAAGACAGTATTTTTAGGATTCAGTGACAGACCATACCTTCTGCATTTTTCAAACACTCTTCTCAGGTGTTCTAGGTGTTCTTCCTCAGTCTTAGAATAGACTATTATGTCATCTAGATAGATAACAATGAAGTTTCCTATTTCATCTGAAAAATCTATGTCCATCGCTCTTTGGAAAGTTGCACCAGTGTTCATCAATCCAAAAGGCATCTTCACATACATAAAGGTACCCCATGGAGTGGTAAAGGCTGTCTTGAGTTGATCTTCTGGGATTACTAAGACTTGGTTGTAACCTGAAAAACCATCTAGCAAGGAGATCCTTTTAGAGCCTACTACCCTCTGAAGAATATGTTCCATTTTAGGCAAAGGGTAATTGTCTTTCAGTGAGGCTCTATTAAGATTCCTGAAATCGATGCATAATCTGATCTTACCTATTTTCTTTCTCATAGCCACTAGGTTTGATACCCAATCAGAGAACCTCACAGGCACGATTATACCTGCCTCATACATCTTCTTAATCTCTTTTTCTACTGCAGGCAATTTTTTTGGGTTTATTCTGCGAAGTTTTTGTCTAAAGGGCTTCTGATTTTCTTTCAAGGGTATCTTATGTTGTATGATATTTGTGTCATAGGCCCTTAAGTCCTCATAACTCCAAGAAAACACATCAATGAATTCCTTGAATAGGTCAATGTATTTATTTTTCACGTTTGCAGGCAGAGACTTAGCCAGTTTGATCATTTTGGGTTTGTCTTCAGTGCCTATGTTGCATTCCTCAACATCAGAGTCTGCATGTTCTATAGTGGGATTTTTTGCTACATCATCAAAGTCAAAAAGGTCTTCTAAAGGGGCCAGACCTCGAGGTATGTTCTTATCTTTGGTCTGCAGCACCTCTACTTCTTCACTATCTGTGTTTTCACATTTTCCGTTTGGATTTCCAATCTGTTCATTTAAAGATTTTATTTCTATGTTACAGGGTGTTTTTTCCTCATCCGAGGACTCTTCATTTAGGCAGCTACTGTCAGATTTGGAGTCTGAATCAGAAAATTCAAACTCGTTTCCGCCTACCAGGAAATCTTCAATCTGTTTATCTCCTTCAAAAACCTGCCAATATTTTTCATTGTCCGGAACTACAGGTCTGAATTTGGTCTGAATGATGATCTGTTGGTCACTGGGAGTCTTAGGGTAGGAACTAGCTAGGCAAGCTAATCCGTTTGCAATGACATTTTGACTCCTAGGAACAAACACTAATTCGTATTCAACAAACGTTTTCAGTAAATCCATAGTGTCGTTCCTGTAGGCTCACGGTCTAGGATGTTTCATTGTATATTCACCATTCACCTGTTTAATAATTAGCTCAGAGTCTCCACGCACGGTTATCCTATGGGCTCCTAATTTTTTCAACAGGGTTAAACCTAGGATCAGAGCCTCATATTCTGCAATATTGTTCGTACACTTCAAGTGCAAGTTGCAGGCATGGCTCTCTACGTAATCGCTCTCTATGTTATGTATCCACACTCCTGCCCCAGCAGTTCTCCTAGTGCATGACCCGTCGAAATTCATTTCCCACAAGGGTTCATTTTCCGTTTTATCTTCACTTCCTTCCCTACAGTTGGGTTCGCCATCATGTAGCATTATAGGAGCTGCGCTAGGCTATGGGTCATTTTGTTTTTCGTTATGGGTGTGGAAAGCATAAAGGTGACTAGTTGGATGATTGTGTTCTGTTTCTGGTTCACTTTGCGTTGTTGTTTCAGTGCACTGTTCAAAGTTTTCTATGTCTTCCTCCTCTGAGTCTAGGGTAGCCATTATGTTAAATTCCATTGGCTCTGTTTCATCATGTGTACCTTTGCTTGTATCTACGTTTTCAGATTCTGGTCCCCCCAAAGATTCATCATTGCAAAAGATAAAGGAATCCAGGTCTGTATGTACAGAGTATAGAGGAGAATTTTCAGGCTTTTCAGGGCTACTAACCGGGAATTTCATTTGTGCTTCCCTGTATAGTCTTCTAAGTTGGCCAAAGATTGGGATTGTGGCATAAGCCCCATCCATCTGCATTGTTCCTTGCAGCTTGGCTCCCCATGATCTTGATAATAACATGCCATATTTGGGTGGCACATCTGCCACAACAACATCCATGACCATACATTTTGCTGGAATCTAGGCAAGGCTCACACATAAATCTTTGATCAGGCCAAGACACTTTACTCTACTAGAGTCAAATGAATATAGGTCTTTATAGGGATGGGTTATCTCTAGGCCTAATCTTTCCATTACTACTTTAGGCATCAGGTTGTGTGATGCCCCAGAATCATGCATTGCATTGTGGAGAATCTTATCATGGATATTAAGATTGATATAAAAAGGGGGCACTACCCCTTCCTGAAACTTTCCTTCTATCTTTGGACCAAATAGAAGGGCAGGTTGATCATCACTCAGATTTACAGTGTCACTGTTCTCACCTAAATTTAATGCTTTCAAAATTTGGCCTTTATATACATCCTGAGTGGCCAGCTGAGAGAGTGGGACAGAGATTTTAATTTTTGCAATATCACTCTCCAAATTGAAATTGGACTGACTCTTGGGAACGTTCAACTCTATTTTGTTAGTCACCACCTTAGTGGCTGAATCAATGTGCTGATTCTCACTATGTACAGTGTTAGAAACTGTTTTATCAGGAGCACTAACTGCAGTGTCGGTGCTGCTTGTTAGTTGACCTTGTGTATCAGTGTTTTGGTTGTCCTTTTCTTTGTTTTTCCCAGAACTCTCAGCTACTGATTTGTTGCTTTCAGCAGTTAATTTAAAATTTTTCTTAGGTCTCTTCTTGATGGTGACCTCAGAAGCTTTTGGTTTGGTAGTTTCTAAGATATTTTTTCTTCTAAGTTCATATTGTTCTCTGACCTGCATCATGGCATTTTCAAACCCTAACCTGTAATCTTCAGATTCTAACCATTCCTCACCCCAATATGAGGGTGAGGGCTGATCTTCTTCTAAGTAATAGTTATGGATTGAATCCTTTGTTTCAAACATATTAATTGTGTTTCCCTCAGACTCTTCTATGAGTCCCTCATCTTCATCAAGAAAATTCTCTTGAAATGGGGGAATAACTTTTTGATCTGACTCTCTTTGTCTGTTGGGAGTGGCATTGTTTCTTCTAAAGTTCTGGTTCTAGTTTTGATTTTTGTTTTGGTTACTAACATTGACAACCATTTTTTCCATCATTTGGTATAGCTTCTCCAATTTTTTAGATAGATGGTCATGATTTGGATCAGATGTGGAAGCTACATTGTCGTCTCTATATGTTACCCTTTTCTCAGCTCTTAATCTCGCTCTTTTCTCAATCATATTTGCCTCTATATTCACCGCTCCTTTCTGCATGTCCTCCAATGTGTTGTATTCTTTATCCCTAAGCTGATAGGCCATGTCAGCATCAAAACCTTCGGGGTATTTCGCTAGAGCCATACCTTGGGGAGGTTTCATGTGTGGAGATAGAGCATTGTAAATGCTGTTAAATCTCGTTGTGTAATCATGTACACTCTCCCCTACGTTTCTTTTAAGGCTCATATATTCTGCTAGGAGTTAGCGAGGGTTGGCCTTAACTTCCCATTTGTTTATGAAGGTATGATATAGAGCTGGGAGGTCATTAATGCTACCCGGAGGTAGGCCCTTAAACCATTTCTTCACATCACCCCCTAAGCTCTGGGAAAAGATTCTCATTTTGACTGTATCATCATCTATCTCCATGTAGTCAAAAGAATCTTCCATCCTATCTACATGGTATTGTGTTGTGGTAGACTCTTTTGCAGTGAAGTGTGGGATCTTTGATTGATAATCATTGGGTAAGGGAACTAGAGGTTGAGGTAAAACCAGAGGTGCATACCAGGCTACCATGATGATGTTTTGATGAGGTAAAGGGTTGATTGGGGCAGCTGGTATGTGGATGACGGGGATATTATGACCAACAGAAGACTGATGAGCAAATTTAGGGTGACTGAGCCCCAAGTTTTGTGTGAAATGTATATCAGGAGGTGTAGAGGGAGGGGTCTGTCTATTCCCAAGGTGTCCACCACTTTGGGGTGGTGAAATAGGAAGCTCAAGGTCTAGCTGGTCTAGGACACTGAATGACCTAGTTCTTGGCAAACTATTTTGAGTGCCTAGGTCAAAAAGTGGGTCTGATAGAGCTGTAAAGTTTTCTGGTGTAGAGTTAGCTCTATGGATGTGGCTGGAAATAGTTGGTCCTTTAGGTGTAGGAGATCTCTTGAGGATGATCTCAGGGTTATCAACTATTTCAGGTGGGTCTGGGTCAGGGTAAGCTCTTGTATGAATGGTTCTTGAAGCCAGAATGTTGTTTTCTAACCAAGCAACTTAACCCTACTTGTTACTTCTACTGTGGTTGATGTTGCTATGGAGGTTGGTCTCCCAGTGGAGTCTAATGTGAAACCAAGATAATCAGCAGGCCTACTAATCACCAGTGGAGTCTTTAAATCATTTAGGAATTATGGAGTCGCCAGGTGGAAGGTTTAGGATGTTTTTGGAGGGTACACTGTCCACCACAGTGCTTATGAGACGTCCCCTTTCAGGGATATCTTCCAAACACAGCAAACTCTAACCAGAGATTGACTGGGAGGGAATTTACCAGATATGTCACCTCTGAAAGAGTGTGAGATCTGGAGGCTACCTGGCCCTTTCCATACTCTGTCCAAGAGTGTGGGAGAACACAACAAATGGTGTAGAGGTTGATGTGTGAATATGAGTGCTTAACTGCCAACCTAACCAGAGATTTTAGGTTTCTGAAGTTCTTATAATGCTCTTATTATGTAGAAGGTGAGAAATACTCAAGAATTTCCCCGAGTGGAGTCGCCATTATGTTGGGGTTCCCATGTTTGAGGTTTGAAATACCAAAAGATGAGACAACATCAAACCACTTTCAGACCTCGGGATCTAGCCCTCCTAGGTCCAGAGAGGGATCTCTCTATATGAGAAAAGGTTTTATGTCTTTGAAGCTCAAATTTTAAGATGTTAGGCTAAGTTATAAGGCTCGGGGTTTGTTTGTTTGATTGTTTGTTTGGTTCTTGGTTATCAGGAAAGAAGGGTTCAATGTAAGACAAGGATGAGCAAAGAGGGATAAGGCAGAGGTGAAGTATTCCAAGGAGCATTCAAAACCATTTGGAAATGGAGTCAGGAAAGGATTTTCTTACTATCCAAAGTGCAAGCTTTCAATTGGGCTAGTAATCTAAAATGTTGGATCTTAAAGATGAATGTGTGATATGGAATGGTAGGAGAGGAGGAGACAACACAGATTCAGGGCACAAAGTTAAAGACTAGCTGGTCGCACAAGGATCCTAGTGGACAGGGCTAACTCTAATCCCCAGTGTTCCCAAATATTCCAGCTAAATCCTTAATAAGAAACATCTAAGAACTAATTCATTTAATTCATACATCAGAGAGTAGGAAATAACATCCACTACACTGGTTAAATTATCTAAAATCAATTCTTATATCACACATATAGCAGAAAACATCAATGGCAAGGAGAGCAGAAACGTAGGGTACCTAACAAGGGTAAATCCTATGCCAATATTCTGATGCAAGCCAGTAGAAACAAAATGAAATGAATATAAACACAGAGATAGGAAAACATCGCCGCTGCTTTAGATCAGGATCCAAAGAAATGTGGTTGTCATATTAAATAGCAATACCATTCAAGTAAAACATTGCCAATAGTTGAATACTCAGTCTGAAATCATATTCCTCAGCCTATCTAACACTTTACATAGAGACTGTATCTCAAAAGAAACTACTCGCAATTCTCTGATAATTGATCAACAACCTTTACAATGAGTTTATTCATGAATTTATAGCTCCAGAGGAGCAGAGAAGGTAGGTGAAGAACTAAATGCAGCATTAAAAACTTCAGAAGAGGAAGAAGGCCGAAGCCCACTCTGTATAAATTCTGTGCATTAATCTGGGACACCCTTGGGTGAAAGAGTGGTCTTCGTCAGGTTTCCATTAACTCCAGGTATGTCTCTGATGTAATTTGGCTGTAGTGCTCTATAGTACTTCTGGTGATCTGAACAAAAATAAATCAATGATTCAAGTTTCCCATGCTGTGTAACTAATGCTACTAATATCGTAGGACAGTTGTCAGGGTGGGAAATCCTTTAGGAACACGATATAGAATAAAAGTTGTATGGGCATTATGTTCTTTATGGGGAAAACATTCTGCTGGTGTACAAACCCTGATATACATGAATTTAAGCGAAATTTGTACACCATTTCATTGATTCATGACATCGGCGATGCGGGTGCTTTTCCTTTTAAATCCCTGTATTAAGGCTCAAAGCTCTTCGTTGAATTGGTTTATCACTAGCTGGTATTTCTCTGCCGCTTCATAAATGTCTTGATCTGCAACATCTGGGCTTTAATGGTGCCGGATAGGTTTTGTGGAGATTGTGTCGCCGCTACCCTTCCGGGCATTTCCATTGTAGTACCAGATTCCAAATTCAACCTTTCCTGCACAACACGCCATTACAATAGTACATACGAAACATGGTGGTTTTCCGCCTTTGTAAAATCCTGCAAAACACGAAAACAGGTTAAGAAAACAATGGGGGTGGTAGATGCAGTGCAGATGATGAAGATGGTCGTGTAGCTGGTGAAATGGTGGAGAATGGTGTGGAAAACTCACAGTATGGTGTAAACAGTGGGGACTACAGTCGGAAGGTGGCGCGGAAGGAGAAACGAATGGAAAACCTTTGAATTTGACCTTTGAACAGGATATATAAAAGGATAGACGACACTGTGACCAGGACACGTGGACAGATGACGTGGCAGGACAGGGTTACGTTAGAAAAGTCAATAGCGGGGGAAAAACAATTCTGGACCGTCAAATCTCAAAGGAGATCAACGGTTGAAAATGCAGTGGAGGGCGACGGATGGTGGGCCAGGGGTACGGTGGTTATGGATTAAACCCCACGCAACTTCATGGAGCGACGACCGTTGGATGGGCGACTGCAGATTGGACGGCTGAAAGCGATATCGTTCCGCGTCCTATACCGAACGATAACGTGCGATGGGATAGCGGTTTTGAAATAGTGTGCCTGACACACGTCGTTTGATCAGTGGAATTGCTGGGCAATGGGAAAAAACCGCCTTCCACCGAAAGGTGGTGTGATAGAAATCGGGTGATTTATGTACAGTATTTGTGGCGGGGACCACCGGGACGGATATACTGCGAACCATTGATCTGCGGTTATATGAACGCCTGAAAGGCGATCGAAGGGGAATGACAGGGTAGACCACGGGCACTGCAGAGTTAACACAGACCGTCTGATCTATGCCGATCGATGGTTGATATTGCCTCCGATACCAATTGAGATAAGCACCTTTTTGGTTAGCATCTGGTTTCGGCACCCAGGTCATAAGGTGGAAGAAAAGCTGAGGGGGCTGGCCGAAAGGTGCTAGCCCTATTATAATGTTTAAAGTGGGTTTTTAACCCATTTCGGTGCATTTTAAAGCCAAAGGAGGGTAGCGATAGGGGACAAAGGTAAGAATTTGGCTAGACAAAGGGTAAAGGTGGGTTTTCAAGGGAATTTTGGGGAGATTAAGGGGACCATAAAGGGGGAGTTTTGGGATGGAAAGGGAACTTGGGAAAAGGGAAAAAAGGATAAAATGGGGGAAATCTGCAGAGATACAAGGGGCGAAATAAGGCATTTTTGAGCAAAATTTATGTAATCAATGAGACCCTATAAAGGGAGTCAGCAGAGGGAAATTTATCAAAGGAAAAGGCACAAGAGACTTCAGGGATGATGTGTCTTCAGGGGAGATGCATTCCTTGAAGGCTCAAAAACAATTTAGGCCCCCTACTTTTCTTTGTCAAAAAATTATAGGGGGGCTAACAAGTGTAACCCCCTTATTAAGTTATTATTGTACCCCCGTAACTCCCATATTGTTATTATTGTGCCCTTAAATTATTATTGTTAGGTCTAGGATTAAGATTTGTCCCATGGACTCCTATATATAGAAAGGAGGTTTTGTAATTTGTATCATCCAAGAATTGTTCATTCATGTAATGTATTAGAGGTTGCCATCTCAAAGTGGCTTATTTCTAAGGCCTTGATATCTATTTTCTTCTATTTTTGGAGTTGGTTTCACAACAAAGTGCTTCGAAGGAAAAACACCCATAGGTTGTAAGTGGATTTACAAACCTAAAGTTAACGTATGGGAATATAGAAAGAGTCTTTAGCAGCCAGATTGGTAGCAAAGGGTTATTCGCAAGAAGAGGAATAGACTTTGAAGAAACCTTTGCTCCCGTAGCCAAACCAAACACCATTAGAATGTTAATTTCATTAGCAACAAAATATCGTTGAAGCTACACTAGCTAGATGTTCAAACCTATATTTCGAATGGTGATTTAAAGGAAGAGATCTATTTAGTCCAAACACTGAAGTTTTTGTCAAAAAGGAGCAACAACATCTAGTGTGTGGGTTGAAAAAGGCAATATATTGTTTAAAACAAGCACTCAAGTCTTGGTATAAGAAGATTGATTCATTCTTCTTACAACATGGTTTTCATAAGAGCATGAACGATCGAAATTTGTATACCATGCATAATAAACAGAGGCAAACATTATTTTGATTTCTTCGTATGTGGATGATATGATTATAACAAGTAATGTAGATGCTTTGATCAAAGAAATCAAATTGCACATACCGCAAATTTTTGAATCAAAGATCTCCGAAGTCTACATTATTGTCGTCCTGAAGTATGATATATCTTGGACAAACTTTTTCTTCCTCAAAAGAAGTAATGCCGAGGTCTGCTCACAAGGTTTAGGATGGAGTGTTGTAAGACAACATCAACATTTGCGCAGAATCAAGTTATGCAGCTATAATGGTCGTAAGGAGGTGGATGCCACTTCCGTATAAACAACTAGTTGGTAGTCCGATATATCTAACTACAACTAGACGAGACTTATCATACTTTATTAGTGTGTTGAGCCACCTAAGGTCTATTCCTCTCGAAAGTCATTGGATGACGGCAAAGGTGTGTTGAGGTAACTTCGTGGTACTAGTGATTATGGTATTTTATACACTTACACATCCGATGTTATTTTAGCAGTATTTCGCATCAGATTGGGCAAAATCTGATGGTCATCGAAGTTATACATTTATTATTGGATCTCATTTCGTAACATGAGCAAGAAAAGCAGTAGCATCGTGGCGTACCTGAGTCAACTGAGTACCAAGAATTGTGTACTTACATGTGAAACTATTTGGTTGAGAAGGCTTCTCCATGATGGAGGAGAAAAAGGTAAATAAGCAACCATAGTCAAATGTGACAACCAAAGTACCATCAAGTTAGCATACAATCTAGTATTCCACATGAATATGAAACATATAGATACTCAATTTCACTTTCGAGAAAAGTCTAGCCAAAGAAATATTTATTGAATATTGTAAAAATTGTGACAACTGCGTACATTTTTGTCATCCCTTGGGAAAATAAAGTTTGAATTAAGCTAAAAAGGATGTGAATTAGACAAATACTTTCTCCATTAAAAAATGAGAGTTCAAAATAATTAATATTATTTTGTATTAATGAAGCATGGTTACAGAAAGTTAGGATTATTCCTTAGTCATTATAAGAGTTTTTTACAACTTCCTATTTTTTGTATGTATTTATTGGTGTATCATTTAATACTCGATCATGCAACATAAAGAGTGTAAAGAGAGTATCCTAATTTATGTGTAGTCTCCATATGCTAGCTACCTTTCTATTCAATTCAATTTTTTATTGAAATTTCCAAATCACAAAGAGAGCAGTCAGATGTAGACGGAAGAACGGACGGCTGGGGTACATCCCGGCGTCATTCATTTCATGCTACAGGGAATATAAACTATAGACACCCACTATCAAGTACCAAATCATGTCCAAAGAACGGCAAATATTATGTAAAATAAAACTCTGTCATGTCCAAAGAAACGTAAATATTATGTAAAAGGAAACACTTTCTTGTGTAAAGTACTGATCAAACGCTGCATCCATCAACTTAGGGGTATGGGAGTCAACTTCTATGGCAGCGATACATATTTTTTTCGTCTTGCAATCCTCTGTCCTGTTCAGCTTAGGGAAACGCAATAATTGTGAAGGTACTACCCAGTATTTGTGGACTATCCACTAAACTGGATTCTTTGGCTTGAGAGTAACGAAATAGTAAAAACTGCTCTTATGTGTGTTCTGCTGTCACAAGGCAGCAATCGAAAGTTAAAACTGATGTGTAAAAATTGTTTTGAAATGGTTTGCAACAATCCCTATGTTCCATTTTTCAAACGTCTTCATTTTTAGCGTAATTAGGGTTTCAATGCTTCCAAGCTTCCTTATTTTAGCCTAGTTAGGAAGCAGAAGGCGATTAAGATGCGAAAATGAAGCAAGACTTTTATTCGTAATAATTTTTAAAACTCATGAAAAAAATTTCTGAAGTTTGGTGACTGACAGTCAACCCTTTGAGCTTTAACGAAAGTGAATAGAAATTCAAGAACTACAAAGAAAGAACCTTCGATTACATAGCGAAACTCCTTAAACGAAGAAACTAAATCCTATAAAATTAAAAGGTTGGGGAAAAATAGGGAAATGGTCAACTCAAAATCCATGGCCGCTTAGACTTGTAAGCTAAGCTGTTCAAAAAGCCAAGAGGTAAAAAAAAAGAAGCAAATATGTATCTGAAAACCTTAGGAATATTTAACAAACTAAAGCCTCAAGTAAATTTCAACAACTCATAAACTGAAGTATATTTAACAAATTAAAGCTTCTAGTAATTTCAACGACTCAAAAAACTCAAATTATGAAGGTGGAGTTAGACAGAGGGCTGAGGCAAGTGTCTTTTGTCATCGGGAGATGTGAGATGTCTTTAGGTAAATATTGGACACGTTGCTTTTTTTTTAACAATTATACACGTTATACTATCATGTAATATCTGATAAATGTTCTACATTGTAAGCTTAGGCAACAAAATGAATTAATTAATGATGAGATGTAAAGTTACACAATTGTAAAGTAAGTGGAAAACATGTTGGCTTATTAAAAAGGATTATAGTTGGTTTGCATAATGATTAGCTTCTCAAAATATAATTGGATGGAAACTAAACAAAAGGGTTTACAATAAATATCATATAATTATGTTAATAATTTAATCAATCTCTTCATAATACTAAAAAATGAGTCTAATAGAAATCTAATTGAAAAAGAAGTCTTATTGGCCATACTCACTTGTTTGAATTTACTTATTGTGTATGGCTAAGTAGTATTCATTATTTGATATTGCTTGATGGGTGAAAGTGAGGCAGCAAAGATATTGCTACTGATCATATTGCTTTGCACTCTCTTAGAGATTGAAACATTTTTAGTAGTCTCACTTTATTATGTAAAGTCTTCAAATCAAATCAAATGCAATGCCAGTTTGCGGTGCAAATTGCACTTTATGTATGGTTCCACCAGGTGTAAACTGGATCCCATAGGGTCCGGATCAGTAATAATAATTGTCTTTTTCGTGCCCGTGCAGTATCATTCACATTTTTTTGGAATTTATGACTTTGGGTTAATTTTTGTTTAATCAAAAAGTAAATTACAGTTGGAAATTGTTGTGTCCGTGTAAAGTGTCATTCACATTTTTTGGTTGGAATTTGTATTATTACTATCCAAGCCAGATTTTGGGTTAGTCTTGGTTTGATAAAACATTAAATAACAATGGTAAATACGATATTATTTAGAAAAAAATTATTTTAATTCTCTTCCAATCCCATTACCACTACATCCAATACAATTATTGCTATCTACAATCATTTATAAATGATGTGTTAGTTTTGAGTGCAATTTTATTTTCCAATTCATTATTTAGTACATCTCGACACAATTTTTTTGTTATCTATAATAATTTATAAATGTTGTGTTAGTTTTTAGTGTAATTTTATTTTAGAACTCAATAGTTTGAATTCAATAGTTTGTAATGAGGTTACATTTAACTTATTTATTTCGAATCATGTGATTAATCCGAAAAACATTTATTTTCTTATTTCAATTTAGTTTATTTTGTGAAAATTAGTAAATAATATGTTTAAGAAAAAAAGTTTTTATTACTTTTTACATATAATGAATAATATAAGAAAAAAATTGATTTGGGATATAACCATCCAAATATATGTCATAAAAACAAAATTAACTCATACATTTCAAAATTCAATAATTAAACTAAGAACCAACAACACTAGCTATGAGACCTTATTGTGTTGAAACTACTACTATGTCTATAAGAATTTTTTTTCCATTTTTTAGAGTAAGTGTTAAGTTTGTTTGGAATATTGAATTGATTGGTTTTTAGTTTATTAGTTTGAGCATTTGCAAAGTTTTATGTTGGAATTTATTATTTTAATATTTTAAATACATTTTATATTTTAAAATGTATAACATTATATTTAAAAATTTTATTCTTAAATATTTAAAATTAAATTTAAATTTTTTTTTAAATTACAGTCACTTTTACTAAAATTTAATTTAATAATCATTTAATATCTTTTGCTTTAAAATATTTTTTCATTATTTTTAAAGTTATCCTTAAATTTAAATTTATAAAGAACATTAATAAACAATAATGCTTTAATTCTATTTCATACTATTTTTAGAAAATAATTATATTATATTAGAATTTTGTTTTTCATTGTTGAAAGTATTTTATTTATGGCGTACCTTATTTTTTCATTGTTGGAAAGCATTTATTTATATGCAATTTTAGTTTCTACACAAAATATTTCATGTAACATTAAATGCGAACAGCAGGGAATCTAAATTCATTAGTCGTTCCTGCGTTGCATTAAATACTTTTCGTAGGATTCTGATTTCTAAGATGCTGCATCATTATGTACGATGGGAAATTGGAATATCTATGTTTTCCCAATAAAGATGACTTACAAGCACATTTCTGTAACCAATGGCGGCAAGTTCAGTAAAGAAAATTATTATACGTTCCATATCCATCATATATCCAATCACATGAAAGTAAAAATTTATCGTGCAATATCAATATCTAGAAAATATCTTTGTGATACCTGCAGGCTGCAATTTGTAAGAGTATCATTTTCCTCCTTTTGTTGGTACAAAGGAAGGTTTTAGTATTTTTTATTAATATTAGGTATAATATGTGGATGAAGAGTACATAAAATTGATTTATTTATTATTAAGTAATATTTATATTGATTAAATTTATAGTTAGGTTAGGAGGTAGGTTTATTTTGGAATAAAAATTTAAAAATTTTAATTTAATGAGATGGATAATAAGGATATAACTTTCATGAAATATTTTAAAATATTTACATTAGTATACCTAAACCAATTAGTTCAGATTTATCACCAAAGTAGTTATGGTTTTATTTTTAATTAAATTGATTAATTAAAAAAATTACATATAAATAAGGGTTATATGAAATGAGTTATGATTTTTTGGGTATGTGGTATTGATAGTTCATGGTATTAATATGATTTTGTAACAAAGCCTATTGACAGATTAAAATACCCATAACAAAGTGAGGTTAATTCTCCATGGTTATGAATCATATTCCATGTATATAAGTTAAACATTTATACATTTAGGAACAAGATTCTTAACCATAGATATTAACTTCACTTTATTATGGATATTCTTAATTAGTAAAGAAGTTTTCATAACTCACTTTAGATAGCACTTGTTCATATGACATTTTTTAATCGAAGACAAAAAAAATTACATAATTATTTTTGGGAGATAAATCTCAACCTTTCATATTCCATGAAGATTAAACCCCTACCATCCACTTAATAATTATTAATAATTAAATTAAAAATTCTTGAATTTGTTTTGGAAAGGTTATTTCAAAATAGATAAGCTTATCAAATATTAATTCTTTCTTAAATTAATATTATTTTAAATAAAATTATAATTTTCTTAATTTTTATAACAGTTATACCTTATAATATATCATGTACCATAAAGTAAGTGTTTTTATGTTTATTATGAATTGGTACCTATCAACATTTACTGTACCTTTAATTTATATGACTCTACTAAAATATTATCTTTTGGAAGTTTAAAATATGGAGAGACAAAACATGTGTATATAATTAAAAGTTTGAATACATAATATTATATATTAAAATAATATACAAATATATTAACTTAATATTATCATAAATAAATTGGAAAGAAAATTAAAATAATTAAAATTATTATATGTTTGAATTTATATTAATATTATAATATTTATTATGTTTATATATTAATTTTATTTTAACACACAAGCACCAATTTTAAATTATATATTAAAATCTATAATTAAATATTATCGCGCCGAGAGGCGCCTACGTGTACTCCTCGCATATAGGGATGTGTAGATGTAAGGTGTGTAATGTCAATGTTTACCAATATATGTAGATGTGTAGATGTAATGTGTAATGTAAAATTCTGATATGTCTCCGGCCCAATATATAGATGTGTAGATGTAATGTGTGTAATGTAAACTTTTAATATGTCGTGTATAGAGATGTAGATGTCATGTGAGTAATGTAAAATTTTGACATATTTACCACTTTAATACCATGGGCCAAATACCATATTTATAAAAGAGGTATGAGAATAAATAAAATATAAATAAACCATATATATGGTAAATAAATAAAAAGTCTTTTTATATTTACTCCATAATCCTATTTATATTTATGAACATCAAAAAGTGGTTTTATTTAGGTAACTCGAGCTAAATACTCATGGGCCAAATTATTATTAATAATATGCCAAAAAAACATTATTAACCATAATATTAATTCTAATATTCACATTATTATATTATAATATTAATGTTATTAAATTTAATTAATGTAAACTTTTGATACGTCTCAGTGTATAGAAATGTACCACTTTAATACCATAACACACTATGGGCCAAATTATTATTAATACCATGCCAAAAACATTATCGACCCTAATATTAATATTAATATTATTATTAATTCTAATATTCACATTATTATATTATAATATTAATATTATTTAATTAATAAATTTGAATCACGTAGGTATATTTGAGTACAATAAACATATAAACGTAAATGTAAAAATAATGTTTAATATTTAACATTTAAATTTAATCTAATGTCGGCTCCCAATGAAAAATCACTTCTCTCCATACATATATAAATTTAACACACAAATTCCCTAATTTTATTTTTGAGAAGCATCTCTCCGTGTAGATGTTGATTTCTACAGAAGAGAAGAGATGGAGGGAAAGAGAGATGTAGCCGGAGGGGGAGAGAGGGAAGATGATTATGACCGGATGCATCGATTTCACCGTGGATGGTGATTTTAGTGTAGATGTTGAGAGAGAGAGAGTAACATAGTTGGAGGGTGAAGAGAGAGGGAAATATATATGTGGGGAAAGAAATGGAGAGAGGAAGGAAGAGGGGAGGATGTGGAGAGAGTGGAGATATGTGGAGGGAAAGAGAGATGTAGTTCGAGGGGGAGATAGGGAAGTAGATGGTGATTTATAATCCTATTTGATCGTTTGCACTTGATGCATTGACATCAATGTAAAATGTTGGTTTCTAATCTCATTTGTCATTTCTGTACTAGATCCATTGATTTCAATATAGATGTTGATTTCTAATCTTATTTACTACCTTGATTAGATGCATTGATTCCTGCAGTAGATGTTGTTTTCAGAATCTTATTTGATTGTTTGCATTGTGCATTGATTTCAAAGGTAGACGTTGATTTCTCACTTGATGTAATTGGATGTACATTGATGTACATTAATTTTAAAATGATTGGATTAAGATTGCATTGATTTCTGTAAGCACACAAATATTAACAATGTACATTAATATGGTGATTTATAATCCTATTTGATTTCGCACTACGTACCGATATCAGCAGTAGATGTTTTGCTTTCTAATCTTATTTTCTTACTTGCACTCGTATGCATTGATTTCGGGTGGTAAATAATCCTTACCCCCTAAGATCCATCTTAACTCGGGAGATGGATCAAATCTCTCGAGGTGCAAACCTTATCTCAGACTGTAACGTATTTCGTGCTGGCTATTAATAAAATTAATCATATTTTCGATAGATTTTCCTCGGCCGCACACGACCGAGTCTGCCTTGCATCCATCTTGACTCGACCCATCAAGCGCCGAGAGGGATCACACCCAGGTGCAAACCCTTCTCAAGTTTTGCACCCGCAGGTTTGCACCGGGGGAGATTCGATCCTCTCCTTGCCATTGACAGATCCAGCAGTTAAGATGATCTAGCCGCTATACCATAGCATTTATGATCCAGATATTGGTGGTCACCCGCCTATTCCACTCGGGGCTCCACCATTGTCTATTTCAGTTTTTCGCCGTACGCCTTACTATTTTTTGTGCGCTTTTTCGGTCTCAACTTCCGAAGCCGTTTCGAGGCCCTAAACGACGCGTTTTTTGGGAACTATAAGCAACATGGGTCCGGACCGATGTTGCCTATTCCAAATTTGTAGTCCCTGACAGATCTTTCTAACGAGGTATGGTAATGCGTCAAACGAAGATCGTATGCTAAAGTTACGCCCCGGGAAGTTGAAACACCAATTTCACCAAACGGCCCAGTTTTGGCACTTCATCTCCTAGGGTTAGGGTTTTGGTCGTTTAGGATTTCCCATTGTTTCCTCTAAAATGATAACAGGCCCTCGAGCCTCATTGTAACACGCTCGCAGGCTTGTAGCCACCACATCTCTTCTCGCAGATAGCCACCGCCGCCTGTAGCTAGTTTTATTTCCATCTCCGTCCGTAAGCAAATTTCGCTCGATATTAATGAAATGAAGTGCGTTTCCGCCGCATCTCCGTCTTTATGTTTATATGTTTATTCTCACACGTTCCCCGCATAAATCCTGATCGTTGGTATCAAAGCTTGCCTCCGTTTTTTTCGATCCTTCTTCGCATGTCCCAACGAGGTCGAGGTATAAGGAGCTAAGGCTCCGATCCGGTGGAACCTTCGCAAGATCGCCCTCGCAAACTCGACGGGACACCCATGGGGGACGAAAAGAAAGATGAGGGTTAAAAAAGATCCTATCAATATTGTTTGAGGAGGCCCTCGAAAGACAAAGGAACGTGATGATGGATAACTTTGCTCGTATCCTTCAACGGCCACTCCACCTACAAGCAAGACCGCATCCAAGAACATCGCAGGTGCAACTCCTTTTAAGGTACAAGTACCCTTTACATTCCCATATTCGAGGGGCAACAGACGCAGATGCCGTAGATAGATGGTTGAATCTCGCAGAAGGATATTTCTTTGCCCATGACTTTTCGCACGGGAAAAGATTATTTTTTGCACCTTTCAAAGCTACCCCGCATGTTAAGGACTGTGGGAAACCCACCGTGAGAACAAGTGTGGGACTGCATTGCAACTGTTTCCCGCCGTACCAACTTGGAATTATTTCCGAGACGTCGTTAAGGAACAAAAGAGACTATCCCATGGGGAGCTATGAGGACAAGTACATACAATGGACCACCGCGACAACAAAGGGATCAAGATGTGCAAGTGAGCCGACGAATTGCTCCATACCCCGCGCACAAAGTTGGGTATCAAAGATTCAGAGAAACATCCGGTGCTAAAGAATGCAGCGCTGTTCACACAACACATTCGGAGGAAATGGAGTTCCTTGACATCTCTCGCTGGTACGGCATACCAAGATACGTCAAGATTGAGGACCACAGAAGAAGCGAGACTTTGGATCTGCGAATCAAAAGCAAGGAAAGGTGCTTCCAAACCGTGTAACAAAGGACCGAGCCAAGGCATGGCAACGAAAGACAACTCATCGAAGCCACAAGAAAAGAACAACACCGCAAAGCCAAAGAAGGACACCGGAAAGTGGTGTGAGTTCCATAAGAGCTCCACTCACAACACAAGTGAGTGTCGTGCTGCGTCGCTAGTGGCCGAGATGAGGGCTCGAGTCGATGCATGCTCGACTCCGAATCCTAACCCGAAAAGGCGAATGAAAAAGGGAAATCGTATTATCGATGAGCTCAACGCCACCGTTGCCACCGCAAAGATCCAAAAAGGAGGAACCTAAGATCCAGAGGAGGAGGAACGCCTCTTCCACTCCCGCATGTGGGTAAAGGGCTCGCTCAAGAGCCAGCTCATTGTCGACAATGGGAGCCAAAAAGAACCTCATTTCTGCCAGACGCCGGAAGCTGGCTAAGCGAGCGACCACAAACTCACCCACATCCATACACCATCGAGTGGCTTCACCAAGGACGAGAGATCTCCGCTGCCACTTAAGTGTCGCCTTCCTATAGCATCAAGCCCTTCACGATGAGGTATTATGACGCTGTTCCTATTGATGTTTTCGATGCACATTAGGACAACCATACTTGTGAAGCGTCATGCCGTGTATGAGTCTCGCCTCGCGTCGTTATTGTTACTTTGGGAAATAAGTTGTACAGATGTACCGCAGGTACCACCTCCTCGCCGCTTATCTCTTTGGTTACCGCAAAAAAATGTAGTAAGCTCATTTCCCAAACCAGAAATTCCGTTTTCCCGATGATCCGCCCCCAGGCAAGAAGAAGACCGTGGCCACGACCTCCCGCATGTGGCTCCTCTCGCACAACAACAACAAATGGATAAGGTTGTGGAGGAGTACTGGACAGAGTCTACCTCACCCACTGTGGGTTCCTCCGCACCGTCGTGGCCGAAGCACCCGACTGACCGACCGTGCGCCGCTACCTACGGACCAATCTATCGACGCTCGGTTTCCGGAGAATGATGAAATCAAGAGACAAGATTCAGAGCCGTTGCGTAAAGGTCACACGACCAAGTTCATCGCCCCGTGGGAGCCCGATCGTGTTGGTACAGAAGAAGGATGGGACGGGAGACTTCCGTATTGACTATCGGCGTCGAACAAGATCAATCGTCCGGAATAGGTACCAATCCCACGGATTAATGACCTTCGGACCAACTCAAAGGTGCAAAAATATTTCAGCAAGACGGACCGAAGTCCGGGTACGCTCGGTGTACCAATTGAACCCTCCGATGTGGAAGACTCGCCTTCAAAGCCAAGGAAGGCCTTTTCGAATGGTCGGTCAGTGCCTTTCGGTCGACGAATGCTCCCGCCACCTTCATGAGGATGATGGATGACATCTGCGTCATCCACCAACCTACTTGTGTGGTGTACTTGGATGATATTCTCGATTTTCACCACTTGGGAAGAGCACCTTCACCACATCCGACAAGTCCTCCAAACACCGCGCAACACAAGTTGTGTGCCAATTTGGAGAAGTGCACTCTTGGCATGACCCAGCCTTCACATTCCGGGGATACATTATTGATGAAAGGGGGCATGTATCCAGCCAAGATCCAAGTCATTCTGGGATTGGCTAGCCCCAACCACTATAACAGAGTTTCGCAACTTTCTCTCCGGGTCTTGCTAATTTCTATCGTGAGGTTCGTGTTGGGATTCTCTCATATCACTTGGCCCGAGCCGGTTACCAAGGGAGGAGCGAGAGCAAAATTTTTTTTGGTCGTAACTCAATGTATATGCCGCGAACCGAAAAAAAACCGCCTCCGTTCGCCCCTGCTCACTTTACCGTACTTGCAACAACCATTTGAGATCGAGACAAACATGCCTCCTCGACTATGCTATCGGGGGCAGCTTCTTACCTCAACAGGACATCCAAAGGCATTTCTCACAAAGGAGACACGACCGACACAGCCGTAAGTACCCCACATATGACAAAGAAATGTACTCCATTGTGCAAGCTTGTCGACAATGGAAGCATTACATTTCGGGGAAGGAAAACAATTATCCACACTGCACTACGTGCCCCTTCGCTCATACAGACACATGAAGTCATGCACGATCGCCATCGCAAGCGGTCTACATATCTCAGTCAGCTTACTTGAACATAAAGTATAAGAAGGGTAGCACCAATCATGTTGCAGACCGCCTGCCCGACCACCGATCGTGGCGCTCACCACCGTGCTCAACTCTTGTGGGCACGAGACTTCGATTGGCCGCTTCTCTATGAGAGTGACCTGCAATTCGCCACAAACTTAAGGCACCTTCAAAGGCCGCAAGTTCCAAATTTTCACCTCCAAGATGCACTTTTATGTCACATGGGACACCTTTGTGTCTTCAAGCGAGCGTGCTAAGATGATATGGGAAGCACACTACGCCGAGTCGCCGGGCATTTTCCGGGGTCGAGAAAATGCAGCAATCCTCGTTGCAAGTACTTTCATTGGCCGAACCCTTCGAAAGTGATGGGGCGTCGAGAAGCACATCAGATCCCCGCACCGGCTGTGCCATTGCCGTATCGACCATCAAGAAGCAAGGCCTATATACCCCTCTACCCACCCCTAGCGACCTTGGGAATCCATCTCCATGGATTACATGTTCTGCCCGCTTAATAAGCATGGAAATGATCGTGTTTTTTGTGGTCGTCGACGTACTTCGAAGATGGCCATTATGGCGCCCCTCGCAAGAAGAATATCACAAAGACAGGTTGTCGCTAAACTTCTTCTTTAACGAGTGTGGGTGCACTTTGGGATCCCGTCAGCCTATCATATCGATCGAGATAGTAGGTTCCCGCGACATTTTGGTCCAGCTCGGGTCGATGTTGGATACCAAGCTCACCAAGTTCACGGTTTTCCATCCGCAAACGTATGGCTTACGCAGGTCGTCACCGTAATGATTGTGCATTCTGCACCAGCATTCCCCAGACATGGGAGCCCAGAGCTCTCCCCTATGTAACATAGTTATAATCGAGCTCTCCATAGTTCAATCGGCCATAGCTCCCTTTCGTGGGCTTCCGGGATTCCAACACCATGCCCCATCGACGTAGCCATGCCATTTATGTACTAAGCTCGAAAGCAATCTGCATCATGTCCACCGGTTGACAAAGCGTAGGCTTCATCGAGCGCATTCAACACATCCGCCAACAGTTCATGATATATCGACAAAGCCAATGCCAAGTACAAGCAACGCCATGATCAACACCGGTGCCACACACCTGTGTGGTGACAAAGTATGGCTACATTTGGCAGTATGAGCGCCCACCTGACCCCACCGCAAGCTTCGCCCTCGCTCCGATACTTCCGCCGTACACCCTATCACCAAGGTCGTAGGGAACAATGCATTCGAGTCGCATTCCACCATTCCCGCGTCCGCACCCGCCTGTCGTGATCGCCTTCGTCCTTACTTCCCACCTCTACCGGACACCTCGACATTGGCAACAACTCACACCAATCGAGTTAAATCCGGGTAATGCATGGAATGCCACTCGTATCGTATCATGGACATGCAAATCAAGAACACTCGCCAGCGAAGATCCAACTATATCGGGTTGTCGTCGTCAACTCTCGCACTGTTGGGCGAGTGGTTCACCAGACCAAGTTCGAAAGAAAATCTCTCTCATCTCATGGAGGAACTTAACGCAATGGGGACCATCGTTTCCTAAGGGGGGAGGAATGATCCATGTGGATATTGGTGGTCACCCTTCTATTCCATCAGCCTTCCACCATTGTCTATTTCGCTTGCCGCACAAATACTATTTTTAGCGCCGGTCCCAAACTTCCGAAGCCGTTTTGAGGCCCTAAACGACGTTTTTTGGGGAAACGGAGGGCAATGGGTCCATGGACCGATGTTGCCCATTCCAAATTTGTAGTCCCTTTGACAGATCTTTCTAACGAGGTATGGTACGCGTCAAACGGAGATCGTATGCCAAAGTTACGCCCGGGAAGTTGAAACACCAATTTACCCAAACTAGGCCCATAGTTTTGGCGCTTCATCTCCTAGGGTTAGGGTTTTGGCCGTTTAGGATTTCCCATTGTTTCTAAAAATGACAAGCCAGGCCTCTCGAGCCTCATTGTAAATACGCTCTCGCAGGCCCGTAGCCGCCACATCTCTTCTCGCAGATAGCTACCAGCGCCTCAGCTAGTTTTATTTCCACTCGTCCGTAAGCAAATTTCGGGTTTTTCGATATTAATGAAATGAAGTGTTATTTCCGCCGCATCTCTCGTCTTTATGTTTACATGTTTATTCTCATACGTTCCCCGCATAAACCGATCGCGTACTGGGAAGTGGTCTCGCTTTTTCTCGATCCTTCTTTGCATGTCCCGAACGAGGTCGTGTATAAGGAGCTAGGGCTCGATCTGGTGGAACCTTTGCAAGATCAGCCTCGGCAACCTCGCCCCGACGCCCATGGGGGACGAAAAGAAAGATGAGGGAGCAGGAGATCCTATCAAATATTGCTCGAGGAGGCCCTCGAAAGACAAAGGAACGTGATGATGGATAACTTTGCTCGCATCCTTCAACGACTACCCACCGCGGCGCATCCGCATCCGGAAGCAGCCCACTGAGGCGCAACTCCTTTTAAGGTACAAGTAAATTTTGACGTTCCCATATTTTAGGGCCAAATAGATGCATGCCATAGATAGATGGTTGAATCTCGTTAGAATGATACTTTACCATGACTTTTCAGATCGGGAAAGATTATTTTTGCACTCTCAAAGCTACCCCGCATGTTAAGGATCGGTGGGAAACCACCGTGAGAACAAGGACCAGGACAGAACTCCTCTCTGCTCGGCCGTACCAACTTGGAATTATTTCCGAGACGCCGTTAAGGAACAAGACTATCCCGTGGGGAGCTATGAGGACAAGTACATACAATGGACCACGCCGCGACAACAAAGGGATCAAGATGCATGGAGTCGACGAACTGCTCCATACCCTCCGCGCACAAAGTTGGGCATCAAAGATTCAGAGAAACATCCTGGTGCTAAAGTATCGCAATGAATCGCACAAATACATTCGTGAGGAAAATGGAGTTCCTTGACATCTCCTCGCTTGGTACTAGTATACCCCCAGAGTGTCACAAGATTGAGCAGAAATTCGCGTAAGAAGCTGAGACTTTGGATCTGCGAATCAAAAGCAAGGGAAAGGTGCTTCCAAACCGCGTAACAAAGGACCGAGCCAAGGCATGATAAGCAAAGACAACTCATCGAAGCCACAAGAAAAGAACAACACCGCAAAGCCAAAGAAGGACACGGAAAGTGGTGTGAGTTCCATAAGAGCTCCACTCACAACACAAGTGGAGTACCTGGCCAAGCAACACTAGTGGACGAGATGAGGGCTTCGAGTCGATGCATGCCGTTCGACTCCGAATCGAACTCCGAAAAGGCGAATGAAAAAGGAAAAAAGATTATTGATGCGGAGCCCAACGCCACTGCTAAGCATCGCAAAGATCCAAAAGGAGGAACCGGAAGATCCAGAGAGGAGGAACATCTCTTCCACCGTATGTGGGCAAGGGCTCCCCGCATACTATCACGGACAATGGGAGCCAGTGAACCTCATTTCATGCGTACGCCGGAAGCGAAGCTGTTTGCTGACCGATGTACCACCCACATCCATACACCATCGTGGGTGGCTTCACCAAGGACGAGATCTCCGCGTCACCGACAAGCATACCTTCCCTATAGCATCAAGCTCCTAATGAAGGAGGTATTATGTGACGTTGCTCCTATTGATGTTTCCGATGTATTATTAGGACAACCATACTTGTGGAAGGCCATGCCGTGTATGAGTCTCGGCCTCGTGCTGTTATTGTTACTTTGGGAAATAAGTTGTACAGATACCGCAGGTACCACCTCCCGCCGCTATCTCTTTGGTTACCGCAAAACAATGTAGTAAGCTCATTTCCCAACCAGAAATTCGTTTTCCTGATGATCCGCCTCGTGGCAAGAAGAAGACCGTGGGCTACGACCTTCCAGACAGGCTCCTCTCGCTCAACAACAACAAATGGATAAGGTTGTGGAGGAGTATGGGGACATATTCACCTCTCACCCAATGTGGGTTCCTCTCGCACCGTCGTGTCAAGCACCCGATTGATCCGACCCCCGTTGCGCTCGCTACCTAATGGACCGATCTATCGGCGCTCGTTCGGAGAATGATGAAATCAAGAGACAGATTCGAGAGCCGTCATAGAAGGTCACATGAGACCAATTTCTACCTTCCGTGGGAGCCCGATCTTGTTAGCTGAAGAAGGATTGGATGTGGAGACTTCCGTATTGACTATCTAAGCACGAATGATCAATCGTCCTGGAATAGGTACCCAATCCCACTGACGGATGACCTTCGGACCAACTCAAAGGTGCAAAAATATTTCACAAGATCGACCCGAAGTCCTGGGTATCACCAGGTACCAATTGAACCCTCCGATGTGTGGAAGACTCGCCTCAAAGCCAAGGAAGGCCTTTTCGAATGGTCAAGTCATGCCTTCGGGTTGACGAATGCTCCCGCCACCTTCATGAGGATGATGGATGACATCTGCGTCATTCACCAACTCATTTGCAGGTGTACTTGGATGATATTCTGATCTTCACCACTTGGGAAGAGCACTCTCACCACATCCGACAAGTCCTCCAAACACCGCGGCAACACAAGTTGCGGGAAGCCAATTTGGAGAAGTGCACCTTGGCATGACCCAGGCCTTCAATATCCGGGATACATTATTGATGAAAGGGGGTGCATGTGGATCCGTACCAAGATCCAAGTCATTCTAGATTGGCCGTGCCCCCAACCACTATAACAGTAGCCGCAGCCTTTCGGGGTCTTGCTAATTTCTATCTGGAGGTTCGTGTTGGATCATATCACTTGGCCTTTGAGTCAAGTCACCAAGGAGGAGCGAGAGCAAAATTTGGTCGAACCTCAACAAGGCGTTCACAGAACTGAAAACCGCCTCTCGTTCTCGCCTCCTGCTCACTTTACCGTACTTTCAACAACCATTTGAGATCGGCATTTATGCCTCTAACTATGCTATCGGGGCATTTCTTACTCAACAGGGACATCCAATGGCATTTCATGCTGAGACATTGTCTGACACAAGCTTCGCAAGTACCCCACATATGACAAAGAAATGTACTCCATTGTGCAAGCTTCTATTGACAATGGAAGCATTACATTTTGGGGAAGGAAACAATCATCCACACGTACCACAAGCCCTTCCCGCTCATAACAGACACAAGGGAAGTCATAGAATGATCGCCATCGAAGTGGTCTACATATCCGCAATGGGGCTCATTTGAACATAAAGTATAAGAAGGGTAGCACCAATCATGTCGTGCATCGCCCCGCCCGACCACCAATCGTGGGCGCCACCACCGTGCTCAACTCTTGTAAGTACGAGACTGATTGGCCGCCTTTCTCTATGAGAGTGACCCAAAAATTCGGCCAAACTTACAAGGCACTCGTACGCAAGTTCCAAATTTTCACCTCCAAGATGCACTTTTATGTCACATGGGACACCTTTGTGTTCCTTCAAGCGAGCGTGCTAAGATGATGGGAAGCACACTAAGGCCGAGTCGGGCATTTCGAGGTCGAGAAAAAAATGCGTAGCAACTCGCGTAAGTATTTCTATCGTCGAACCTTCGAAAGGATGTCGAGAAGCACATCGTATCCGCATCGCTTCGTGCTACTTGCCAAAACCGACCATCAAGAAGCAAGGCCTATATACCCCTCTACCTACCCCTAGTCGACCTGGGAATCCATCTCCATGGATTACATGTCGGGCCCGCTCTTCTTACCATGCATGGAAATGATCGTGTTTTTGTGGTCGTCGACGTATTCTCGAAGATGGCCATTATGGCGGCCTCGCAAGAAGAATATCACACAGGTTGATCGCTAAACTTCTTCTTTGAACGAGGTAAGGGCACTTTGGGATCCCACGCCCATCATATCGCATCAAGATAGTAGGTTCTCAAAGACATTTTGGTCCACTGTCGATGTTGACATCAAGCTCACCAAGTCCACAAACTTTCCATCCCCAAACAGATGGCCGCACAAAGGTCGTCACCGTAATGATTGTACACATTCCCCGCATGTACAATTCAAAGCATCCTCAAGACATGGGACGAGAGCCTCCCTTATGTAGAACATAGTTATAATCGAGCTCTCCATAGTTCAATCGGCCATAGCCCCTTTCAGTGGGCTTGGGATTTCCAAACACTATGCCCTATCGACGTAGCCATGCCATTTGTGCTCGTCGTGCCAATCTTTACCTCATGTCCAAGCCCGAAGTTGACAAAGCGTAGGCTTCATCGAGCGCATTCAACACATCCGCCAACAAAACCATGATATATTGGACAGCCAATGCCAAGTACAAGCAACGCCATGATCAACACCCTGGTGCCACACAATCAGTGGGTGACAAAGTATGGCTACATTTGCAGGTATGAGCGCATCACCGGACCCCACCGCAAGCTTCGCCCGCTCCGACACGTGCCGTACACCATCACCAAGGCCGTAGGGAACAATGCATTCGAGCTCTCGCATTCCACCATTCCTGGTCTCACCCGCCTTCAATGTGATCGCCTTTCGTCCTTACTTCCCACCTTCACTGACACTCCTGACACGAACAACCCACACCAATCGAGTTAAATCTGCATCGCATGGAACAAAGCCACCGCGTATTGCATCATGGACATGCAACCGAAGAACACTCGCCTAAGATCCAACTATATCGAAGAAGTTGTCAAAGCCGTCAACTCCCCGCACCAAGGAAAGTGGTTCACTGTGGACCAAGTTCAAAGGTAAATTTCCCCTATCTCATGGAGGAACTTAACGCAATGGGGACCATTGCTTCCTAAGGGGGAGGAATGATCCAGGTGGATATTGGTGGGTCACCCGCCTATTCCACTCTGGGGCTCCACCCTGTCTATTTCGGGCTTTTTCTGGCCGTTATCGCCTTACTATTTTTAGTAGCTTTTCTGTGTCCTAAACTTTCGAAGCCGTTTTCAGGCCCTAAACGACGTTTTTGGGAAAACGGAGGGCAACATGGGTCCATGAACAAGACATGTTTCATTCCAAATTTGTAGTCCTTGACAGATCTTTCTAACGAGATATGGTACGCGTCAAATCCAGATCGTATGCCAAAGCGCCTCGGGAAGTTGAAACACCAATTTACCCAACCTGGGCCCATAGTTTTGGCGCTTCATCTCCAGGGTTAGGGTTTTGGCCGTTTGAGATTTCCCATTGTTTCTAAACGATAAACAGGCCTCGAGCCTCATTGTAATACGCTTTCGTAGGCTCGTAGTCGCCACATCTCTTCGAGATAGCTACCGCCGCCCTAGCCTAGTTTTATTTCCATTCTCGTCTCGTAAGCAAATTTCGCTCTTTGATATTAATGAAATGAAGTGTTATTTCCGTCGCATCTCTGCCTTTATGTTTATATGTTTATTCCGTTTACGTTTTCCGCATAACCGTGATCAATTTTGCTAGATCTAAAACTTTTGTGATCCATAATGTAGATAGAAATGCTTTGGGATTAATCACATCGATAGGATTAGGTCGACGTTTCGAACTAGCTAATGTGGTTCATCCTCAAGACAAGGCCCGACCTAATCCTATCAATGTGATTAATCCAAAAAAATTTCTATCAACATTTAAGTTATTAATTTATTTTGTGTTAATAATTATACTATAATAATTTATTGATATAGAGTAGATATTGAGTGTTATGTTAAGACATTTTATAGTGTAATTATTTCAATCTTTATGAGAAAAAAAATCATCTACATTAAGGTTAGTGTGGCTCAAGATAAATATGATTTTCCAATAATTTTGACAACTTAAATAATAATTTAACTATATAAAGGGTAACTAAAACAGAAAAAAAATAATAATATTACAAAAAAAGTTTATAATAAAACTTTTTAATATTTTTCCAAAACTAAGCTTTATAAATTTAGACATTTTGAAACATTTATTAATAGCAACAACAAAACTTGAGATTAATTAGCCTTTTTTGTTTAGTATTTCCATATATTAACTTTTTTTAATACGTAAAATTATATATTATTAAGTTTGTCATTTAAAAAAAATATTTACAATAATTTAAATAAATACAATAATATTATTTATATTAAAATAATATTTATAATATATATATATATATATATATATATATATATATATATATTAAAAATGTTAAAAATTAATATTTATTAATAAGAAAAATAAAAAATTCTAATTCATATTGTTTTATATTTAAAAATATTTTAAATTTTCAAAATCATTTTTATGCAATTATTCCATTAGTCAATCCCCTCAAAATATGAAAATGGAGGAAATTGCTTAATAAACATTTAAAAAATTCCACTATAATTATCAATTAAATTAAATTCCATTATAATTATCAATTAAATTAATTTACTTCAATAAATATAAATATCAAATCAAGCATATGACATATTTTAGTTGGAGCTTTAACCAATTAAACTTATTTTTAAAAATATATTACTAAAATATCATCGATGGGCGTCATTTATTTCATAAGAAAAAATACAAGACCGTCATGGAATAAAGGTAATATAAAAAATACGAGAGAGGTTTCCATGAGGTGGATGTTAGTCTTTTTTAAGAATGTAGGGATGAATGTGTACATCCTAATATAGATAGGATTTCTATTAGGTTATTAATATTATTAATATTATTTATAGTAGTTTATATTTAAATATTTTATTATAAATTTAATAATTGAAAAGTATTTATTAATAATAAACAATATATTGTTAATAATGGTTCTAAATGTGTTTCTCGTATTATTGGACTTTTCCATTTTACAAATCTGCATTTCTAAGCTATTATCTTGTAACTATAAAGATGAAAAAATGCTTCATAAGAAGCATACATTTACAACATAATGCAAATATCCGTATAAACACCGAAACATATAAGAGAACCCGATCGTGTAATTATCTTCTATAATCATAGGATGTTGAGATGAATCAGGATCCTTTCATGTTTACTGTTTCTTTCTCTTTGGTGCAATGAGCTCCTCGCTGACGTTGAAGTGCGTCCATTTTTTTCCCATCTAATTAATTTTTTTTATCCTTGGCCATTTCCTCATTCCATGTTGAGTGTGTCTCAGTCACGCTCGGTGGATACTTTGTTGAATTATCTACAATCCCATCCTAATTTCCCCCTGGCGTTGGAAGGCATCCTCTTCGAGTAGCCCGAATAGTCCCACGTGCTTTACAACCTCTCCGCCATGTGTGCGACCTAACCTTGGTTTGCGATGTCCCCATGGTCGAGTGGCTGAACTCCCCCCCACTTCTAAGTCGCTATGGGATTCATCCAGGGAATATCACCAATGGCCACAAAAAATTTCATGAGGATCCTACAACACAATCGCCCACCCACTACTTCCCAACCGCGCTATGTCTAGCAAACAATGACACTCTTTCACCTTTTCCAATTATCACTCATGGAAGTAAGCTATAGAGCTCCCTCATATCTCCATAATTTCCTAGGACCACCCTTCTTCAACCCCTTGCCACCTTCTTGCCCACTCCCCCCGTAACACATCCCAAATCTCCGTGCCCCCGGGCTCGCACTGTTGCAATTAGACTTTTCGCTGCAAACCCGTAGAGGGGAAAGCACCATTCCCAAAACGTCCCTCCAACGCCAAGAAAATAACTTAATACAGGTGTCCGAAGCCTAAATACTTTCCGATAATCCTTCTCCCCGAGAGAACTCGAATCCCATTGTCATCGCCTCCCCTATTCTCGACCTAGAGCCAAATGTTAAACTATCACAATACTAGTATCCTACAACACCTACGAACTCACTATGAAATTTCACCACCACGACTTTGTTAGGTATGTGTTATATTCTTTCCGTGTCCTGGGCAAGGTTCGAGCGTAAATGGGTGTGCGGTCCCACCATGTGCAGACCCACCCATGTTTTGTGCATGAGTTTGCACATGGTTTTTGGGGTACGATGGTTTTCGCTACTCATCGGTATTTTGTAGATCCAGTCAAGGGAACTACTGATTATGTTCTAATCTAGGGTTAATGGATTGGGGTTTATGTATGCTTCGGCATGTATATATATGTGTTGTAACACTAAAAGGAATATAATGAAAAAATCACGCCGGTTGTCCCGATTTGGGATCCAGGGGAAAATCTTCGTGTTTATCCGTCTTATGTTTTATGCTCTCGCTATTGTTTATTTTCTAGTTATAATAGTTCGTGTGTAGATAATCTTCTGCCTGTAGGGTTAAAACCTAAATTTGGTATCACGTAGCCGTTTTAGTCTACCAAGGGGACGCCTTTGCCGCCGCAGGGCTGTTCTGGCCCGAGGTCAGACCCTGTTCAAAGGGGAGATCTTCGTAGGATCGATTTTTGACGTGAAAGAAGATGGAAAGTAAAGATGGAAATATAGAGATCGAGTTAGATTTAATGGTCAGAGTGAGTTGTGGAAGCTCAAGATGGAGGATCTCTGCCGGTGGATAAAGATCAGTGGATCGCAGTAGATCCTAGTACTAAACCAAATGGCAATGTCAGATGAAGCACCGGAAGAAACTGAATCGTGAAAAGGTTAAGAGCACAATAACTATGCTGTGTGTCTCGTATTCATTATTTTTTGAATGTATCCTGGGGAAGCTATGGCGAAGAATTTGTGGGAAAAACTAGGGACTTTGTATCAATCTAAGTCTCTCGTGTGAATAATTTGTTCCTACTAAAAAAAGCGTATAACTCTGAGGATGACAGGATGGAGACTCCTAAGGACAGAGCATCCGAACGCCTTCAATACCGTGGGTAAGTCAGCGTCATATCATTGATATTAAAATCTCGTATGAAGATAAGTGCATCTATTTTGTTGTGTTCTCTACGCGTACTCGTGATAGTCTCGGATATTGCAAAAGGTAGCAATACAACTACCTTGAATTTTTGATGACATTGTCTCCGTACCTCTTTCAGCTCGTCGTGAGGCAGATGATGACCGTAGAAAATATGAGGTCAAAATGGAGATGCCTTATCCGTACGAGGATGGTCCCAAAACAGGAACAAGAATAAGGTTCTCGAGTAGGAGATCTAAATCTAGAGGGAGATCTAAATCTCCCGGAAAGTTTGTAAATGCGTGTGTTGGAAATGCGAAAGGAAGGACACTACAAAAAGGAATGCATATCTAAAGCTCATCAGAAAGGAAAGGGATCTCGATGAAGCTCCTTCCGCAGCAGGGCAAAACCACCTCAGATGAAGGTGGGGATGTGTATTTGGCTTCTTCTTCAAATACACATGTAGATCATGAGTCATGGTTGATCGACTCGTGTGCATCCTTTCACTTCTACTCCCCATAGGGAGTGGTTCTACGCAGTATGAGAAATATGATGGTGGTGATGTCTTCCTAGGGATGATAGGAAGGCAAGAATCGTCGCACGTGGAAAAGTCAAGCTGAAGTCACAAAGGTGGAAGGATTAGAACACTTCCTAGTGTGTCTTTGCATATTCCTACATTGGCCGTAAATCTGATTTTTGTAGCAAGATGGATGATGCAGGTGTAAAAACAATGTTTGAGAAAGATGTCTGGCAAGATGGTTCGAGTGAGCACCGGTAGTGATGTGGGGAGTTCAGACTAGAACTCTGTACAAGCTACAGCTGTGCAGATCGTTATTGATGGGTGCATGAAGCTATGTGGTTCCCTGAAAATGGAGCGGAAAGCCTAAAGGTCGTCGCTGGAGAAAAAGACCATGCTATGGCATCAAAGGCTTGGACATATCGAGAGAAGGGCTCGGATACTACATAGAAATGGTATGGTAGAAGGTATGTCTAATTCGTTTCTATGGATTTCGATTTCGTGAACATTTGTGTATATGGGAAGAAAAAAATCAGGTGAGTTTTTCCTTTTCGGTGCTAAGAGGGCGAACAAGATATTAGAACTTCGCGCACAAAGTGATGTGTTTGGACCGTGGCTCGGCTCCATCACTCGATAAGTCTCGTGTACTATGTTTCATTCATAGATGACTTCTCATGAATACATGGATATATTCCCTGAGGAAGAAATCATGAAGTCTTTGAAAAATTTAAAGAATTTAAGGCTTTCGATGGAAAACCTAGCATAGAAGAAGATAAAGGCACCGAGGACAGATAATGGTGGGGAGTTCTCTACAAGAAGGATTTTGAAGAGAGTTCTGTAAGAAGTGTGGCATAGTAACCATAGAAGACTACTCCACACACACCTCGTAAAAAAATGGAGTTGCAAAAAGAATGAATACGAACACCGATGGGAAAAAGGCAAGAAGCATGCTCTGGGTACCGGGTTAGGACAAGAATTCGAGCGCAGGTAGTGGAGACCGCATGTTACTTAGTTAACATATCACTCTATCATCAGCTATTGGAGGATAAGACTCAGCATGAGGTATGGGACTCGGTAAGAAACCCTATCTTTCACATCGAAGGGTATTTGGATGTGATGCATATGTACATGTTCCAAAGGAGAAAAGGACCATAGTTGGATAGTAAATCTGAGAGGTGCATCTCTATTGGGTATAAGGATGGTTTAAAAGGGTTACAAGTTTTGGAACCGTAAACAAGGAAGGTTGTGTACAACCGAGATGTGGTAAGCTAGAGAGGTGAAAGATGCTGTTATACATGAAGTCCTACCAAAGGAACTCCGAGAAGATAGAGTTTTGAGCTAAAGGAGGATGAATCGCACTTTCCAGGCTAAATGGAGGAAGAACAAAAAGTCATTCGTAAGAGGAAGAGCGACAAAATCCACTGCTTGTGAGAAGACTGGGCCGAGAAAGAAGGCAACCATAGAGGTATAGCACTATCCTACTGCTTCGTTCGTGTTTGCCTTTAACTATAACCGATGATGATCCTATAACCGCTGTGGAGGCATTGAGATTCGCAGGATAGAAAACTCTGGAAGGAGGCCATGGATGATGAAATGGCATCCTTGCATAAAAATGAGGCATGGGATTTGGTGGAGTTATCGATGTTGGAAGGAAGCCCATCGAGAGCAAATGGGTGTTTAAGAAGAAGATGAATGTAGAAGAGGTAAGGTGGAGAAATACAAAGCTCGTGTTGGTAGTAAAAAGGTTATTCCCAAGTGACTAGAATTGATTTGTGGTGATATTTTTTTCTCCGTTACCAAAGTTAAATCTTTACTATTAGATTACTTTTATCCGTTGTCGTCGCATTTGATTTTGAGATAGAACAGATGGATGTGAAGACAACATTTCTTCATGGGGATCTAGAAGAGGAGATCTACATGAAGCTAAATCCCTGAAAGGCTTTAGGTCGTAGAAGGGTAAGAAAGAACCGGTGTGCAGGTTAAGAAGAAGATCTCGTATGGGTTAAAACAAATCACCAAGGATGTGGTATGAGAAATTTGATACCTATATACGGACTTGGCTTCATTAGAAGCAAGGAGGATTACCGTGTGTATTTTAAATTAATTGGTGACCATGTTATTTATTTGTTCTATTATAGGTGGATGATATGTTGTTGATTGGAAATGACAAAGAAATTATCCAAGATTTGAAGACCCAATTGCTCTCCAAATTCGACATGAAGGATCTTGGTGCTAGCAAACTATATTTGGGCATGGAAAATTAGCAGAGATCGGCAAAGAGGAAGCTTTCGGTTAAAACCAGAGGAAGTATTTCAAGACTATATCGTTACAGAGTGTTCAATATGCGGTAGATAGTAAATCGCAAATGTTCCTATTCCCGTAGGTGTAAAGTTGTCTAAATGAAGAGTGTCCCAAGACACAAGAAGAAGAGGAGGATATGTCCTAGTGTTCCATATGCAAGTGCAGTTGGTAGCCTAATGTATGCAATGGTCTGTGACTTTCAGATCGTGACATTTGCACATGCAAAGTGGGAGTATTGAGCAGGTTTATGTCGTAAAACTCTAGGGGAAGGAGTAAATCGGGATACTACAAGGAAGCGGGTTTTCGATATTTACGTGGCAGTAGCTGATTATGGCTTGTGCTACCAAGGAAGACCGTAGGATTAGACAAAGAATGTTGGACATTCGTGGATTTTGTTGATGCAGATCTGGCTCGGAGATCTGGACCAAAGAAGATCTACAAGTGGGTATGTGTTTAACTTATTTGGAGGTGCATCGCTGGATGAGTAAAGACAAGCCTCTCTGTAGTGGCGTCTTTCAACTACAGAGAGTGAATACATAGCAGCCACTCAGCAAGCAAGGAAGCAGCTTGCATCACAGAGATTGTGTCTAAGTATGGGGTTGGTACAGCAAAGTTATAAGGATAGATCGTGATAGCCAAAAGTGCAATTTTCTTGGCTAAGAACCCTACTTCTTATCATTCAAAGACAAAGCACATTGATGTTCAATATCACTTTGTTAGAGATATTGAGGCTAAAAAGGGTGTTGCCGGGTAAAGGTGGACACTTTGAAGAATGTTGCGTATGCATCACGAAAGTCCGTGAGCACTCGATAAGTTCTCTTGGTGTAGCAGAAACAATGGGTGTTGAGAATTGGCCCAATGACTAAGCTCTCCTGTGGCCCCCTCGTGGAAAGCAAAAACAACAAGTGGGAGAATGTTGATATGTGTTATATTCTTTCCACGACTAGCCCCACGTACAGAGGTTGTTGGGCGTAGCGCCCCGACGAAATGGTGTGTGGTCCCACTCATAAAGGACCCACCCATGTTTGTGCATGAGTTTGCACATGTTTTTTGGGGTACGATGGCTTCGAATTTCGATTTTGTAGATCCGGTCAAGGGAACTACTAAGTTATGTTCTAATCCGTGGTTAATGGATTGGGGTTTATGTATGCTTAGGCATGTATATATATGTGTTGTAACATTAAAAGGAATATAATGAAAAATCAAGCTAGTTGTCCCGATTTGGGATATATAGGGGAAAATCTTTTGTGTTTATCTCGTTTTATGTTTTATGCTCTCGCTATTGTTTATTTTCCGTTATAAGATCTGTATGTAGATAATTTATGTTCGTGGTTAAAACCTAAGCGTACTTCTTGTCATTTGTAGAATCTCCAACTCTAATTCCCAACCACCGGCCACCCGAATGAAAGAATAGAGTACTAACCAAAAAATTCTCTAAGCCTATGTTTCCCCGGACAAAGCCTCATTTCGTTGACAAACTCCACCCAACCTTCTTAAAAAAATTGGGTTTTTTGTCTTCATAAGGCTTGAAACTTCAACATAACAGTGGCTCGAGCTCGTCATGGCTGACCTCTACTATGGAGTTGCTCTACGTTGCCTTCTTCCCCACAAACTCTTCATAATTCCTTTGTACTTTGATTCAAACCTCAACCTCGTTGTTACGAGGATTTCCCCATGCCAACCGGTGATTCCCGCTTTCGCGGGGATTAATTGCCGCCATCGATTTTCTAGATTTCACATGCACCAACATTGAATGCACCGACAACCTCCATCACACCAGGTCCTATATCCCTCAACTCTTTAACCCAAATCGAGGTAATGCTAGGTGGCTCGTATGTGTAATGTCGCAAAGCATGCGTCCAAGAACCACGTCCCATATCCATGGAGAAATCGCCCCGAACACCATCTAATGGGAGTATGGATGGAGGCTCGATGGGACAAGGTCTAAGAGGGGCCATCAAAGATGTGGGGGTACCATGACAATGGGGAAGGATGAAAAGGGAGTCGATGGAGGGGAGAGCATAGACGCCAGGAGAAAATAACAGGGGGAGGGGGTGGGGAAGATGAAGGGGAGCCGCCTAGGCGCCAACCCTCTTATATACCTTTGGGGAGCATATATGATAGGGAACACAAAAAAATGGAGAAGAATAGGGGAAGAAGGGGGTAGCCTACGGGGATAAATGAGTGATAAATAGGTTCTCCACCCTCCATAACATTGCAACCAAAACCTTATTATCCATAATCGCCAACCTATCAGATTTCAACTATATTTTTTCTTAATACTCTACTAGTAGCCTTTATTTTACCTTTGATTTTTTCCATTTGAAAATATTTTAGGGGATTTTATAACTTCCCATAGTAGGCGTGACTGTATTTTTCCTACCTATCTACTCCCTTATTCGCCCTCCGAGAATATGGTAGAACTTGGGTTTCTCCTAGAGAGGTCTCTATTCCTTGTATTATTTTTATAATTTGGTATAGTTTGTTGTTTTGTGCCGAATTCTTATTTACTATATGCTTGATGATAATTAGAGTATCCTATGATGACCACCCTCCTTATTCCTTTTTCCTTCACTAGAGATACACCAAATCAGAGGCCAAAGGTCTATGCTTTGATTTTTAGTCTTTATTCTGAGCCCCCTGCTATTATCGTTCTTCTATTTTTCCATCGATATTCATGAGAATCCCTTCAGACCATCCAAAATTAAAAAATTTAATTCATAAAAATTTAAATAAAAGTATTATTTTCCCAAATTTTCAAAATCATTCTCATGCAATCATTCCATGAGTGAATCCTCAAAATATGAAAAATGGAGAAAAACTCTTTAAGAAACATGTAAGAATGTTCCACTATAATTATTAATTAAATTAAATTACCGCTTTTATATATTTGTTTTTACAATATCAATAACATATTTTTGTTGGAGGTTTAACCAATATATATTACTAAAAATCATCAATGGGCGTTATTTATTTCATATGAAAGATAAAATATTGTCATGGAATAAAGGTATTGATAAAAATATGATAGAGGTTTCCATGAGGAACATGTTCGACATTTTTTTTAGAATGAAGGACAATGTGTATATCCTAATACAAATGGAGTTGTCTTTATGCCACTTTTTGGAGTTTCAGTGTCGGAATTCGGTGAAAAAACCGAGGTAAAATCTTGATTTCTCGTTATATAAATTGGTTTTTGACTGCATATATGGATTCATCACCCTAAAAAACCCCTAGGGCACTTCAATTATGCAAGGTTACCCATCAAACTTCTATTTTCAATAAGTTCTCGTCGCAATTTAGAGAACCGACCGAAAAAAACTATCATAAAATCCTTCAAAAAGTCACACTATAAACTATCACAATATAAATAAGATGTGTATTATATTATTAATATTATTTAAAATAATTTATATTTTAATATTTTATTATAATTTTTAAGAATTGAAAAGTATTTATAAAATAAAGAGAAGTTATAAATAATAAATAAAAATGTAAAGAAAATAATCTCAAAACTAAATAAATATATAAAAACAACTTTTTAAATAATATAGTGATTTAGGAGGTTAATCTAATTAAAAATCAAGCAATAAAGAAAATGTATTTTATAAACTACATTACAAATTTATAATGTATTTTATAAAGTAAGTAAAAAACTATACTATGGTAAAGAAGATAATAAAATAAGTGTAGCTATAAGTATATAAAAATTAAATATAATAAATATAATATGATATGTAGGTGTAGGTTTAAGTGATAATTATATGATAGTGGATTTTCGTTTTAGAGGGGATATCATTAAAGAAGATGATGATAGTGCCTTTTTTAATACTACGTAAGCCACTTCCTTTAAGAGGATCTTATAAAAGGAGTTCATGTTGTATAAAAGAACAATATTTCAAAAATGTTAAAGGAGTTCATGTTGTCTAAAAGAACTATATTTCAAAAATATTAAATAGATAAATTTTTATAGTAAAAATTATCAGAATATGAAATAATGTATGTTATGTGCTTTTTTATATTTTCTCACCTCAATTAGTCAGCCCGCGTTGCAAATATGAGCGATTGTCACTATGATATGACCCAATATTCAAGTTTAGTTATGGAAGTGGGACTTACAACCGAAATTAAAAACTAATATTCTTTAGGAGCTACATCACTCATGAGCATACAAACCACCTCAGATGATCAATCCTTGAGTTGGAACTCTTTTCCACTAGGGTTTACTCCCAACCGCACCAAAACTTCATGCATGTGGTTGGGAGGCTATAATTTCATCCAAAGAAAGCTCCATCTCCATTTGGCTATGGCCCAAGATCCCCTGTTCTCGTGTATGCGGTCATGCAGATCTATTCCACATTTTTCGTGCTAGCCTCGGACCACTAGCCAAAAATGCCTCAGACGTTCTAAAATCATGGCAATGAAAATAACAAAGCTAAACAATCAAATATTGAGCAACATCATCGACACTGGTCAAATGTCTAATACATGATAATCATTTTCATAAAAACATGGTAAACATAGAACCTACTATGTCATGAATGCAAATATCGATCATAACCCTATCGAAATTCATTCTAAGAATCACCAAGAAGTGCTCAATTCATTCTAAATCTAGCAGCAACAACACTTGTTAGTCCCATGCATTCATCAACCAACACAATCGTCTTATCAATTCATGATCAAGAGCCATAACTAGAGCACATAATAGAACCACATGCATATAACGTACATATAAATCATAATAGAAAACCATAAGAAAATCAACCATAAGATCACTACAATAACAAGTAAAAGTACATACAGTAGATCAAAATATGGAAAATATATCACATTAGCACATGCAAAATTCCATCCAAGTTATGGGATTCCAATTTCCACATACCACCGAACCATTGATTGGGCTAAACCAAATCTCTCATCACAGCAGTCACTCCCACGACCATAATCCAAGAATAAATGTGGGATCATATGGGTTAAACCAAAAAAGTAACCAAACATGGATTATAGAGGTTTAGCAACCATGTCAATCCTCAACCACATCGACTTCATCTATCCATTGTCCACAATCACTAACACCACACCAATATTAGTCTCTACCCAAGTATGTACAAGGATCCAAGGATTCCATCTCAACCTCGCAACCCTCCAAGGACTCCAAGTTGTTATCCTGGATCCCCGTATAACTACCATATTAACGCACAACCTCCAAGAAAACAAGTTGTTTCTAGGGCTCTAGAGATCATATCCTCAAGCTACAACTATAGGGAAATGGAGGACCAACCATAAAATCCAAATGGGGAATCCACATCATCACCATCCCAGCAGAAATGGCAAGTGCAAGGATGAAACCATTATCAATCTAGTGAAAATCGTCCATGTTCCAATGACATTGCATAATCAAGGAACCACATGCATATACCATGCATCTAGAAAAACCAATAAGAAATCACACAGTGTAACTATGTTACCTTCACAATGTATCCCTATTGTAGTTTTTTTTGATCCAACTCGTCTCCTCGTGCTTCCTTGACTTTCCTTTTATTTCCTCCAATCCAAGTGAATTTTAGGATGCTCCAAGAATTCTCCAAGAATTCTCTAAGTGTGAAAGAGTATGAGAGAATGAACTATGAGATAAACATAGAACCTATGCCTAAATTCAAGCAATTGATTCTCTTTGATGCCATTTTTATCATTGATGTCTCCTTTTTCTTCATTTTCCTTCATTTTCTCTCCTACATTTCCTCGCATGAAAATTTGTGACTCTTTTCACCTTCCCGTATGTCCTATTTTCATTTATTTTCATAATAAAATGCCATTTATTACCTCTTTGCCTTTGTCACTGCCTTTTTCAATTCTGCATGACCATTATTAAACCACAAGTGATCCCCACTACAACAGCCTATCTATCTTTGAAATATGTGTCCCACACCTTATTCTATTTATTTATATGGAAAATAAGTTCAGTGGGTTGTTACAAACCACTCCCCTGTGGGGGAACACCGCCCTAATGTTCTATGATTTTGTAACTAGTAAAATATGTTACCTATGGATCTTTATAACAAAAAATGATGCAACATTTACATCATACCCAAATGTTGAAAAATCATGACCATCATACCCACAAGGTATCTAAGATTTACAACACATTTCATCGATAGATGATAGTTCATGTGTGTGTGTATGTATATACATAGATACACACACACACACACACACACACACACACACACACACATATATATATATATATATATAGATATATATATATATATATATATATGGGTGGAACGTAAACCGGGGTTACACTTTTCGTGAGAATCATGTCAATCTTTATAAATAGTTCGCCTAACTTGTTTGTAAGTTCAGTCAAATCACGATTCCGTTTAGACCGACTTCCGCCATCGACGGCTGCCAAACAGAATTTTTTACGGGAGATTGGAAAATTGGCAACTAAAGTTCAACAAGCCGATGATATGGGGAAAGTTCAATTGAATTTCATACTTAAAATAGTTCGCCGAACTATTTTCTATAAACAACGCCGCTAAGCATTATCATTGTTCCCCCGTTGCCGTCGCTGTCTCCGGTCGCCTAGCCCCTCGTCGCCGCAGCCGGCGCGTCGTGCTCGCCGTCGCCGGCAGCCTCCCTCGTGTTCTCGCCACGGCCGCGCTCTTCGCTTACTCCGGGTATGGATGTGGAAATCATAATGCATTTTTGTATCCGTGGAAAATCGTTAATGCATTTTTTGTATCCTGCTTCAAGTGTTGATTGGGACGTCATGTTTTGAGGCTTAATTACGTGCCTAGCCCTACCGACATTCACTGGACACCTCCTCGAAATGCAACCTTTTTATAACATACCTGAAACAAAGTCATTACATGTGCACAGTAGAATGTTTTTAATACTAGACCATTCGGCCTTCCTTGAAGAGGAGCTAAGACTGGTTAGAAGCTCTTCAAATCTGCGGCCTATATTCTAACCTAAGTCTGCAACTCTCGACCCTCTAGGGCACAGACCTAGAACACACACTGTGCAACCTAATTGATGACTATTATCTACTGATTAGGAATTGAAAAATAACCACATTGATTGTCATAATATCTTTCTGAGGTCTGTTACATATGCTACCTTTAATCTCTGTTATATAGCATATAGGTCTCAATTTTAGGTCATCAAAACTCTTGAAGTGGCAGGGTTTCTTCTCATTATAGGTTTCATTACATCTACATTCATGATACCGTAATTGATGTTTATGCTGGAAGACTATCTGTGCTGTGTAATACATTATCTGTTCTGTTCTTGTGCTGTGTAATACATTATCTGTTCTTACTGGAAAAAAAGGTTTCCATTCACTTGATGTCCAATGTGGGTAATTTTTTCCTCCCTGCAACTTTAAAAGCTACATAGCGCAAATAAGTAGAGACATTTCCTAAAACTTCAACAAAAGGCTATCTAAAGTTTATGTCACACTGTAGCATGTACATGCTCTATAGGTTGACCAAAATATGTCAATACAAAAGCCTTCCTATGCTTCTATCTCTCTCGACATGCTACATATGCATAATTTTCAATTTGAGATGGTATTTTTCAGTGTATAATTAATCTTTGGTATAGGAAATGATAACATTATAGTTGTCGTATGAGAAAAATATTCTGATCATGCATGTTAAGGACAATGGATTGAATTTCTATAAAAATGCGCTGCTCTAGCCTTTTCTTACTCTTCTCTTGTATTACTCTACTCTGCTCTAGCGTTTTCTTACTCTTCTCATGTATTACTCTACTCTGCTCTAGCGTTTTCTTACTCTTCTCATGTCTTACTCTGCTTTTCCCTTGTCTTACTTTTTCATTTATATAATTCTTGTTAATCTCTTTCTCACATATGTACGTTAGTTAGTTAGTCCTTGTACAACTCATATTCAAAGTTAGACCTGACATGGGATCTCCTCCTAAAACTGCTAATGTTTAAACAGATCTAGGTTACAAGGATAGAGGGATAACCATAGAATAGAAGCATGTACACTATTCTATTGTTATATTTTTATGATGTTGTTTAGTGATTCCACTAATCTTAGAAATGTTAATCTTTGAAGAAGATTTAGGCACTTTATAAAATTTTGATTTTGATTTGAAATATAAATATGCAATCACATTGTCTATACTTTTGAATCCTATTGACCAACCTTGTGGTCATTCATTGGACATATATATATATATATATATATATATATATATATAGTATCTATATATATATATATATAATTTCATAAATATATATATATATATTTTTTTTTAATTTCAGAAATGAAACATATTATTTATCGGTAATTGGAATGAAATTACATCTTTCATGTGCAAAGAGAACTTCCCTGTAGTCCTACATTTTCCATAAAGTTGAAGGTCACCAAACAATTGCGGTCAATAATTTTTTGGTCCATTCCATACTCAAGTGCTAAAATGTCTAGCATTTCAAGTTTTTGGTCATCATAGCTATTAAGGAATGAAAAAGGACACTAGTATTGATATATTGCTTCCATTATATCATTCTTTTTGAAGGTTGATTCCATCCTTGTTGAAGTATATTTGTCTAAATCCTTATCTACAAGGGCACATTGTGTATTGTGGTGCATGTTGTGTATCTCTTGTTGTGAATCTCAAGTTAGTTTAAAAATTTGGTCACCTAGTATGCTTAATGAGCTTGGAATTACACTTTAGAAAGAATCCAATTACAATTGAGACTTAAGTTCTACCATCTTAAAATAAGAATTCACGAATTTGATAGCGAGATATGTTTCAGTTTTCCAGTGTGTTTACATTTGTTTTTGTGTAGCACTTATATTGTTGACTATATCTTGGTTCCACAAAACAACAATGTTTTAGTTATTTGGTGACTCTTTATTTCCTTTATTTTGTTTTCTCAAGGAAGATATTTGGTGGTTATTTTTGCTTAATATTAAGCCTCTCATGCCTTCTGTAGACCTTCAGAACTTGAGTTTTTTGTTTAAGCTCTTGGACACCTACAATCTTGCAATTTTGAATCTTCTCTATTTTCATCTTGCTTCTCTTCTAAGTACAAAATGGCCTTGAGAAATATACTTTGTTTCCCTGTTGTACACCTTACGAGTTCAAGTTTTCAGTTTTTTACATTATTTTTTATCCTTTAAGCTCTTGGACACCTAGAATCTTGTAATTGTGAATTTCTCGTGCTTTCATGTTGTAGCTTTTCTAAGGACAAACTTGACAAAGAAATATGCTTTGGTCCCTCGTTGGAGACCTTGGGATCTAAATTATTTTTATTTTATTTTATTTTATTCCTTTTTCTTACACCTCTTGGACACCTAGAATTTCGCAATCGTGAATTTCCTTAACTTTCATCTTGCAGTTTTTCTAAGAAGTAGCACAAAGGACAACCAAATCATTTGGGTTATATGTAGATAAAATGTAACAGCCTAACCCTTGCCATCAGTGGGGATTTGGTTGGTTGGTAAATTGATGGTGCTTGTTGGTTTCCACATATGTGTTATTTCCTTATTATTTATATGGTTTCAAAGATGGATTATTAATTATTGTTTCATTAAATTACAGAATATTCAAGACTTTATGTATATTTATATTGATATTGAAAGAAATACTTTTTGGATAGATCTCTATTTCCCATAGTATCATAGATTTAAACCCCATAGTACATTGGAGTTAAAACAAATATATATAATTTTTGTTTTCACATTTAGCTATGATTATTTCACATCCAAATTCATATTTCAAGTAATATTTAATTTTTTTGAATTTATTACAAATCTAGCATACTGCATTGCTTTTCTTTGGAGAAACATTTGGGTCGATTTTGGTCAATTCTCTTTTGTTGGACATGTACTTGATGCTCATGTTTGAATGGTACATACTATAGAATGATATCTCCATGTTGGCTCTGGTTGAGTTGATATGTTTTCTGATTGATTGATGTATGATATTTTAAATTTTTTTTTCCTTATCTTGATATTTTAAAGACATAAAAGGAAAGAAGATTGAAATGGTTTATGATTGTTTAATTAACTAACAGTTATTGCAATACATTAGGAATAGATAATTGGGCGGAAACGTGAAGCATCAAAAAGTTTAAAAGAATTTTTGAAAAAAACTTTACACCCCAATTCTTAAACTGTGTAAGAAAGAAACTTATAATTTCAATGTTCTTATTTAGAAATTTTCATTGAATGTTTAAAGTTCCATTTTCTTTTTCTTTCAACTATGTTGAATTTAGTTTTTAGTTATATTTTTACTGTTGGAGAAAATAACTATTTATTTCATGTGTAATTAGATTAGTGATTTCATGTGTTAGGGTTGTGGATTCAGGCATTGAAAGAACACACCATGATATTTCAAATTTAAAAATGATGGTTTGAGTCCTAGGTAGCTTAGAATCCTACTTGTTTTCAAAATAAGGATGCACTCCCATTTGATTCTCATGAATAGGTTGTAATCATGAGGCTCTCGCTCAAGAGTGGACCTTCGCAAAATCTTGTGACGTCTTATCACAAACAAAACCATCAAACTGAAAACACATCATTTTTCTCCTTCAAAGAAAAAAAAATTCACATCATGTGAATATGTCCATGTACTCTTACATATTGGTGTACAAAACCATCAACCAAGCACAAGTTGACAAAACATGCCTCTTCAAACAACCGACTCTTAAGTCAAATAATAGAGCTCATGTACAAATTTCCATATTTGTTGCATTTAAGTGTGTCTAACATAACTCTACTTTCAACATCTTGCTTCATGCAACATGCACAATACTTTGAATTTGCAAAGAAATTCATGAAACATCAAAATACATGCTAGGCCTTAATTGGATAAGAAATCTAACCATCTGTCAACAAACCATTTCAATGGTGCTTCTTTTTCTTTCAACTATGTTGAATTTAGTTTTTAGTTATATTTTTAATGTTGGAGAAAATAACTATTTATTTCATGTGTAATTAGATTAGTGATTTCATGTGTTAGGGTTGTGGATTCAGGCATTGAAACAACACCATTATATTTCAAATTTAAAAATGATGGTTTGAGTCCTAGGTAGCTTAGAATCTTACTTGTTTTCAAAATAAGGATGCACTCCCATTTGATTCTCACGAATAGGTTGTAATCATGAGGCTAGATCGCTCAAGAGTGGACCTTCGCAAAATCTTGTGACGTCTTGTCACAAACAAAACCATCAAACTGAAAACAGATCATGCAAGAAACATAGCTTGCTGACATATCATTTTTCTCCTTCAAAGAAAAAAAAATTCACATCATGTGAATATGTCCATGTACTCTTACATATTGGTGTACAAAACCATCAACCAAACACAAGTTGACAAAACATGCCTCTTCAAAAAACTGACTCTTAAGTCAAATAATAGAGCTCATGTACAAATTTCCATATTTTTTGCATTTAAGTGTGTCAACATAACTCTACTTTCAACATCTTGCTTCATGCAACATGCAACATACTTTGAATTTGCAAAGAAATTCATGAAACATCAAAATACATGCTAGGCCTTAATTGGATAAGAAATCTAACCATCTGTCAGCAAACCATTTCAATGGCGCTTCTTTTAGTTGCACTTCATCATGTGAATCATCTTAACCCTCATCGATTATGAAATCCTCTTTTCCATTCTTCTTTTCATTTTTTATATTTCCTCTTGGATAACCATAATATCTTGAAATGGAGCTAGCCAACTCAAATATAGTATTGCAAATCCCTGGCTAAGTTAGATGAGGATTACATATGGTCTTGAATGAGCATTTGGACTCTTTAGATATGCATACCAATTATGTTCATATAACACAACAAATAGATGATTTAATTTACAAATGTCACATAGAAGTCATATTTATCTCATGGGCCTTCAACTTAAATTATATAATCGTTTGACCCCCAGAAATGTCATTTAATACCTCAAATGACTCCAAAAGGTTTTAGACCTGAATTCTCCACCCCCCATTAAAATGACCCTACAAGTTGATTCTTTCAGTTTTTTCACTCTATAAGCATCAACGTACGATTATGCATGATGGAGAATCTCTAGCGCTTTCCCTTGTTAATATATTTAATAATCTCAATATTTATTTAAAATTATCAATAGTATTTCGACCATGAGATTTGAACAATGTGATGTCGTCGAAATACTATTGATACTTTTAAATAAATATTGAGATTATTAAATATATTAACAAGGGAAAGCGCTATATATTCTCCATCATGCATAATCGTACGTTGGATTTGGTGATAATTGTCTCCATATTTTGGCTTTCTGACCCGCAAAACATAATTATTTTACAAGGGAGGGAAGGAGGGATGATCACATTGACTTGCTTGATGACATGTCTATGAAGATTAACTACCTTGAACTATTTTTTTGCGTAGGGAAAGAGACACATTACCATGTCTGAGCATGAAAACGTTCTTTGATATTGTTAATGCCTCTAGTGTTTACTTCTACAAGTTCTATAGGCAGAGTCTGTAAAGGGCCAGGCAGCCTCTGGATCTCATCTTTTATGAAAGGTGACATATCTAGTAAATGCCCCTGCAGTCAATCTCTGGAATGTATCTAAATAGAAGTTCTTCATTTTAATATCCGTAAAACAAAACAACTTTAAGGTAAACTATGTACATGTTCCATTCATCATGAACACAAACTTCACAAGCTTGAGGTAATGAACACGAAATAAAATTCCTTCTTGGAACAACTTCATGTGCCTCCTTGGCTTTGGAGCATTTTCCATGTTTTCCATAACCAAGACCCAAATAATTAGGCCCTTCTTGAAGAACATTTGGCTCAAATATGCCTTGTACATGCTTGCCTTTAAAACCCTTTACTTTCATAGCACATTTTCATCAAAAATTTGGACCTTATTCCTCTAATGTCTCTCAAAAGCACGTACACATTCATTTTCAGAGGAAATTGAAGGCAGAAACCAATAGCTAATTCTTCTAACTAACCTTGACTCAAATGAGCTAAATTGTACTTTGATACGAACTTGATTTAAATTTTCCACCCCACATTAGGCACCAATGATTATAACCTTTAATGGGATAGCACTGGTTTGTAATAATCATCTCAAAATGACCTAGTAGATGAAAAATTACCATGTTTGTAATCATCGTTTCACACCATCTACATATGACCCTTCTACACATCATATGATTGAATTTATGGTAGGTCATCCCCTCTACCTAGACCATGATTGATTGTGACATTAGGTGAATAAAGGAAATTTGATAAGGAAGGGATCACTATAAGTTTGTCCTCCTCCACCCACTCCATATCCAGTGATTGCCTATTTTTTCTCTTCCAACATTTTATTTTGGAAAATCATTTTGGTAGTTAATTCTACTAATAGTCACAACACACCTGGAAGTCAAAGAAATTGTTATATACACTACTAAACTCAATTAACATTGTTTGTTATTGGACTTTACAATAACAAACAACGTATAGTTCATTAATGTAGTGTGGTGTGGCTATCGATAAAATTAGCTGCTAATGAATTTCGAGAATAGAAAGTTGGAAGTGGAAAATTGAGAAATCACTAGCTATGGGGCGGATGGAGGAGGACAAACTAGAAACTATCCCCTGCTTATAATTTGTATTTTATTCACCTATTGTCACAATCATTCATTGGATAGGTAGAGAGGATGACATTCCAAAAATTCATGCATATAATATGTAGAAGGGGTCATGTATGAGATGGTGTGAAGTGATGATGATTGACATGGTAAATTTTCATCTGCCAGGTCATTTTGAGATGATGACAAACCAATACTAGCCATTTTAAGGTTATAATCATTAACAAGAAATATGGGGAAGGAAATTCAAATGTCTCATCATGGAAATTATAAAAATTTTAAGGATGGGGTTATAAGCGTTATGGAAATTCTAAGTGCCAAATACTAAGGAACAATCCATATTTGCTTCTCAAAAACTTTATTTGATATATTCTTAAAAAACCAAGTACAAATTGTAGTAATCCTAGAATCATGCTTTACATAAGGTAAAATTGGGGAACTCATGACTTGTACTATAGATAAAAAAACATTTACCCTTACCAAAAAATATATGACAAAAATTGACAAACTACATAAGCTTAAGCTTAAGGGGATATAATCCTTCTTGCCTTCCATATAGATAATGAAAATGATTGTTCCAAGTCTCATGTTGCTTCTCATGTTATTTTATAAACCTTGATTGGAAAGAAAAATAGGCGGGCATAAATGTAAGAAATATAGAACATACTGGATTTAACAGCCCCAAACTGGATTTTACTCTCAGGTACTGGAACCTCTACAAAGGTTCGACTTGGAAACATAGTTTTTCCTTAGGTTTCTCCACTAGTTCTATGTTTCACACATGATCAATTATTGTTTTGAAAGTTGTGTTCTACATAATTTGTGTACACTAAATTACAAATTGATTTTTTGAAATCTATTTTGTGAGTGTCGACCAATAGATATATATCATGGAGGATGAAAGACGAAGATCAGCCGAATCCCATATGGAGGTTCAGGGATCGGAGGATGTTCACGGTATTTAAATATAATATTAAATCTCCATACATGTGTGTACATATGGAATTGATTTTTTTATTAACTTTGTGAGTGAAATTAGTTGTTAATAAGTTTCATATTTTAATTTTTAGGAGGTAAGAGGAGAAGGGTTTCTACTCCATCCATGGAGCGTGGCCAAGGTTCAACCAGTCGAGGTATGAGTGGTAGCAGGTTGCGGGAAGGGGGTGATATTTATTCCCCCGAAGGCCAATCAACGGCTGCTGGTTCTCAACAGGGTCACTGTGGGTCTGGTTCTCAGCAGCGTCATTCCGGGGTTGGTTCTCAGCAGGGTCATGTTGGAGATGATGTTAACCAACAACATCAAGGTTGCCATCAATTTCAATATTTTTTCATTAAATTTGTACAACTTTTTTTACACGTGTTTTTTATAATATACGAAATTTTATATATATTGATGCAGAGGCTGAAAATGTTCGAGCCAGTGGTCAAAATAGACGCAGGGCAGCGCGCTACATTCAAGAAGAAGGCTGTCAACCTAGCACAACTTATCCGGCTGAGATTACTGATATACCATGGGAAACGAACATGGCGAAATGCACCTTACAAAGGTGTCAAAGCCTTCATGCAAAATTGCAAAGAGATCTCGAGGCTTTGTCTCTACCTGCTGAGAGTAGACAAAGCCTCGAAATAGTTACACATTCATTGAGTGAAATGGTAAAAGTGTACAAAAATTTGGGGCCAATGACTGATTCGTTTGTAGAACTGATGAGAAAGAGAAAAGAAACAGTGATAGGTCTCGATAAATGGCAAGACATAAAAAAAAAAGTTTCAAGAGATGATGCTAAGTCAATGTTTAATTATAAGGAAGGGCCAAAAAGAAAAATGTTGAAGGTGCAGTATTTCAAGCACCTAGACAAAGCAAAATATTTGTATGATCGACATCTTGCGGCCTTTGGAAGGCCTCCATGGAACGATGAGGTTCCTATTTATTTTGCACAAATGTTTTATGCAGAATTTTTTTTGGGTATGAAACCCGACTACAATGACCTTCCTTCAGAATTTTTTGGCTCAGGGAGAGGTCGATTATATCAACATAAGGGCGCTAAGCGAGATGTGGAGTTGCCTCGCCCTGAGCCGCCATTGGTGAGCCGACCGTTTTGAGTCGAAACCCTGCGATCAGAGATGGATGCGACTTCTCAAATAAGTCGTGAAGCAAGAGATGTTATGATCGACAATGTTCATAGCGGATTGAGTGGAGTCGATATTTGTTTAAATCGACAAAGAGCAAGTGAAAATGCACGTGCCATTTTTTTTTATCGTACAGATGAGGAGATTTACAACATGAATGTTGAAGATCTCCAAACATATGCAATAAATTGTCGCAATGGTCTGTAAGACCTAATTTTTCGTGAGGAAGAGGGCACCAGAACGATATGTGTTAGTGACCTTAGGGTTTGAAATTATATTTACATATACATGTGTACAATTTGTAATAAATACATGTGTATGTATATGTATACATTTATTTGTATGTGTACATTAATTTATCAAAAATGTATGATTATATGTTAAAACACCATTTGCAGTTCTCAGGCATGTTGCGTGATGAAAATGTTAATATTACGTTCGGGACCTCTGGCTCAAACGATGCAGATGGGTCTGACCATCATGATATGTTGGCACATGTATGTTATTGTTTTTTAAGTGACTCTAAAATAAATAATTGTTGTCACACATGTACATGTATGTATATATATAATTTGATAAAATGTTTTAACAGGTACCGATTCCGTCTGATGTTTTTGGGATGGCGGTACCTTCTTCTTCCTTAGGAGATATACCTTCTACTTCATTGGGAGATGTACAAGTATGGAAAATTTTCCACAAGTTCAAAATTTATGTTACCTCAAAAAGTTCCATTAAAAATTGAGATATATAGAGAGAGATCTATATTTTGAGTTATTTAAATTTTTTTGAATTTAGGTTCGTATAGAAGATTTTTTTAATCCGAGGACTTTAGCGACGGAGATAGGAACATCCACAGCATTTGAAGAAGTTGTCTTTAGTTATTTTTTTTAATATTATTGTTCAAATAAGTTTATATCTGTACACGTGCATTTTCATTTGAAATTTTTTAATTTATATATATATATATATATATATATATATATATATATATATATTTAACTGTACATGTATATTGTACAGGTTACCACTGGAGATGTTTCTATGGCAGATCCCGTTCATCAAATGGAGAGGCAACCTTACGAGGTATTGTGTGATTTTTTTGTTATATTTTGTTTTTTACATGAAGTTCTAGATATATATATTCTCATTCATTTTTAAAACTTCAAATTTTAATGTTCAAGTACATGTGCATTGTATGTAGGTTTCTATTTACAGGATATAAGCTTACCCGAGACCTGCATGTTAGACCCTTCCGTTACACCATTTTTTGGTCATCTAACCTATTATCATTAGATGGACCCAAGTACACCATGTAAGACCAATTTTACCCTAAGTAAAATTGCCTTCACTATGTTAAATAACTTAATAAACCACATTTATTAGGTTGTTTATGGTCCAACAGGAAACCCCAAAAGGAAATATTAAACAAACCTATATTTGTTTGATTTTCCTCATGGAATAATTAATTAAACCATAATTTAATTATTATTCCTAGTCATGTTTAACCAAAAAACAAAGAAATTAATTAGATAAACCTTTATTTATCTTATTATTTTCTAGGAATAATTATTTAAATCTTATTTAGATAATATTCCTTGTTAAATATGACCAAATCACCTACAAATAATTAAATAAATCATTATTTATTTAATTATCTTTCAACCACTTCCTTAAATAATTAAATAAATCATTATTTATTTGATTATCTTCTAACCGCTTCCTTACAAAGATAAATAAATCATTTATTTATTTATTTTTGACAAATCAAGGGATTTGACCCAAGTCAAACACCTTTTCCCTCCAACAAATATAATAAAATATTCCATAAAAAGTGGATCTAGATCTGGTTAACCCATGCACCAAGATCTAGAATGACCCAATATTTTGTTATAAATATGAGGGTTTTTCCTACCATTCTTCACCTTTTGTTGCCTATTAGATCACTCTAGATCTATACACTTGGTCACCATTTTCTGCCATTTGCTGTGTGAGCTCCCTTTGAGTTCCATTCTTTGTGTGGGTTTTCTACACCAACAAGAGAGAGAAATCTTAGATTTGAAGTGCTGAGGACTTCCAAGAACCCATCCCACTGAGGAGAATTGGATACGCCTTCTTGTTTTCCTCCCAGGTGCCCAATTAATACAAAAATTCTTTCAAAAATTGTTCTTATCTTGTCTATTGGTATATGGAGCAAACCCTTGTTTTTACTGCTTAATGTCTTTCCATGCATAGATCTGGTTTTTTGCAGCGCTTTTCTTGTTCAACTAACCGCAGATCTGAAGATATTGGCAACCACTTTTGTTTTTAGGGCTATTAGTTATGCGTAGCTAAAGTGGTCCTTTTTCGTACACTTCGACAAAGGATTCATACTAACAAATGGTGACTCCACACGGGTTTTAATTTACGACTGCTGTTGTTTTTCATATTCCTGCATATCCAGCTACTTCAGACCCTAGGGTTTCTTTTCAGCTGTTTATTTTTCCTATTTTTATGTTGTTTTTCTCACATAAAACCCTAAAACATTAAAATTTTTAACTTCCGTGTGTTTTTGGCCCTATTGCGCAGGTAAGCGACACCAACCGCAACTGAGATGACAACTTTTCCGAAAATCTGCCGCCGAGACAACCGGAACGGGGGGTAGCACTTTTTGGCCCATAACCTATGACCTGGACCTCCAGGTCGCACTTTTCAGCCTATTTTCTACGACCTGCACTGAAAACAGGTCAGAACCTGCGACCTGCCAATTTTTCAGTGATTTTTATGCAATTTTTCTGGGTTTTGCTGAAGCTTCTGTCAGGGTTTTCCAGCCTCTGTCTGAGCCCGCTTTGACCTAGTTATGATTTTTTTTTACTCATCTAAGTGGGAACCTAGCCCCTTAGGGCTTTAGTACCCTCCACCTTTTGTGGAATAGTTTTAGCTGTTTCAGCCGTCTGTTTTTCAGAGTTTTAGCCTTCCCTTTTTCAGATTTGAAACCTCCTCTTCAGATCCCTTTAAATCAGCCTTTCTTCCTTTCAAATCACCTCTTGTCATTTTGTTTGGACCTCTTTTCAGGACCTCCTCCCTGTCCTTTCCGCTTTTTGATGATTTCCTTCCTTTTTCAAGCCACCTTGCCTCTGTCTCTTGGCTGTGATCTGCACCTCTTCTTAGCAACTTTTATCCTCTAGATCCCTGTCCCTTTTGACCTTAGATCTATTGGCCTCTTTTCCGTGTGTTTTGCCTAGATTTTTCCCCTTTTTTCGATTAGTTTTGAGAGACCCGCCTTCTTGGGTTAGGTAGATGCACAAGTAGCTGTTAATTTTCTGTTATTTCAACATTATATACTGTTCTCTGCAGATTTATTTTCAGTTACGCAGCACACTTTTTTCTTGCTCTCAAAACGGAAAGGGTTTAAAAATTAAAATTAATGCACGCCACACACTGACCCTAAGTGAAGAAGCGCCTGGTTAACACTGCCTGGAAAAGACTCTAAAATCAATTTTCACTGCACATTTTCTTCCCTTGACCTCACTTGATTCTGTCCCTGTTTTCCCTTGTCAGTTTCCTTCTTCCCGTCATCATTGCGCCCCCAAGGCGCCTTTCCCGGAGAATTCTTGGCCTTCACCCTCAGTTTCCGGTTGATCGACCTGCTCTGTCCCACCGTCGTCGAGCCAGTCCCCCTCCGAGTCCGCACTATGACTCCTCTTCTGATTCATTGGGTTCTCCTTCTCCTCCTGGTTCTCCCCCTGTCACCCTCACCTTGTCTGGTTTAGGGCCTAACGTTAGCGGTGCTCCAGGCCCTAATGCCGGAATCACTACTAGCAGAACCGTCAGAGGAACTACCTCGGCCATACCCTTGCTGCCGTACATTGCAGGCCTCAGCCTCCCTGATTTCAATCAGTTGATTAATGACCCTATCCGCCACGATGTTGGTTGGCCTGCTATGCCAACCAAGCTCCCCTCCGACATCCCTAAGTTCGAAGGCCTTGCTGGAGAAGATCCAAACAATCATGTCCGATCTTTCCACATGTAGTATTCCTCCAATTCCATTACCGATGACTCCATTCGTCTTCATTTGTTCCAACGCACGCTTACCGGTGAAGCTTCTAAATGGTATGTTGACCAAGCCACCTCTTCCCATACCACCTTTGCGACCATTGCCCAAGCCTTTTTATCTTATTTCTAGCTCCCTCTCTGATACGATACTGGCACGGAGCTCTTGAATTCATTCAAAAAAACCTCTTCGACCCACCTTTCCACCCATGTTCAGGAATGGCAACGAAGACGGAGCTTATGTCGAGCCCCCCCCTTCGAAGATCGGGTTTACATGGACTGGTTCCTTCGCACCCTCTTAGCTCCTATCGGCAAAGATGTTGCCTCTCACTTTCCTCAAACCGAAGAAGCCGCCCTCCAAATAGCCTTGAAATATGACCTGATCTACGCTCAATCTGGTTATGTTTATACCGTTCTTCCCCGGCCTCCCTGTGCCCTGGCGCTTTAAAAAAATCCATCTCATTCCGCCGACGGTATCGTTGGAGTCTTTCCATCCGAACGCTCAACCTCCTATGGGCTATGGTCTCCCTCAAGGAGGGGCCAACTCCTCCAGCACTCTTCCCCCTCCCGGTAGCATGTATCCAGGATACGGCATGCCTCCTCCTTTTGCCCAACCTCCCGCTTACCTCAATGTTACCCAACCTACCCATTACCCTTATCCACAGCCTGGTGCGCTAGCTCCTCCAGCATATGCGCTTCATCCTCCCTTGCCTCCTCAAACCCAGCACCAGCACCCACAGCCCCCTCCAGGGCAAGTATTTGCACAACAGGGCGCGACTAATCCCCCTTCTTCTCAAATAAGGTGGAGAGGCAATCAAAACCAATCTGGCCCTAGTACCCGTGGACCTAATCCTGGTGTGGACCCTAACACTGCCAACTAGCAACAGGGCACTCAGCCCAACCCGGACAAGCCGCTTCGCACAAATAAGCCTTGTTCGTGTTGCGGGGGTAAGCGATGGCCACGGACCCCAAGGACTTTCAAGTCCCCTCTTACCCCGCATGTGCGTATGGGAGTCTCAAGCCACATTGCGCGGACAACACGCCTCCCCTCATGCTCCTCCTAATGTGGCCACCACCCAACCAACAAGCGCATCGAACGCCGCAGCGATTCGTGGCTACCCAACCGCCTCGACGCCGTGTCGCCACTTTATGACAGTCCTTTCTCCGGTTCCTCTGATCGAAGCTATCCGAATTTGCACTCCTGATTCTTCCCTATTCTGCTGACTCCCTCACTCTCTGGAACCCTGGTCTCGCCGCACCCTAAGCCTCCTCCCCGCCCGCCCCCGAGCCTCCTCGAAACCAGCCTCTGCTGCAGCCTCTTTCGACATCCAGTGGCCCCTTACATATCCCTCAACCCAAATTTGAGGTTCATACCAAGATTCCTAAGGGGCCCCTACGTCGAAACGCTGCTTCTGGTCAAGCTGCTCATTCGTATAGTATAGTAGATGATTTGGTGCAATCCCCTACTTCCATTTCCGCACTGGAACTCCTCCAGTCGTGCCCTTCCCAAAAGAAGGCTCTAGTATCTACCGTGGGCACTGTAGATCTTGCTGATGACCAAATGATTTTTTTCGACGCCACTCAATTCCACCATCCCCCCTCTTCCTCGCTTCCTTCGCTTGAACCATCACTGCCAAATACGGAACGCCTGGGCCGCCACGTGTATAATCGATGAGGGGGCATCCACCTCTGCAGGATGTCCACTTCTGCTGGAGAACTCGGATCCCCTGAGCTGGCCCCTTCCACGATCACCCTTTGAGCATGGGACGGCCACGCCTCCCAGCCCATTGGCCTTTTCCGTAATTTTCCTATCACCTTCTCTGGTAAGACTGTTTGCGTTGACGTCGAAGTCATAGACGCCCCGCTAGACTACAACATTCTATTGGGGCGAAGCTACACCTATGCTATGTCTGTTGTCCCATCCGCGGTTTTCCGCAAGATTTCTTTCCCCCCATAATGGAAAGATAGTCACCATTGACCAGTTGACATATCATGAGCCAAAATCTCAGACCTCACCTGAGACGACCATCTCTTCTGTAGCCAACAAGAAAACCGTCGATTCCTTGACCAGTGTCTCCCCCGGCGTTTACAAAGATTCCTCCCTGCTTGGAACTTTTCCTATTCTCCCTCCTCCTCCTATCACTGATCCCAGCTTATCGAATGTTTGCATGATGCAATCGTCTCAGGATGCCCTTAAGCGGCCTGCTTCGGCTAGTCAGCAACCTCCCCCTCGCCCTCTGCAACCCGCTCCTAGCCATTCATTTCAGCCAGCCGAACCTCCTCCTTCTGGCCCTCCCCCTACAGCTGGTATCCTTGAACCCCTTTATCCTCCTGGATCGGTTCCCCCTGGCCTTAACCATCTTAGAGCCGTCCCTCCTGGTCATTACCCTGCTGGGCAGATCCCTTTCCTGGCTCCCCCTCCCAGAGTATATTCTATCCCTGTCATGGCCACCCTCTCTCTCCCTAACCTAACCTTGGGCATACCGGTCTGGTACCTTGATCCCCCAGCCACCACCCCTCCTGGTCACCCCAAACCCTACATGGCTTTGACACCGGTTCAACTGGTCCCCCTCACTTCCTCAGTTGCCACTGTGCCCCCAACACCTCCACAGGACCCTTCTCCTGTCGTGACGGCTCCCGGGAAGAAAGGAAAAGCCCGCAAAGGGGCACCCAAAGACAAGACCACCACAACTGACCCGGCCCCTCCTCCGCCCACAAAACCTTGTGCCTTATGTGATGTCGCCGGTCATGCCACCCATGCTTGTCCTGAGTTGCCCCGTATTCAGCCCATGGTTAAAGTCACGTTCCCTTAAGCAACGGTCCCTGAAGCCTCCATTCCTTCTTCGTCCGTAACCAAGAACCCCAAGACTCTCCACACCAACAAACCCTGTGCTTTGTGCGGTGTCCATGGCCATTACTCCCACCATTGTCCTCACCTGACGCATTACCGCGCCTCTTTAGAGGTTGTCAGAGAGTATGAGGTTGAACAAAATCAATCCGCCTCTCCCATCCTTGCGCAGTATGCTTCGGGCTTGCTCTGAGAACCTCACTGCACAGCATTCCCCCCAATGTTCAAGTTGGCTGATTCCCACGGCGACATTTTCAATGATCCTCCCGCGGGTTAGTTTGAATTTCATCCCTGCGTCTCATCCTCATGACAGAGAACAGCCTGACTTTTTTTTTCTATCCCAACACGAGACCGTTCTCCACCCTGAGCCGCTATTTCAGGCAACCTGAGAGATCTCACTCCAGCCCCTGAGGGCTAGATTTAGCACCTCTCCAGCTTTTTTTTTTTTAAGAAGTATGGGGAGTCAAGAATATCCTGCTTCTGCACTCTTCTGCAGTTTGGTGTGTCAGATAATTTTCTTGTAAACCACGCCCCGTCATCGCCTCTCCTCCCCTCATTTGTTGTCTTGTAACACCATTCCGTCAGACCTCCCGTCCACGCCCTTTATCTACGCCGATGGTGCCGCCGTTACCCTTAATCTTGCCTTCGGTGTTGGAGCTTATCTTCACCCCCTTGCATGCCCTTGTTCTCTCCGACGGGGTCTGCATTGGTTCTGCCACCAACAATCAGGCCGAATATGATGCAGTGCATGGTCTCTTAGCCGATGCCCTCTTTCATCACATCCTCCATCTGCACGTTTGTTTGGATTCCCTACTTCTTGTAATGCAACTAAATGGTGTTTATCGTGTGCATAACCCCGTGTTGTTTAGACGCTATTTACGAGTGAGACTCTTGATACGTGCATTTGAAACCATAACTTTCAATCATGTACCTCGAGAACAGAATCACTATGTAGATAGTATTGCAAACCAAGTTCTAGATTGGCATTTATCACACGCATTTCATACAAGACAATAACATTCATAATTGCCACAAACGAGCCAATATGCAGAGACATCCATAATATGTGGTCCCAAAACATGTCAGAGTCCATTTACTCGACATATGACATGCCCATAAGATGTTACAAAAAACTCAAAACTGGGGGCACCACCGGTCCCTACATACACACTAGGGGGCACCACCTGTCCCACACCTAATCACTATCTGGTGGATCCCGAGCCAATGGCTCTTCTCCTGCAGCCTATAGATCACGTATCCCTTGACCGGCGATCGCCATGCGCCGTATGACCCCTCGCCATTCCGAGGGTAGACCAATACATGGCTCTATGTACTGGTCGTCTAAGTCTTGCCACCCGCGCTCTCGATACTCGTCCGCAACCTTTCGCATCTACGGCGGATGTCCTCCGGGGTAAGGGCTGGCCGTATCCTCATTATGCGGCCGCTTCGACCCACGGGACTGTGCCTCCGGTACCGCCGCGCCGTCCCATATATCCGGCCGGTTTTACCAGAGCTATATCTGCATACCAAAAGTACATGAATCAGTACCCTATCTACTATTCAAAAAACTTTAACATGCCCATACAAGAATAGCAATCTGTCACTTACCATCGGGCCCCCATACTCAACCAGGCAGAAGTGGTAGGTCTAGATCCCCACAATAACTCATCCCACTATAGGGATAGTCGTCTATGTATAACGGCATCTGATCCCAATGGGCAAAAATTTAGGTCGAAACACTCGCCCGACCGCCCCTCTTCCTCCTCTACACAGTAGCTGCCCCCACCAGCACATCCTGGGCTCTCTCGGGCCCCCATCTGGAAGCTGTATATGAGGCCACAAGGTCGGGATCTTCTCAAAGAAGAAGGCGCACAATAAAGTCCCATACGAGCAATCGTGATTCACTTGCCGCTTGCAGAGCGATAACTATCTTTTTAACGACACCAGCATCATTTGGGCCCACCCATAGTAGGTCCCACTCAACACACTCTCTACAAGCATCATCTTCCCCCCGGTGTTGTGATGGAATGCCTGGTTGCCCAGGATACGCAACACAGCTGCGGCCACTGCACAGGTCTCTAGACTCTCTAGATCCCCGATCGGTATTTGAGTCCCCTTGACTTGGAGACCCGGTCGACAATGGCGTTCCACAAACTCCATGATATGCCGCCCCCGCGGCAACACTGGCTGCGTGTCTCCCACTATCCCCAGTGGTGGGAGACCGGTCAGGAAATACACATCCTGGACCGTCAGTTCGATCCTGTGCCCCTGCACTACAAAGATCTCCTGATCTGGATCCCAATAACTACTGTCCGCCAACAAGGGCTCTCCCCGGCTTTCATCAATGGGTTCTCCAAAACTTAGAACCCCAAACTCCTGGCCAACACATGACGCACACCGATCCGTCGGATCTCTATACGTGTACCTGTGTCTCTCTCTAGTTAACCCGTAACCGCCATACCGCAAAAAAAATCATCTTTGCCGCATACGTATCGAGAATACCATAACCAAACACAAAAACCCAACTCTCGCCTTATCAAGTACACTCAAAACCCCTCATCTCCTGTGCCAGTGCCGCCTAGCTTCCGACCAGTCGTGCCTGCCCCCAACCTCACAAGAGGAAGAGGGTCTGTCAGATTTTGGGCCCTAAACTGAACTTTCAATCCATAAAAATGAAAGAGTAAGGTTAGGCCTCTTACCTGCAACTGACGGATCTCGATTCCAACGGTCGGTTTGTCCGCTACGCTCGCCGCAAGATTTAGGGCCTTCTCTCCTCTCTACATTCACCATAGCAACAATAGAAAATGAGTGAATTTGGAGGGAAAACTGCCTTATTAAAAGAGAACCTCTGTTTCTTCTTTTGACTGCTGCGACCATACCGTAGCCCCGTTTGACAAATCGTCTGCACCGTTGGAAAGCTCTCACCGAGGCCTCAAATGGGTATCTGTTAGTTTTTTGTGATTTGATACTTCACCAGGACACATTTTGTCCACGAAGGGTCACTTCACCCATCCTTAAAATCGAATTTCCTCACTTACAACACTTGTACTTGGGGCACCATCTTGCCTCCTTACTTGTCTTTGTTTGTGTCGATTTTCGTCATGAGTTACCATCTTGTACTCATGCTTTTATGGTCCCCCATTGGGCCTTTACTGTGTGGCAGCACCATCGAGTCACGCTTGTTTAGAGCATCCAAGTTGAGTCATCATCGCATTCATGGAGTCTATCCCGAGTCCCTTTGTACCCCGCTATAGCCCTCCATCCTTCATTGCTTGGTCTCTCTCTTGTGTCGCACATTATGGCCTTCAGTCCCACTGTCCCCTATCCCTTATGATATTGCGTCAGTCGCTGCCATGTCATTCATGCCCTTTATGCTCTAACAAGGGAAGTCGTCCATTCGCTACTCAGTCCCCTCCATTCCATCATCATCATTGGTATTAGTCTATCCGTCGCTCTACTATTTTCTCTCGTGCCTTAGTTGAGGATCTCTCATTGCCTCACCTATGGCGGACCTCCTTCTGTCGACATCAGCTCCTTCATTCCAGAAGACAGGTCTAGAGGGCGGTGTACCTTGGTTCCAGCTTCCATTCTTGTTCGGTGCCTCGGATCCGGCAAAGGGATCTCTCATTTCCCTTTGACTTGATTGTTTCTCCACTCCAGCTCCTTTCAGCATGATCGAGATCCATATACTTGATGGTTCAGTGATGCAGCAGCAGCTCTTGGTGATTCCCGGATGTGTGCGAGATGTCTCAGCCCTCATGAGGGGGTGGCCCTGCAGGTAGCCCCCCACATGCCCGGATGACCTCTTCATTGCAGCCTTCGATGCAGCTCCATATATTTGATGATGTTGGCCTTAGCCGCTTGCAGCGCCTCTTTGATTTGCATGTATCAGTCAGATTTTGTGAGCCCTTCCCCGCTTATAGGGGGCATTTGGGTTGTATTTGTATCTCATGTACTCAGATATTATTGTATAAGTCCTGGCTGTTATCCCAGGCACAACATGTATGTGGGATTCTTCATTGTATTTTTATCTGGCTCATGATTATGCCGGCTGTACTTTATGGTTCGGTCCCTTGTTTACTGGACACACTATTCTTTTGTACTTTGTCTCGGCGGGCATAGGTATGCCTCCCCCGCCACCTTTAGCACAAGTACCCTCTCATAAAAAGAGACTTGTTGCACCTGCGAGTCTCGTCTCCTCAGGGTCTAGTTCTTCAACACACTATCTACCTTGCATTTCTCTCTCTGACTTCCCTTTTGTTGTCTGGTGATTGAGTTCTTACAACGTACTTCGGTCATATGATTTTCTCCTGACACTCGCACGCTGGGGGGAAATCTGTTACACCATTTTTTGGTCATCTAATCTATTATCATTAGTGGACCCAAGTACACCATCTAAGACCAATTTTACCCTAAGTAAAATTGCCTTCACTACGGTAAATAACTTAATAAACCACATTTATTAGGTTGTTTATGGTCCAAACAGGAAACCCCAAAAGGAAATATTAAACAAACCTATATTTGTTTGATTTTCCTCATGGAATAATTAATTAAACCATAATTTAATTATTATTCCCAATCATGTTTAACCCAAAAACAAAGAAATTAATTAGATAAACCTTTATTTATCTTATTATTTTCTAGGAATAATTATTTAAATCTTAATTACATAATATTCCTTGTTAAATATGACCAAATCACCCACAAATAATTAAATAAATCATTATTTATTTAATTATCTTTCAACCACTTCCTTAAATAATTAAATAAATCATTATTTATTTGATTATCTTCTAATCGCTTCCTTAAAAAGATAAATAAATCATTTATTTATTTATTTTTGACAAATCAAGGGATTTGACCTAAGTCAAATACCTTTTCCCTCCAACAAATATAATAAAATATTCCATAAAAAGTGGATCTAGATCTGGTTAACCCATGCACCAAGATCTAGAATGACCCAATATTTTGTTATAAATAGGAGGGTTTTTCCTACCATTCTTCACCTTTTTTTGCCTATTAGATCACTCTGGATCTATACACTTGGTCCCATTTTTCCATCATTTTGCTATGTGAGCTCCCATTGAGCTCTTTTCTTTGCATTGGGTTTTCTACACCAACAAGAGAGAGAAATCTTAGATCTGAAGTGCTGGGGACTTCCAAGAACCCATCCCACTGAGGAGAATTGGATACGTCTTCTTGTTTTCCTCCCAGGTGCCCAATTAATATAAAAATTCTTTCAAAAATTGTTCTTGTCTTGTTTATTGGTATATGGAGCAAACCCTTGTTTTTACTGCTTAATGTCTTTCCATGCATAGATCTGGTTTTTTTCAGTGCTTTTCTTGTTCAACTAACCGTAGATCTAAAGATATTGGCAGCCACTTTTGTTGTTAGGGCTATTAGTTATGCGTAGCTAAAGTGGTCCTTTTTCGTACACTTCGACAAAGGATTCATACTAACATCCTCCATTTGATGGACAAGATTTACAGTAGATTTGATTTCAAAATTTAGATGGTTTTAAAATTTGTTAAACTTGATATAGTTTGATACTCAAGTGAGATTCACATTTTTTGGACATATTTTATTACAATGTTATTATATAATTTGTTTTATTTAGTTTTTGGATGGTTTTAGTACTTTTGGCATGTGAATGTGAAGTAATGTTGTCAACTGAATTACATTTGACATGTGATATTTAATGTTAAATGTTTTTGTTGGATAGTTGAATTATAATTGGCATGGCATGTGATATTTAATGTTAAATGTTTTTGTTGGATAGTTGAATTATAATTGGCATGGCATCTCAAGTTTTTAAAACTACATGAATGATAGAATGTGAACCTACATTTTCACATGTGGTAAATTGAAATGTTACTTGTAACAAGACAATCCCCATTGATTTCATTATAGTATATGTTGATTTTTGATTTGATATAATTGCATGTATGATGGTACATTACTTGTAAAGTCATTGGATTAATAGTGTTCATTGATTTCAGTGTAAGCGTAAAAAATTATTGACAATGTAGAACGATTTTTGTGTTATAATAATTAAACCTAATAATATTGGAGAGCAAGAGAGACTTGAGGTATGGTGTTTACTACAAGAGTTCGAGCTAAATATTTAAATGGTTTGTACCTATGGGTTGATTTCTGATTTTATATAATTGCATGTATGATGGTACATTACTTGTAAAGTCATTGGATTAATAGTGTTCATTGATTTTAGTGTAAGCGCAAAAAATTATTGACAATGTAGAACGATTTTTGTGTTATAATAATTAAACCTAATAGTATTGGAGAGCAAGAGAGACTTGAGGTATGGTGTTTACTACAAGAGTTCGAGCTAAATATTTAAATGGTTTATGATTTATGATTTATACTTTCTTTTTAATATAATCGATACGAAAAGATGACAAAACTAATAAGGGTGACAATAAGAATAGAAGTTCAGAAAATAGTTTAAGATTGATCACAAGAATTAAGAGAATGTCTCGGTCCATCATTGGTATGGCTTGTGCTGCAACCATGAAGTCTCGTCCCAACACCATAGAATGATCATCCATCTCAATGACTCTTAAGTCTATCTTTCCAAACCATGACCCTACTCTCACATGTGTGCCTTTCATGACACCAGTCACTGCTTTCATCCTCGAATTGACTGCCTTGAAAGCACTCAACTCTTTCTCGATGCTAGCCTTCCTCTTTCTAAGAGATGAAGATGCCTTTTGACTTAGGAAGCTATGGGTAGCCCCCATGTCTATCAAAGCAGAGAACTTTTTCCCATGTACGGTTGTAGACACGAATCTCAAGTCCAAGGAACTTTCATCATCATTCCTTCTCCTTGTCTTGCGCCTTACTTCCGCAATCTTCTTCAACATTTCCTCTTCCAATATGTCTTTCGAACTAACCCTTGCCTTAACAGTCCTTTTCACATATCTCTTCTCATGAAGCTCCATAGAACAATCCGATCCTGGGTCTGCTTGAATTGGTTCAAGCTCTTTCCTTTTCGAATTCTGTCTAATTGCTCCAATATGACATATATTGACTCCTTCCAAACGAAGTGCACCAATCCTCATAGTGTGGTCCTCTTATTTTCCAAGTGTGCCAACACATGCATTTTCTTTCTTCAAACCAATAGGTTTCAGATCAAGAAAGTCCCTCTTGATCTTATCTTCCATGTTCTTGACTTTAGCCTGCAACGTGGTGCTTCTTTCCTTCAAGTGAGCCCTTTCCATAAAGAGTTCTTGAAGTCTTTGTTCACCTTGTCGTATCTCCATGTCAAGCTTTTCAATTTTAGCAGTTTGTCCAGATAGTCCATCCTTGGAATTTCTTGGGTGAAAAACCAAGTAGGTTGAACCAACTTTGGTCTAGTGCATTGGAATTCATTAAAGAATTGGTCATTGGCGCTGCTTCAAGCTAGGAGTGAGCATCATCACCAACCTACTTTGAATATTTTACACTCCCTAGGGTGAATGATACTTTAAATTGATTGACAGTCTAAGACTTTCGAATTTTTCCGAATGCCAAATGATCTTACAAAGTTAGTATTTATAATATCCTAGTAGGTCATTAGGTGACAACTTTTACCGGAAACTTGAAACAACTTTGGCATGTGATATTTAATTTGTTAAATGTTTTTGTTGGATAGTTGAATTATAATTGGCATGGCATGTGAAGTTTTTAAAACTCGAGTTTTGGATGGTTTCAATCTACATTTTGCATGTGATATTTAATGAACTTTAATTGTTTAATGTTTTAATGTTGCACAATATATAATCAAAAGGGTTTTAAAACTTAAAGTTTTGGATGGTTTCAACCTACATTTGCACATATGGTAAATTGAAATTATGTTACTTGTAACAAGACAATCCCCATTGATTTCATTGTATATGTTTATTTCTAATTTGATATAATTGCATGTATGATGGTACATTACTTGTAAAGACATTGGATTAATAGTGTTCATTGATTTTAGTGTAAGCGCAAAAAATTATTGACAATGTAGAACGATTTTTGTGTTATAATAATTAAACCTAATAATATTGGAGAGCAAGAGAGATAAGGTATGGTGTTTACTACAAGAGTTCGAGCAAGTCATTCGGTGACAAATTTTACTGGAAACTTGAAACAAAGAGAATCTATCTTTGGCTAGGACATCATGTAAGATGCCTGACATAAACAGTAAAATTGTACTTAAAAGTTGAGATTCGGGCAAGTGGGGACAACCACTTGTTATCTCGTCCCTTGGAGGCTAGGCCATATGGGGACCGAATCTGACTTTACAAAATAAAGTGAAATAATTTGTACCATATGGTCGGAGAACATATACAAGAACAATTAATATACAAGAAAAATTAATTTCATTCTAGAATATATATATATATATATATATATATATATATATATATCCAATACATATAACATTTTTAATCAATGCACATGTATAGAAAAACTACTTTCAGTTGATACTAGAGCACGTGCTTGTACCCAAACAATTTGTAACATATGCAAACCACAAATTAACATACGCAACTCAATTTTTAGTTGAGTACTGGAAGTTCTAAAACATATTTAATCCAAAGATAATAAATTGTTGGACACTTCACTCAAAAAAATTCTAATGGAATTCCATCCTTAATAATCCGTTCATGATCGGATTTTGACATTTTCCATTTCTTAATTTTTGATTTTCTCTTTGATTGAACTTCTATCAACTTTATGCATGTTGCACACACCAAGTGACTATACTGACAACTTATGGAATTAGGTTCATAGTCTTCAAAGTAAACAAAGTCTCCACTTTGACGAGTTTGTTTGAAAAAATAACCTTTCAGTATAATAGACCCTTTGTCATACTGAAATCCGTGATCATTATAGTCTTGTAATAATTTCATTTTTCGTTCAGTGCAACGCATCAAATAATACTTCACATTTTCATCGTTGTCAATAGGTGCAATTATAGCAAAAACATCTCCTACACAATAAAATAAATTTAACATTTAATTATGCATATTTAAATTTATTTGTAGATCTTTAAATCATTAGAAAGTAATTCAAATGTTACCTTCTCTAACAAGATCAGAAACTCGATCACCATCGGATGACATTGTAGTTTCCTCTGATTGCATTTCTTCAAACATTGCAACAGACATTTTCCCTTTTTATTTAGCTCTATATGTTTCCAATCGTTCACATACATTTTGTTTTCACAGACGTCATTGGATTTTGTGTTGTCTATGCAAACATCACAAAAACAAGAATATTTTCTTTTATCCAATGCAAACACATTTGTGGACAACTTTGTTTGAATTGAATGCAATTTTTGAGTCCCTTTTATTGTTTCAACGTCATTTCCAATTCATCTATTTACGTCTCCGATTCCAATATGCCAAAAAAACCTTTATATGGAAAATTAGAAAAAGAATTTGTAAATATGATATCAAAATACAATTAAAAATAATCATTGCATGATAAATATACAATGTTTAAAATTAGATTTCCAATATAAATTAAATTGAATGTACCTTCGCACTTCTCTTGATGGGTTAATCTCATGGCTTAGAGCAGTTTTGCACCATTGAACAACTTCTTCAGCGTTCACAAGTCGGCGTGCAGAGTGGTTCATTTGATATCTTCGAATTACTCATTTTATGCATGCTCCTGCACCATCATGTTCTCCTTTTCCATGGCCAGTCTCAAAGAAATTCCAACAATGTTTAATGCAGGTTTTCTTATGAAGACAACACAACCAAAAAAATGATCATGCAGATTTGAATTGACTTGCACATCCGTCTGACCATATCCAATGTTCATTGAATGTTAATCCACGATTTTTCAATGAATCATAAATTCTTCCAAAACAATGTTGTACAAAACATGTATCATGTGTACGATCGTCACTAATATAAAAGTGATATTCTTTAATGATATGTCGATTTTCACTCGTGCTTTCTATATGATCGACATTTTGTTTAGCATGCCTATATAGAATATGGACGAGCATGGAGACTTGGTCAGAGTGATAGTATTCACTCTGAATTTCTTTTTGTGGAACAAATGTGTAGTTTTCTGCAAAATCAATCACTGAAAAAATGGTCCCTGGTGGAAAAACTTCACGATATTTTTTTAATTGCAAGTCTTGCCATCGAGCTCTATGGGAATGCTTGGTGTATTTGTAAATTTTTGCCTCAAACTTTCTCAAAAAGTCTATCAGAAAAATTTCGTCTTCTCGTAATTCGATTCTTTTAACACTATCTGCACCTTGAATCGATGTACCGATATATTCATATCTCTTCCATTTCACTTTCATGTTGGACAATGATTGATCATTTATATCAATATGATATTTGTTTTCAAATTTAGTCAAATTTCCACAATCATCGCATTTTTTACCACCAACAAATTTCTTTTTGTAAAATAGTTCATCGCTTTCTCTTTCGCATAGAATTTGAGATATGAATTCACGGATAGTGGAAGGAGGAGGTGAATCCTTCCATAATGTTCTACCGAAATCAAGGAATGTGTCATAATATAACTCAAATTCCACATGATAACGACAACAACAAGTGTCGCGTACGGTGATAGGTTTTACATACCATGGTTTTTGTTGAACAAAAGCACTAAGTGAAACTTGAATTTGACGATTCTCTTCTTTGAACTTGTTGAATAACTCTATTTGAGTGGTTTCCAAGAGATGTTTTTCATGTTCTTCGTATTGATTTCGTGCTATTCTTCTTCGCATCACATGTCTTGCAGTCGGTGAAACACGCGAATTGTTCTTCCAATATTCATATATTATTTTTTTAACATCTTCTCCAAGTCTATCTTTGTATGGTTGCCTACAAATAGCTCTCCAACAAGAGAGTTCATCATTTACATCTATTTGCAGTCGAAATTTTCGATGTTTGTGCAGAGTTTTTCACGAGGTTCCCAGTGCGCGTGCCATAGATGTTATCAAACGATTCTCTTGAGTACTTGGTGAAATCATTGCCATCTGTATTCCTCTACGTATATTTGAAACATCTTTATCTCTAGATCTCTTAATTGACTCTATAGCACTACTCATATTTTTTATCACCTCTTCTTTCATTTTTTTTATCTTTGGTTGATTTTCGAATACCCAATAGTGTCGTCGCTTCTTTTAATTTCCTTGATGATAGGAAACCTTTCAACATTTGAGCTTGAACTGTCACTTTCTCATTTTTGAAATACTTTTCAAAAATTTTATCGACACAATATCGTATAACATGGTCAGGTTTCTTATCTCCATATGTGTGAGTGTCGACATTTTCTAACATCTCATTATCGATAGTGATTTCATCTGTACATATTCGAAAAAATAATACATATTCAATAAATAACTAAATTAATAAATATGTCAATAAATATTAGGAAATTTTTAAATATATCAATAGATCATAATATTTACATTTACATACCCGATTCAATTTCTTCTTGAGGTTGATTTTCTTCTTCAATATTTTGAGGAGTATCTCTGTCTGTTTACATTAAACAAAATATTTTTCAAACAAGTTCATCAAATAAAAATTAACCTTCACATTTTACATTGGGAAAAATTTAAAAATATATTAATAGATCATAATATTTACATTTACATACCTGCTTCAATTTCTGCTTGAGGTTGATTTTCTTCTTCAATATTTTGAGGAATATCTCTGTCTGTTTACATCAAACAAAATATTTTTCAAACTAGTTCATCAAATAATAATTAAGCTTCACATTTTACATTATGAAAATTTTAAATATATATCAATAGATCATGTAATATTTACATTTACATACCTGCTTCAATTTCTGCTTGAGGTTGATTTTCCTCTTCAATATTTGAGAGGGCTTCTAAATTTTTTTTGCGATATTGTCTCGTCTCTTCTCTACGTTCCTCAAGGTCTCTTTTTCGATCATATTTTCTCACACAAGTTCTTCGATTTCCCATGATAATAGGGTATGAGGTTCAAAAAATTTCCTTCAAAAAATTAGACAATAACTCAATTACAAAAAATATCGCAAAAGATTTAATTTAAAAAAATCTTTTGTAAAAAATACGTAATCCAATCCAAAACACACACTTTAAAAAACACAAAACACGTACTTCAACACAAAACACGTACATACCTCCAAGAAAAATCACACCGCCTCCAAGAAATGTCTTCCAAAAAAATTCTTTAAATCCAAAATTTGAAGAAAAGTTTTTGAACAAAGAAGCTCAAAAGATTTATTTCAACACAAAACACGTACATACCTCCAAGAAAAATCACGCCGCCTCCAAAAAATGTCTTCCAAAAGAATTCTTTAAACCCAAACTTTGAAGAAAAGTTTTTGAACTCAAACCAAGTTGTAAAATGAAATGAAGTGTGAAATGTGCGAAAATTGTGAATCATTTCGCGGCAATTTATATTGATGCGAAATGTGTGTTTTGTAGGGGGCTCCACAAAATTTTCCAGCCGACGGAGAGTTACACAATAGTTCGGCCGAAATTTTGATAAGAAGTTCGGCCGACCTATTAAGACGTTAGTTTTAACGACTCGTAAGCAGAAAACATAGTTCGGCCGAACTTGGACTAAAAGTTCGGCTGAACTAATGCGTCACCAATTACGCAAAACCAGGCTCTGAAAACGGTTCTGCAACTTTGGACTGATTAAACTCCATGAAAGGTTGTTAGTTAAATTTCGGAACCAAGACAAGCATTTTCAGAATTGAATCTACTTTCAGGAAATATAACTTTTATGGAATTTCGTAAATGTTTATTAATTTTAATTATTTTTCTAATAAAATGGGTGCAAACAATTTCTGAGGGTCATTGTGATTCAGTGAAATCAAAATTTTGTATCTCCCAAAATACATTGTAAAAAAAATTGAAAAAATTATAGGGCATTACATTGGTCCGTTGAATCTAATGGGTAGCTTTTAGATTTTTAGTTTATAACTTATATGTTAAGAAATTTGTTGCCACGCGAAACATATCAAAAATACGCAGTTTTTCGTATTGGACCAGTTCAAAAAATTCTAGTAATTATGATATGCATCCATTGGCTTTGTAAATATGACGAAACCAAAGTAGACTCTGTCTAGATTGTTGTGACATATTTTGTTTTCTCAAAAACACAATTTTTCAATGAATACAACAGTGTCATAACATGACTTCTTATGAATCCTTTGATTGTTAAGAAACACACACTCAAAGAAACTCTAAGTTGACATATCAAATCTGTATAAAAAAATTTCAAAAAAATAAGTATGAAAGTTAACAAAATTTCTCACAACTTTTATTTTTATCGCAAAATGAAATTCTACATTTAAAAACGGTCATAGTTTGCGAAATATGAACCAAAAAAAATGAAATTTTTTTCTCAAAAAAGGCAAAAAGTGTAACCCAAACACATTTTCACCTATATATATATATATATATATATATATATATATATATATATATATATATATATATATATGTATATATGTATATATATATATATGTATATATATGTATATATATATATATATATATATATATACATATATATATATATATATACATATATATATATATATACACATATATATATATATATATATATATATATATATATATATATATATATATATATATATATATATATATATATATATATATATATACACACACATATATACACACACACACACACACACACACACACACACATATATATATATATATAAGTAAGGGTACAAATCCCACATCTAATCAACCATCTCCCATGTAGATTCATTGGGCCCAAAGTGCTTCCACTATGATTTAACCTAATTTATTACTCTATTATGGAGCATGAGTTGTTTCTGTTGCCAAATGCAATGAGGTTCTGGATGGAACTCTCCCTCTAGTTCCACCTACAATATAGACCAATCAATCACATAATCAACATCCTGGACACATCTCTTAAGAAATGGAACATGGAAAACATCATGGAATTTCACTTTTGGTGGCAATGCAAGTCAGTAGGTCATTGATCCAATCCTCTTCAATATCTCAAAAGGCCCAAAATACTGAGGTGCCTTCTTGGCACATGACCCAATCCTCAAGGAGCTTCTCTTGGGCCTGACGCACAAGTACACATGCTCCCCAACCTAACATTCCTTGAATGCTCTATGTTGATCTGCATAACTATTTTTCATATCCCGTACTACCTTTAAATTCATCTTAATAACCTACATCTCCTGCTCCATCTCAACCAATATATCCAGCTCAATCAACACCTTGTTCATTTGATTACTCCAGCTGATAGGAGTATTATAACTCCGCTCTTAAAGAGCCTCAAATAGAATCATCTTCAAGGACTCTTGATACCCATTATTATATGAAAACTCAACCAATAGAAGATACTGCTCCCACTTTTTTTGTTGATGCATGACATACATCCTCAAAATATCCTCAAGAATCTTGTTAACCCTCTTTTCTCACCCACCTCTCTGTAGATGATAAGTTATGCTAAAATGTAACTCTATCCCAAGCCTGCAAAAAAGTCCTTCCAAAACCTGGCACTAAACATGGCATCTTTATGTGATATGGTCTTCTTAGGAACACCATGCAACCACACTATCCCTCTGAAGAATATTTACGCTACCTCACTAGTTGGATTTGTAGAATTCACTACAATGAAGTGAGCTACCTTGCTCACCCTATCAACCACAACCATGATGGAATAATATTGTTTCGATGTACTAGTCAAAAAATGAAATGAAGTACATGAAAATGACCTCCAATTTCCATTTTGGAATCATAATAGGTTGCAATATACTAGCTATATGTTTACACTCAAATTTCACTTATTGAATGTCCAAAAATCTTGCAACAAAATCATCCACCTCTTTCTTCAAGTTTGTCCAATGATATAAATTCTTAACAACTATACAAACCTTCAGATATCTCGAGTGGCTTGAATATGGCTTGACATGAAATTATCTTGATACAAGTTTCTTGACCTCACTCCTATCTAGCACATAAATCATGTTCATGAATCTCAATAAGCCATCTATCGGGAAGTGATACTAGTCATCCCTATCACATTCACCGAGTTGCTTCAATTTTTGGTACATATCATCATGTTGCCCTGCATGCAATATTTTCTCCTATAAATATATCCCATAAGAGCTCACAACAAAATATGATTCATTTTCACCGTCCTACTAAGAATATGCAACCATGTTCTCCATCCCCTTAATGTACCTTATCTTAAAGTCAAACTCACTTAGGTTAGCCAACCATATAGCTTCTCGGACATTCAGATTGGGTTGGTCAAATAAGTATCTCAGCCTATTATGATCACTCATCAAAACAAACCTCCAACTCAAGATCAAGAGTCACATTTTTCCGTTCGTGCTCATTCAACTTCCTTGAATCATAGCATACCACCTATCCTTCCTACATCAGGACTCCACCATGCTCTTCCTTCGAAGAATATGTACATACCAAAAACTCATTATTTGGATATACAATATTCAATACTGGAGCATTTTTAAGCAAATGATTTAACTCCTCAAAACTAGATGCAGAATCCTCAGTCCATTCAATATTCTTCCCTTTTCTCTGCAAGAAATTGACAGGGTAGAAAATCCTTGAGAAAATATTGATGAACCTCTTGTAGTAACCTAATAGTCCCATGAATAATTTGACCTCATCCACATTCATATAAGTTTGCCACTCTACAATAGCTTTAATCTTTTATGGGTCCACTATTATCCCCTCCTTGGAAACAACATGTCCTACGTAGTGAACATGAGACTAAAAGAAACCACACTCGCTAAGCTTGGGATACCACTGATGCTCTCTCAAATATCTCAACATTCTCATCAGGTGCTATACATTCCCTTCCTCATTCTTGGAGTATATCAATATATCATCAACAAACACTATCACTAATGTTTCTAGGTAATTATGCAACACATTGTTCATCCAACACATGAAGGTGGCTGGAGCATTGTTAAGACCAAAATGAGCCAACACAAACTCATAATTACCATACCATGCACAAAATAAAGTATTGTAGATGCCTTTCATTTTGATGTGCACTTGATGGTATATTGATCTCAAATAGATATTTTAAAACAGTGAAACTCCATTGATATCATAAATTCATCACAATGGATACTTGTTCTTGATAGTCACCTCATTCAACTATCTGTGATCAATGAAAAATTTGAGAGTATCATCCTTTTTATTCACAAATAATACTAGTGAAATCCAATGAGACACACTTGTCCTTATGTATCCTTTATTAAGCATATCCTTAAGCTCCAACTTCATTTCCACAAACTCTAGAGTAACCATCATTTACAATTCCTTAGATGTTGGTGTTTCTCCTAACATCAACTCAATAGAAAATTCCACCTCTCTATTGGGAGGAAACTCTGGAATATCTGTAGGAAACACATCCTGGAACTACTGCACAACAAGATACCTATTTAGGACTTCAGTGTCCTCAACATCCTTCCTTTTGACACTAGAAATGTGAATTGAAAACATTACACATCCCTTTCTACAACTGTGTTTTTCTTGCATTTTTATAACTATTCTAACTGATATATATGCTTCTTTCCATACACAATTCTCCTTTCTCCATCATCATCCAACACTCAATATATTTTTCATAACAATTCACTTTAGTCCCGTGAATGAATAGCCAATCCATGCCCAAAGCATACTATATGAACCCAAGGGAAGAAAAATTAGTTTTGGTAATGAAGGCATACCATTCAACTCAAATGCACAAAATATCATTCAATGATGAACTCTTCTCTTGGTCACTATATCCAGTTCCACTAACCAATATTTTGCATGCACTTATTTATTCAAGCAATAGTTATCCACTAGTTCAGGATTGATGTAACTGTAATTAGATCCATGATCAATGAAAATGGAAACAACTTGATTAGAAAGATTTCCTTCCATCTCAATAATGGATTCCAGATGATCTTCTTGCCTATTATCCACTATTGTATAAATCTGAGGAATAATCTGACCAACATCCCCAACTTTCTATGCCTCTTGAGAAATGTAAATCTAAGGCCTACCACCCTGGTGTGATGGGCACTCACTCTTGCAAATATCTCCACCATAAATCCAACACCTCAAAGGATTGTTGTGGCTTCCCTTATTCTACTCCTTAGGCTAAGACCCATATCCTCTCTCAGTTGCATTGAACTTCTTGTAAGGTGTGATATTCTCCTTGTCACCTACATCTCAACATATTCCTAGCTTTGAGGCCAATTTCCTTTAGCATTCTCAAATCCTTTTATATCACACTTATTCTCATTGTTGTGCTTAGACTGCTCATAACAATGCTTAAGATTCTTGATGACTTCCTCCAATGGTCGAGGCTCATAATACTCAATCATATCCTCAAATGCTACTGAAAATCCACTTACGAACCTTTGGACCTTTGTCTTCTCATCATTGAGGTATGACACATACCTCAACAACTCCAAAAACGTGGTCATGTACTCTTCATCTATCATGGAACCCATCTTGAAATCATATAATTCCTTGGACTTTCCATCATAATATCTCTCAGACAAGTACTTCTTCCTAAAGAGTATTTTAAACTCATTCCAACCCAGATCCTCTATGTTGCTTCGTCTGACACACTTCACATATTCCCACCATATGTATAATTTTCCCTTGAGACTAAACATCACTATCATAGGTTTCATATTCTTTGAATAGTCATGAAATCCTAATTATTTCTTCATCCCGAGCAACCATTCTTTTGCATATTCCAACTTCTTCACATCCCCATCAAAAGTAGGATGCTTATATTTCTTCAACGCTTCTGGAAATTATGTTGTGTGTGTGTGTTATATTCTTTCCATGATTAGCTACATGTGCAAAGAAAGGGGTAAGAGGGGGGGAAGTTTCCCCCCCTCGTTATGCTAGGCGTAGTTCCCCGAGAAAATTTTTGGGACCATATATTAGGTGGAGAGACGTACCTATGGTTTTTTTCATGGGTTTAGCACATGGTTTTGGGAATGATGGTTTTCTGTCCATGGTATTTTCTAGATCTAGTCAAGCGAACTATGATTATGTTATAATACAGGGTTAATGGATTGGGGTTTATGAATGATTTGGCATGTATACATATGCATTGTAACATTGAAAGGAACATAATGAAAAATCAATCTGGTAGTCTCGGTTTTGGGATCCAGGGGAAAATATTTTTGTATATATGTTTTATGTTTTATTCTCTCACTATTGTTTATTTTTAGTTTAAGAGTTCGTTTGTAGATAACTTTTGTATAGGGTTAAAACCTACATTTGGTATCGAATTTGTTTTAGCTTCAAGGGAACACCTTTTCTACAGAGGGTTTTTTCTGGACCCTGTGGTCAAACGTGTTCAGTGGGAGATCTTCGGGATCAATTCTTGTGGTTAAAGAAGATGGTGAGTAGTGGAAAGATAAAGATCAAGAAATTTAATGGTTAAAGTTTTTATTTGTGGAAGCTCAATATGGAGGATTTTGTGGTGGATAAAGATTAGTGGATCGTAGTATATCCGGGTACTAAACCAACGACAATGTTAGATTAAGCATGGGCGAAGTTGAATCGGAAATAAAAGAGAAAAATATGGTTGTGTATCTCAAATTTGGCATTTTTTAATGTATCTGGGGAAGCTACAATGAAGGCTTTGTGGGACAAGTTAGGGAATTTGTATCAATATAAGTCCCTAGTGAACAAATTGTTCCTACAAAAAAAGTTTTATAACCTAAGGATCAAGGATCGTGAATCAATGACAGAGAATATTAAGGCCTTAATTACTGTGGTAAGTTAGTTGTTATATATTGATATTAAAATCTCAGATGAAGATAAGTGCATCTATTTGTTGTATTCTCTACGAGATTCATGGGATAGTCTGGTTGTTGCAATAGGTAGCAATACAACTACCTTGAATTTTGATGAAATTATCTCAGCCTTAGTGTTGAAGGAAATGAGATGGAAAAATATGGAGGGACAAAATGGAGATGCCATGTTTGTACGAGGACGGTCCCAGAACATAAAAAAAAAGGTTCTCGAGTAGGAGATCTAAATATAGAGAGAGATATAAATATCTAGGAAATACTGTAAAGGTGTGTTGGAAATGTGGAAAGGAAAGGCACTTCAAAAAGGACTATATATCTAAATCTCATGAGAAAGGAAAGGGATCTGATTATGCTCCTTCTGCAAAGGTGAAAACCACCTCAAATGAAGGTGGGTATGTGTAATTGGCTTCTTATTCAAATAAAAATGTAGATCACGAGGCATGGTTGATTGACTCAGGTGCATCCTTTCACTTCACTCCACACAGGGAGTGGTTCTACGAGTATGAAAAGTATGACGTGGTGATGTCTTCTTAGGGGATGATAGGAAGGCTAGAATTGTCACACTTATAAAATTCAAGCTAAAGTTTCTAGGTAGAAGGACTAGAACACTTCTTAGTGTTCTTCATATTCCTGCATTGGCCATAAATGTGATTTTTGGAAGCAATATGGATGATGTAGGTGTAAAAACAATGTTCTAGAAATATTTTGGCAAGATGGTTCAGGGAGCACTAGTAGTGATGTGGGGAGTTCATATTGGAACTCTTTATAGGCTTCTGGGTAGCATTGTTATTGGTGGGTGCATAAGTTATGTGGTTCATGAAATTGGAGTAGAAAGCCTAGTGGTTGCTGGAGAAAAAACCATGCTTTGGCATCAAAGTATTGGACATATTGGAGAGAAGTGTCTGTGAATACTGCATGGTAATGGTATGGTAGAAGTTATGTCTTATTCCTCTATGGATTACAATTTCTGTGAACATTTTGTATATGGGAAGAAAAATTAGGTGAGTTTTCCTTTTGGTGCTAAGAGGGAGAACACGAGCTTGTGCATAGTGATTTGTTTGGACCTGTGTCGGTTCCATCACTCGATAAGTTTGTGTAATATGTTTCATTTATAGATTAATTCTCAAGGAATACATGGATATATTCCTGAGGAATAAATATGAAGTATTTGACAAATTTAAATAACTTAAGGTTTCGATAGAAAACTAGATAGAAAAAAAGATAAAGGTGTTGAGGAAAGATAACGGTGGAGAGTTCTACAAGAACAAATTTGAAGTGTTCTATAGGAACTATGGTATATAACTATAGAAGAATACTCCAAACACCTCAGAAAAATGAAGTTGAATAAAAATGAACACGACGTTGATGGAAAAGGAAAGAAGCATGCCCAGTGGTACCGGGTTAGGACAAGAATTCTGGGCAGAGGTAGTGGAGACTGCATGCTACCTGGGTAATAGATCACCTTAATCAACATTGGAGATAAGACTCCACATGAGGTATGGGCTGGTAAGAAATTCTCTATTTCACATCTGAGGGTATTTGAATGTGATGCATATGTACATGTTCCAAAGGATAAAATAACCATGTTGGATAGTAAATATGAGAGGTTCATCTCTATTTGGTATAATGGTTTAAAAGGTTATAAGATTTGGAACCCATAAATAAGGAAGGTTGTCTACAATAGAGATGTGGTGTTTATAGAGGTGAAAGATGTTTTTAAACATTAATTCCTATGAAAGGAGCCTGAGAAGATAGATTTTGAGCTAAAGGAGGAAGAATCATACTTTCTGAGCTAAAGGAGGAAGGAACAAAAAGTAATTCAGAAGAGGAAGAGCCACAAACTCCAACTGTGAGAAGATCAGTTCGAGAAAGAAGGTATCCATAGAGGTATAGTACATCTGCTTTCTCTTCAAATTTTTCTTTATCTATCACTGATGATGATCCTACAACCGTCAGGGAGGCATTGGATTCACAGGATAGAAAACTTTGAAAGGAGTCCATAGATGATGAAATGGCATCCTTGCACAAAAATAAGGCATGGGATCTGGTGGAGTTTTCGGTTGGAAGGAAACACATAGGAAGCATATGAGTGTTTAAGAAGAATATGAATTAAAAAGGTAAGGTGGAAAAACACAAAGCTCGTTTGGTAGAAAAAGGTTATTCCCAAGTGACAGGAATTGATTTTGGTGATATTTTTTGTCCTGTTGCCAAGGTAAATTTTATTAGATTACTTTTATCTATTGTTGTTGCATTTGATTTTGAGGTAGAAAAGGTGGATGTGAAGACATCATTTCTTCATGGGGATCTGGAAGAGGAGATCTACATGAAGCAACCCAAAGGCTTTACGATGAAGGGTAAGAAACAACTGGTATTCAAGTTAAGAAAAAAAATTGTATGGATTAAAACAATCACTGATGACGTGGTATCAGAAATTTGATACATATATACGGGGACTTGGCTTCACTACAAGAAAATAGGATGACTGTGTGTATTTTAAATTAATTGGTGACCATGTTATTTATTTTCTATTATATGTGGATGATATGTTGTTGGTCGGAAATGACAAAGAAATGATATAGGATTTGAAGGCCCAATTGTTCTCCAAATTTGACATGAAGGATCTTGTTGCTACAAAAAATATTTTTGACATGAAAATTAGATGAAATTGGGCAAAGAGGAAGCTCTGGTTAAACCAAAGGAATTATGTCGAGACAATATTGCACAGGTTCAATTTGCATGATAGTAAATTGGTGAAGGTTTCTATTCCTGTAGGTGTAAATTTATCTAAAGAACAATGTCCTGAGACACAAGAATAAGAAGAGGAAATGTCTTGTATTCCATATGCAAGTGTAGTTAGTAGCCTAATGTATGCAATGGTATGTACTAGACCATACATTTCACATGTAGTGGGAGTATTGAGAAGGATTATTTCTAAAATAGGGAAGGAGAAATCAACAACAGTGAAGCAAGTTTTCTGTTATTTGCATGGCAGTAGTGATTATGGTTTTTGCTACAAAGGAAGACCAGGATTGGACAAAGTTTTGGATATTCGTGGATTTTGTTGATGCATATTGGCTTGGTGATTTAGATCATATAATATCTAGAAGTGGGTATGTGCTTAACTTATTTGGAGGAGCATTTAGTTGGATGAGTAAAATACATTTTGTAGTGGTTCTTTCAACTATAAAGAATGAATACATGGTAGCCACTCATGCAAGTAAGGAATCAGTTTGGCTGCAGAGATTGTGTTCAAGTATGGGTTTGGTGCATCAAGCTATAAGGATATACCATGATATCAAAAGTGAAATTTTCTTAGCTAATAACCCTTCTTATCATTCAAAGGAAAAACACATTGATATTCAGTATCACTTTGTGAGATATTGAGGATAAAAATGTGTTACTGGTAAAGGTGGACACTTTAAAGAATGTTTCATATGCATTGATGAAATATGTGAGCACTGAGAAGTTCTCTTGGTGTAGAGAAACAATGGGTGTTGCAGGGTTGGACCAACAACTAAGCTCTCCTATGGCCCCATATGGAAACAAAATAAGAAGTGGGAGAATGTTGGGAGTGTTTTATATTATTTCCATTATTAGCTAAACATGCAAAGAGAGGGATACACCCCCCTTTGTTCCATTGTGTGCAAGAAGGTGGTCATAGAGCGGATGGAGCCCCCCTTGTCAAGGGGTTTGTAGGGTGGTGGTAGCCCCCCTACATGGGGTCTGAGGCAATGCTCCAGGATTTTTTTTTGGACCCTATATTAGGTAGTCAGACCTACCTATGGTTTTGTGCTTGGGTTTAGCACATGGTTTTGGGCATGATGTTTCTCTGTCCATGGTATTTTTTATATCCAATCAAGGGGACAACGGTTATGTTCTAATCTAGGGTTAATTGATTGTGTTCTATGAATGCTTCGACATGTATATATATGTATTGTAACATTGAAAGGAACATAATGAAAAATCAATTTGGTAGTCTTAGCTTTGGGATCCGGGGAAAATACCTGTCTATATTGGCGTTATGTTTTCTGCTCTCACTATTTTTTTTTTTAGATTTCGTTTATAAATAATTTTTGTACACAGTTAAAACCTACAAAGTACCACATTTCACTCCTTATAAAACGATGATAGTGGTAATGATGATGATATCTATTATAACTAGAGCTGGAATAAAATCCATGTGTGATAGCCTACCTATCAGGTGTATCCAAATATATGCCACCTCTAACTCTGTCATCCCTTACCAACCCGTGTCCTCTATAGGACCTGCTACCATATGCCCCATTTGTCTTTTTCTTCTTGTCCCTCGCTAATACACATTTGTATCTTCTTCTACAAATTTGAAAGGCTTTGAAGGATGATTGCATTAAATTTTTCTTTCTTTTCCTAAGCTCTAGCAAGTCTTTCTGATGCCCTAATCAACCTGTTATTATCTGCCTTGTAACTTTTGATATATGCCTTCAAAATTCTTAGTGCATCTACTAAAACATAAGAGTACTATTATCCTTGCTTCCCAACTAACCTTTCCCATTCCATATAATTCACATTAGGCTTGTAAGGGGAGTCATTTGAACTATAGTCCACCATTTTTCTCTTCATATCTAATATTATATCTGTCATGTTAGAAAAACCAAATAGAGACATAATCAAAATCATTTCTCACTGTATTTGAGGGGAGGATATCTCGTCTAAAAATTCAATCTAGATTAGCATGATATAGATACATAATGACATCAACATATAAGCATCATGCATGATAACAAAAACTGCAATAATGACCACTTGCATGATAACCATAACCATAACAACACATGCATAGTAGACGCATATAAAATTAACATGCATACATACAATCACATTTACTCTGAGGTACAATGTTGCAAGCTCACTTTGATACCACCCTGTAACGCCTCCTCCCACATTTACCCACTTTTATAAGCCCTTTGGGATAAACATGAGTTGAGTGTAACTATGATATGACCTAACCTCCAATTTCCAGTTATGGATGTGGGGAATGAAAACCAGAAGTAAACTAACATCCCCCAGAGACTGCAAATCACCCAAGATCCTACCAACCACCCTAGGTTATTAATCCCTGATTTGGAACTCTTTTTCACTAGGTTTAACCCCCACCCACATCCATAACACTTCATGCATGCAGTTGGGAGACTATAACCACACCTAGAAGTCTATCTCCATGCAGTTATGACCCAAAATCCCCTATTCTGTGCATGCAGTCGCAAGATATATGCCACATTTTCAGGCTAGCCTCCATACCACTAGCCAAAAATTCCTGTAACTTTCCAGAATCGCGAAAATGATGATAACGATGCTAAAAAATCAATTCTTGAGCAATATCTTGACCAATAGATGCCTAATACATGACACACATTTTGTAAAACACATGGTAGACATAGAAGATACATGTTATGAATGCATTTTTCATCTTAAACTTATGAAGTTATTCTAAGAATCACTAATAAGGATCAATTCCCTCTCAAGATAATTGTGACAACACTTGTTAGTCCATGCATTCATCAATAATATAATAGCTTATCAAGTCATTAACAAGATCCATAACTAGAGTGCATAATAGAACAATGCATATAACCAACAACCATAATAAAAACCATGAAAAATCATCCATAAGATCACTACAATAACAAGTAAAAGTTATCATAAATCACAATATGGAAATAAATCATATTAACATATGCAAAATTCCAACCAAATCAGGGAATTCCAATTTCCACATACCACCAGACCATAGATTGGCTTGAACCAAATATCCATTTAAGAAAGTCACCCCCATGACATATTCCAATCATAAATGTGGGATCATATGGGTTAAACCAAAAAATAACAAACCAAGGCTTCCAAAGGAAAGACCACCTCAACCCTCAACCACAATGATTTCACCTATAAAGTCCATAAATCACTAATACCAAACCAAATTAGTATCTACCAAATATTTCCAAGGCTCCAAGGATTCCATATCAACCAATAGCCTCACGGGACACAAGTTGTTACATGGATCTAGAGAACTACCACCTTAACCCACAACCTCGAGGGACCCAAGTTGTTCGAAGGCTCTAGATATCCTATCCCAAGCCACAACCATAGGGAACTTGAGAACCAACCATGAAATATAAAATGGGAATCCAATACACCATCACCATCCAGGAAATTGTAAGGAAAGGTTGAAGCCACTATTAATCCAGGAAAATATCCATGCGAATTACAACAAATAATCAAGTAGCTACATTCATATACCATGCATCCGAAAACTAGTAAGAAATCAAACATGCAACATGTTACTTACAATGTATTCCTATTGTAGTTTTTTATCCAACTGCCTCATTCAACTTCCTTGATTTCCTTTGCTTCCTTTCTCTAATCCAAGTGAATGCTAGGATGCTCCAAGAATGCTCTAAGTGTGCAAGAGTATGATAGGATGAACTAGAGATAAACACAAAACTATCAAAAAGCTATTAATTGATTCTCTTATGCCTTTTTATCATAGAGGACTCATTTTTCTTCACTTTCCTTCATTCTTCCTATAATTTCCCTTGCATGCAAATTTGTGTCTCTTCACCTTCCTTATATCCTTTTTCCCTTTATTTTCATAATTAAATGTCATTTATTTCCTCTTTTCCTTTTCCAATTTCCATATCCATTATTAAACCACAATTGATGCCCACTACAATTTTTTCCCACCATTCAACTTAGAATACGTGTCCCGTGACCTTAGTCTTATTTTATTTACATGGAAAATCAACCAGGGGCTATTAAAATGCACATGGAATGTGAAGTATTTGAAAAGGGTGTAGGATAGAAATGGTTCAAATTATTTCTTTTCTGGTGTACTTTCAAGAAAAAATTTAGTAAAAATTGAGATGCATAGTATCGCTCTGCAAGTCAAGGTTCCCAAGGCATAGTTTCTCCACATGCACAATGTTTTTAAGGGTATTTAAAGAAAACTAGAACCTTAAAGAAAACTAAAACGACTCATATATATGTCATAAGTGGATATTTTTCCTAACCACATGGTCACTGAAATGAATTTTTTTTTAGCCATTTTCAATAGAAAATATAATTCACCATTGAAGAGATCTTTTTTTCTTTAATGATTTTAAGGTTTCATTAATATGAGGAGATTGTCTTCTTTCTGTAAAGAAAACATTCAACAAGAAATAATGTGCAGAGGATGGACTTCTAAAGGAAGATTCCATTTTCAATGAAGATATTGTGTTTATCTCCTTCTGGGTTGCATCACACATCTTTGTCATTTTCTATCCTCCTACTCTCACCCCCTTTCACTTCTAGAATTTTAATATCTTATTTTAAATCCCCTTATTTAGGGTTAGGTATCACCATTTGAAATATACTTCTATATGTATGACATATATGTTAGTGAGCTAGACCATGTGGCCAAGGGCCAAAACTATATACTGCAAATAATGTACATGATGTTATTAATAAAAATACATTGCTAGCGACATGATAGGAATAATGATAATGATAAAGGGTTATAAATCTACAAGAGGGGAATGAGAAGTGTCTACGGAGGCCCAGAGGGGCCAAAATCCATGTTAATTATCATTTTATTATTATGGAAAGGGCCTTAACCTTAGGGGAAATTATCTTTGGGTTTTATGCGAAGAAGTTGGGATGGACATTTCCCTTGCAACAAGTGGCAATACAAAAACATAAGCAAAAAAAACTTTATTATTATGAGCCAAGGGAGGATTCTATCCCATTCTCACTAATTCAAATGGCTATCCATGTATGATAGTATGGCCAAAGGAAATTTGGAACCCATGAAGGAAGAAAATTTACATGGGAGACATGTATAATTTTCCATTAAACAACCATAAAGTCATAGCATATATATTTTCCTAGCTAGACTACACTAGAGCCCAAGAAGATGTGAGATAACTTAAGGGATTATAATTACATAGAAGTGGATCCCCTCTTTGGTAGTGTGGGTTGAGAGAGAAAAGAAATTTTGTGATTAGGATGGATAAATGTGTGAGAAGAGTATATATTAGAGCAAAGGATAATATATAAAGTGCTCATGTTATTGCTTGTGGTAAAATAGATGCAAATCAAGGTGACATGCTACTTAAAGTCCTAGAATAGGAAATCCAAAATATAGGAGGAATTCCCTTAGACCGTAGCCAATTGGTGTCTTTATGGAGATAAGTGTTCTTATGCTTATGTGCACTTGAATGCTATAATTATATGTAAGTGTATGTGTTATTCACTACTATAACTTGATAAATCTACTACATTATATGTTTCTATTTGTATGACTTCATTATACATGGTAGTACACGTTGCTAGTCCTACACATTTTTTCATACGTTGGACATATTTAAAATTACATCATCAAATTTGATAATTAAGAAAATAAGATGTACGTCATGAAAAATATGCATCTTAAGGTGTTAAGAGCTAGAGGCTCAATATTATGGCTCAAATTAGGTTGGCTGGGGACATGATAGAGTGGTTTTAGAAAAATTAAAAATATGTTTCCTAGTATTAAATCATTTTGGGAATAATACATTATGTACCAAATTATTTATGATGTAGCTTAAAAATAAAATTTGGAAGGTGTAAGAGTAGAAGTTTTTGGTAATGTCTCTTAAGTGGACCTACGATATGCTACAAAGTGGTATTAGAGATATACGTCCACAATAAATACGCATGGTCCAAACATAGCTTTCTGACTCAGAAAATTGCAAAGGAAAAATTTTGCGGTGGATTGAAAAGTTTTTGATAGAATTCCTTGGGAGAAATGACATACTTTAAGAAAATATTTCTTGAAATGAGTTTAAAGGTTCAAAAAACCATATTTGGATTCTTAATTGAACAATTAAAGGCATGTAATTAGCTAAATTTTAGAAAATTATAGACACAATGATGGTGGAAGTTTGGAAAATTCCCTAGTTTCTGAATGATTCATGTTAAATCAAGCACTGAATCATTGGCAAGGTTTGAAAATGACAAATGAGAGATTAAATTGGGTGTGAAGAACCTAAAACTAGAATATTTATGGTGTCCATCAAGTAATTGGTTGTATTGGTATAGATGTTGGGAAAATCCAAAAATTTTAGCATATTCAGTAGATGGAATGGCTGAAAATGTTGAAAATTTGGTTTAGAAACTAAATTTTATTTTGTTATTGGTTGAATAGGTCATGATAAACATCATCATATATTTCATGGTGGTGAAGGGTGTTTAATTTTTGTAGCTATGTTCAGTCTTCATAATTTATATTTTAGCCCTTGTAATGTATATTGTAAATCTAATATATGTTCTTCATTGAATAGCCCTTAAAAATAATTATTATAATATATGATCTTCATATCGAATTTAAAAGAGAATTTTTGAAATTTAAATTTTGAATTTTTGTATCCAAAGTAGTCAATTCGACCCTCCATCAAGTAAAGTAGACCCACTGAAGAGATGCACCCATTCTAGAGAGGAATATAACTATAAAAATGCATTTGACCTCCTCCACAAAGGCACCATTCCACCTCAAACAAGAAATACATTTTCTTGGCATCCAAGCAAAGGAGAAGAAGGATGAATTCATCTCTAGAAATTATTTTTCTCTCTTTATGTTGCATGTCTAACTTTATAAGTAGCATCTTATGGGAAGACCAAAATTCTGGGTTGTTTTTGGGCAACATATTTTGGGCAAGCTAAATTTTGAGCCAGCTAATTTTTTTGGACATATTCTGGAGGAAAAAAATTTGCCTAGGGAAGATAAAAGAGGGATGAATTTTGAAGGTTTACCTTAAGTGACTTAACTAGAGGGATGCTTGACCAAGTTTGAAAATATCTTGAAGAATTTGTCTACATAAAACGTTGCTAGGTTTTCCCCCCAAGTGGTTTTTCCTAGGCTAAATCTTATGTTCTCTTTGTGCATTATGATCTATAATTTGATTATAGTTTTATGGTTTAATTTATGAAGTTTAATTTCTTAACGATAAATTCTATTTGTTAAAAGAAGATATAGATCATTAGAGGTAATTATCAATATTTTAGAAATGTTATGCTTGTATCTATCGCACTTGAAAAATTAGCATGGCATGAGAGGTTTGGTGGATGAATATAAATTGAGATCACTCTTAGAAAGCTTTGGTAAAGTGAAGAGCATTAAATAATACCTCATCTAATATCTATTTTCTTTTCTATGACTATGGGTTCCCATATGAAGGTAGAAAATAAATTGGAAGAATCTACAAACTTAAAGGCCTGGAAAGTAAGGATTAATATTCTACTTGCAAAGAATTATCTCTTGGGTATTTTGAAAGTCATGGTCAGTGAACCTAAAAAAGAGAAAGATAAATTAAAATTATAGAAATATGATATTAAAACAATAAGTGCCATTGTAGCTTCAATTATAAACCACTTGACCCCATATGTAGCAAACCTTGAATATTCAAAGCGAATGTATGATGCCCGAGTTAGATTGTACACCATAAAAATATTAGTGAAGAGATGTGTTTGAATAATGAGCTTTGTGATGTTGGGATGACAAGGAATGACCCTATAACCTCATATTTCGTGAGGATTTCCCAATTGAGAGATCAAATTCAAGCAATTGATGAATCATTTTTCAAAAAGAACTGGTAACTAGAAAAATTAATGGTTTACCTTAATCATGGGACTCATTTTCATTAGAAATATGATCTAGAAAGGAAGCTCCAAAATTTGATGAATTATGGATTTCATGTACACCAGAAGAATAAAGAATCGTGTCTAAAGGAAATATTCGGAGATATGACAAAGGTAACTATCAAGCTTACGCACGACGTTTCAAGAAGGCTAGAGGAAGACATAAGTTTACCTTCCAAAGAAGAAATAAAGGAAGAAGACCTGAAGGAAGAAGATCCACTCCTCAAGGAAAGAGAGACATGTCAAAAGTTAAATTTATCATTTTCATAGAGTTCGTTATTATAGAAGAGATTGTTTTGAAAGATAGAATGATAGAAAGAGAAAGGGTAACTAACATGCTACCACAACAAAAATGGATGAAATTCCAAAGAAACGTAATATTGAAGATCCACACTAGTAAAAATGGGGCCAAAATCCGACAGATATTAGTTGTATATGTGACCTATTTGCGTGGACTATCTTACACACTGGTGCTTATCAAATCGTTGCTAGAATTTTATTGAATAGTCGACAGTTTAAATACCATCGGATAATCGATGACACAAATGTCTATTAAATCACACATAAAAAGACATAAATGGTCATTAAAACACCGATGATTATAAGTTTATTTTTCTATGATACAAAGCGTTGAATATCCAGTAGGTTTCACACTAGTCCACAGTTGTATATTTGACACATAGGTTATTTTTTTGATGGAAGAAACCGATTTTGAGGCGTCGGGTAATTAACGACATAATTAAACTGTGTGACAAAAGTGTTGTTGCTCTGATGCTTTCAAGCCAACGATGAAGCATTGGATATACAATAGATATTTGACACAGGTCAATTTATCTGATGGAACAAAACATTGTTGAGGCATCGGGTAATCAACAAAATAAGTAAATTTTTTGATAGAAGTGTTTTCACTCCAATAGTTTCACGATTATGGTGACACGTTGAATATGCGACAAATATTCAACACATAGGTTATTTTTTCTGATGGAACAAACTGACATTGAGGCATCAGGTAATTGAAGACATACGTAAATTTTGCAACAAAAGTGTTTTTTCTCTGATGCTTTCAAGCCATTGGTAAAGCATCGTATTTGCGACGGATAGAAGTTCAGTCTGACATGAGTGTTAAGATACCGACACTTCCATCCATTAATTCATTCATGGAGTATCCAACGAGTAGTTTGAATATGCATTTAATATATATAATCAAGAGTACCTAATCCCAGTCTTCATTTTCCTATGGATTAGTACTATACTCTTTCTACTCAACCACTGAAAGCAAGGATCGGACTCAAATCCTTGGTTAAGGGTTCGAGGAGGGGAGAGAAGTTGCAGCAAGGTTCCTCCATAAACCCATAATAGGTGAAATATTCATGAATCCATTCTAAACAAGTGTTGAGCCTAATGTGTCGCCTTCCATTATATACAATTAGGGGAATGGAAATATTGGGATACAAGTGAATCATAATAGAAAAAATAGAAACAATCATATTATATATTCTATTTTCTATAGTTCTTGATATCTCATTTATATATATTTATATATTATCTATATTGTCTTTCTTGGATCCTTGGTAGCAAGTATTTAATCATTTATAGAGTACACTTCACACGTAATGGGGTATATTTTAGCTTTAAACACTCATCGTGACACTTGATCATTGATTTGATCAGTAGGGGAAAACACCTTAGATATCCCATAGAAACACAACACTCTCCACATCACTTGTAACCCACATGGAACAAAACATAGCTATCATTCATAGTATTTGTATTACTTAGAAACTTTCCAAACACTCTCAATTCCAACATCAATGCCATAGCTCTACATCCAGTGCACAATTTTCTAACTCTTACTATTTATCCAGGTGGCTCCAGACACCCTTAGGAGACCAGGAGGGCTCAGAAATGGTCAAAATTAAACGTGGTCAGATTTTTGTTGAACTAGGTTCAGATTGAATTAATCATCACCCTGATTCCAATGGTGCGAATGGATCTCCAATCCGATCCAGTATGGAGAAGTTAGAGCGAGTCAAATTTTTGGTCAAAGTTGGGCAATGGGCTAGGTTTAAGTGTCCCACAAATTCACCGTCAACTGGAAAGGAATTTAGCTCCCGAAAACAGGAAAAATTGTGGCCTCTTTAATTTTCCCAATAACCCTTATTTTCAGAAAATACAAAAACAACCATTTTATTTAAAAAAAATAAAAAAATAGGGTGGCGGGCCACCACCCCGACCACCCCTCTCCATCGAACATATCATATGGAAATATAATATTATATTGTGTTTAACATGGGACTGGGGTCCGCGGATCTGACCCGAGACCCCACCCAGGGTAATGACCATTAAATTTAGGCTGACGGGAATCGAACCCGCCCGACCACGTAGGATGGTCCAATCCACAGGCGGTCCAACCGTAAATACAACCAAAAAACAACCAACCCATATTTAACACATGCCCCATTTTAAAATGAAACTATGGTGGAAGGTTAGGTTGGGGCCGCATGGTGCGGACCAAGCCAACCTATTTTTATATGACAAAAAAACTTACGACCAATTTTGGAGAGGCAGGATTTGATCTCCCAACCTCTCCTCTATTATTTACCTTAATTACCACTACACTAACGGTGCAGATGTTGTAAACTTTGCCGAATTTTTTTATATAAACTCTCAAATGTGCAGTGTGCCCAGGACAAAGAAGGCAGATTAGCGGAGACATATTTGTGGATCAGCAAAGTGGAATCATGTGCAAGAACAATTTTCGAGGCAAAGAATTTTTCTAGAGAATATTCCTTGATGGGTGAAAGATTCCATGGGGAGATAAATTTTCCTTTTTCCAGTAAAGCAACATATTTACAGATTTCTGGTAGAATAGAATCCTAGGGAATCTTGAGGGAATAAAAAAGATTCCTTGAGGCCCCAAAATTGTAGGAGTTAGAATTCGACAAAATTTATGTTGATTTTACAGCTCTCGGCGACAGGTATGTGATGGAGATTCTTGTTTTAACTATATATCTTCCAATTTTTTGGCCATTTTCCATATTGAGTGACAGTGTTAGATTCTCAAGTGTGGACAATCGATTCTATGTCCCTTGATGCCATGAAATCGATGATGGAGCCCAATTCAACAGCTGAGCATCTGCTTCTTCAACCAACTTTAGGGGTTGAGTTATATGTAGTTTGATCATGTGCCTCTTTTTTCTATGAGATGTATTATGATTTATACATCCTTGCTTGATGCATGTTGCGGGATCTTGTTTTTGCTTCATGTGAGATTATGTCATGCTAATAGGAGGTCCATTTTGAGTGATAATTCCTGTAGTTGAACATATCATGGAGAGACAAGCCACTAACGTTGAGGGCACATCCTTGTATGATAGATAACATCATCCATGTAAATATTCTCATTTCCAGCACTATATGAAGCCACCTAGCCCATTTTTACACCGGGCTTGGAGATGTAGCCCACACTCGGTGAACTCTATTATTATCATCTTGTGTTCTTATTTTGCTGATTGTTGTCTTGTTTCCTCTTGGTTAAAGGATGTATATGTGTTATTTTAATTCTATTTTCAGTGAAATTCTAACCACATCACAAAAGTAAAAGATCATGGGTAAATAAGGTAGATGACGAATCTAGATCAAGTGATATGAGAGTGGTCTTCTTGCTGATGCGAATTGTGAGCGTGAACAACGATTGAAGATGCAAAAATGGAGGATGGAAAAGACATGTACGAGGCCATGCTCAGGATGTCAAAAATGGTGGACATGATGTATGAATCTCATGAAATATGGGAGAAAGAAGAAGTAGAAATCAATGCTTCATCTTTATCTTCCAATGAATATTCATCGCCCTCATCATCTTCCCATCATTTGAATGAGGAGATCAACCATAACCTTCAAGCAGATAACACTGAATTGAAAGTGCCTCTACGAGAAGAAAAATAGGATAAGAAGAGAGTGCAGCTTCAGTTGCAAGCCGTAGAGGCAACCTTGGAAGAACTGAAGCGCAACGACCAAAGCCTTCAAGCAAAGGATGCTGAATTAAGGAGGCTCCTATAAGAAGAGAAAGAGGATACCAATTACATCCTCTTTCTTCAGTTTCATCTTCACATGCTATCATTTCTATGGGAAATGTAGAGATATCCATTACAAGAACTAGCATGAGACTCTTCACGAAGATGGGATATAAAGGAGGAGGACTTGGTGTTACTAGCTAAGGCATAGTTCAACCATTGGAGGTTGTGTAGATACCTCGATTCGAAGTTTTGGGGTACACTGAAGGACAATGATCAAAGGTGTCAGAAGCTTCCCATATAGGGTTGAAACCATTGGGGAAAGATAATCATGGGAACACTTCACCATCATCCTATGACAAGGCACATTTCAAAGAAAGAGATGATGCAAGATCTTGTCACCATGATTGTGCTAGAGACCAAGAAGAAAGGTATAACAAGTCTCGATAGTCTAATTTTCCTTTCAATTAAGAGCATGTTGCTAACAATGAACATAATAATGGCATCAGAAAAAATGTAGTTTTTGTGGATTACATAACCATGTATTTGCTAAGTGTTGGAAAAGAATGGTAGCACAAAAGAGGATGAGGCGTGAAATGCCTTCTCCATCACAGGAAAAGAAAAAGGTAAAGAAGGTTTGTAGGAAGAATACTCATTGTAATCATTGCGAGATAAGTGGCCATCAAAGAGCCATGTGTTGGAGGCTCCATATAGGGCAGCAACTTAAGGACAAAGTATCAATGCAAGAACCGGCTGAAATAATTGTTTGACAAGAAAATATGCCATAGAGAGATGACCCATTGACTTTCGTAAGTGAGAGATGGTTTTTCTAGGTGTGGTTGAGTGTCATGCCATTACCTTGTAAATCATATGTTGCAATATAAAATGTAAAAGTGATGATGTGTTTTCCATCACTTATGAAGCAACAATGATATTTTGGCCTTGTATAGATAACTGGTGTATTGATTCCATTTTAAAGTAAACATGACCACAAAGTATGGTTATAAACTCATGGCAAGTGTGGGGAATGATTGGGTCATAGATTGGTCGCTTCGTTAAGCATGTAATTTTCAAAATATTGCACTAAAGGTTTGCAGATGATATAGGTGTTGACTCATCGCTTATGGCTTCGAAGGAAAAAAGTGAAGGAGAATGAAGGGTGACCTTTCAGGACATGTTTGGTGTAGACAAGGTACGAGGTAGATGCATTTTATTTTCATGCTTTTGGTGTACCAAAATATCCTCAGTGGGGAGGATTTATCCAGGTGGCTCCAGACACCCTTAGGAGATCAAGAGGGCTCAGAAATGGTCAAAATTCAAAGTGGTCAGATTTCTCTCAAACTAGGTTCAGAATGAAGTACTTATCGCCCTAATTCCAACGGTGTGAATGGATCTCCAATCCGAGAAAGTATGGAGAAGTTAGAGCGAGTCAAAGTTTTGATCAAAGTTGGGAAGTGGGCCAAGTTTAAGTGTCCCACAAATTCACCTTCAACTAACAGGGAGCTTAGCTGCCGAAAATTGGAAAAATTGTGGCCTCTTTAATTTTCCCAATAACCCTTATTTTAATAAAATACAAAAACAACCATTTTATTCTAAAAAAAATTAAAAAAATAAGGTCACGGGGCACCACCTGCACCACCCCTCTCCATTAAACATATCATATGGGAAATATAATATTATATTGTGTTAACTGTGGGGTCGGGGCCCACGGCTTTGACCTGGTACCCCGCCCATGGTTATGGCCATCAAATATAGGCCGACAGGAATGGAACCCGCCCGACCATGTAGGCCAACTCGATCCAGAGGCGACCCAACCGTAAATACAACCAAACAACAACCAACCCATATTTAACACACACCCCATTTTAAAATGCGACTATGGTGGAAGGTTGGGTCAGGGCCACATGCTGTGGACCCCCACCACCTATTTTTATATATATAAAAAAAACTTACTACCAAATTTGGAGAGGGGGGATTTTATCCCTGGACCTCTCCTCTATTATTTACTTTAATTACCACTACACCAACGATGCACATGTGGTACAATCTGCCGAAAAAATTTATATAAACTCTCAAATGCACAGTGTGCCTAGGACAGAGAAGGAAGACTAGTGAAGGTGGACTAGTGGAGACGGATTAGCAGAGTAGCAAGGTAGAATCATGTGCGAGCATGCTTTTAGAGGCATAGAATTTTGTAGATAATATTCCTTGATTCCTTAAATATTCCGTGGGGAGGTAAATTTTCATTTTGTCAGAATGATATGAAGTTTACAATCATTTTAACCAGAATTTTGCAGGGAACACGATAGTAAAGTCATAATGGGCATCTGAGAAAAAGGTTTGCATATTCTCTATAGAACAAAATCTTAAGGAATCTTGAGGGCATCAAAAAGGTTGCTTGAGGCGCCAAAATTGTAGGAGTCAAAATTAGACAAAATTTATGTCGATTTTACACCTCTCGGTGACAGGAATATGTTGGCGATGTACGCTTCAGCAACAAAGCTTCCACTTTTTTGGCCATTTTCCAGAGTGGAGTGACGATTTCAGATTCTCAAGTGTGGATGGTCAATTATATGTCCCTCAATGCCACGAATTCGACGGTTTAACCAGATTCAGTAGTTGAGCATCCACTTCTTCAACCAACTTCAGGGGTTGAGGTATATGTATTTTTATCATGTGCCTCCTTTTTTTGTGAGATGTATTATTATTTCTAGATCCTTGCTTGATGCATGTTGCAGGATCTTATTTTTTCTTCATGTAAGATTATGTCATGCTGATAGGAGGTCCATTGTGAGTGAGAGTTCCTATAGTGGAATGACTCATGGAGAGACAAGCCACTCATGTTGAGGGCACATCCTTGTATGACATAGAACATCATCCATGTACATCTTCCCATTTCCAGCACTATATGAAGCGACCTAGCCCATTTTGACACCGGGCTTGGAGACGTAGCCCACACTCGGTGAACTCCGTTATTAACATCTCATGTTCTTATGTTGTTGATTGTTGTCTTGTTTCCTCTTGCTTAAAGCATGCATATGTGTTCTTTTAATGCTATTTTCATTGAAATTAAAACCACATCACAAAATTAAAATATCATGCGTAAATCCGGTAGCTGACAGACCTAGATTAACTATCTACTCATGTGTTTCTTCATATTGTTGATCACTTAGAGTTGAACCTAGAGAATATTCTGGCTTATAGAGTTATGGTTATCAAAAATAATAATAAGAGATAGTATTTTGTGTGATCGAGAGATACTCTAGAACAAGATAATATGTAACCACTCTTTTTCCATAAAAACCCATTTATATAAACATATTTATGTAAATTATTTATTTGTGAAAATACATTGATGACTAGCCTGAATGGAGGGACATACGAATCCAAAGTTTTAAGAGGCAAAGCCTATGGAAGGTTGTTACATGGAAATTTAATTCATGTTACATATTGATTAGTTTCCCTATGGTGTGGCGTGAGTAGGCCCATACAAACTACCCTTAATTGTCATAACTATCTGCCTAATGAATTATTGTCTTACGCTGATGAGACTCGAAGTCATAGTGGGAATCTTGAGTTGAGGATGGCATCATACTTCCCCCTCTTCTTATTAAATGTGGATAGAGAGAAATAAGGCAGTGGATAAAAAAGGCCCCAAGTGTGAAGGAAGAAGGATTGATAGACTTTAGTCTTGTAACATTGTTGAGAGGAGAATGGTCAAGTGTGCAGAGAAGGCATAGATAAATTAGTGCAAAATGTTTACTGTCTAGAGAGAACTTAGACAATTTGAGTATGAGCACAAATATTTATAATAATTCCTCACATCATGAACTGGTCAATGAGTTTGGGTGAGCACCCCAAAACATGGCTTAGCATGTGTGATGATTGGGTGTGGTTAGTTAAAGGCACACCCAAGACAACAATTGATCGAATGGTTATTTATATTGCATGGATAAGATGTGTGTTGGGCAAAGAATTTCGGTGATTCATTCTGAATGGGTGTCTTGTGTCAACCCCATAGGACTTGAAGGGACATGACCTTTTTCTTTCCATACACGGAATATATATATATATATATATATATATATATATCCAAGCGAGTGGAGAGGAGAAGGCATAAGAGCTTGGTGGATCACATAAAATTGCATGATTGGTTCATGGTGAAGAAGGATGTAGATTGTCTTGCAACAAATCGAACTTTTTCGCGGGTATAGTTCTGGAGTTGTTTTGGGATAGTCAATGGATGTGGCTACTATTTTGTCATAAATGATGTGGAAAATCCAAATAGGATGAACCCAACTAGAGTGTGACATGGAAAAATAAATAGCTATTGACATGTTAGTATTGATGTGGCATTTTGGATAGGATTTGGTGTCATGGCATGTTGTAATGGTTTATTGACGTGGAATGTTAACAGGGAATTCAAAATTTCATAGATCTAACTCATTGATGGATTCCATATAATGGACATACTTATGTCAAATGGTAATAGTTAACTAGGACATCAACCATTCGAAGGACTAATATTTTATTCAAAAACTTAGGGTAGGTCTGATTAATGGACCACCAAGCCATCGTAAAGTTTAAAGAAAGGTATCATATGACCTAAGGAGGGTTTGGTTAAGGGACCTCCCCATTTTTCATGCTCTTCTGGATTCTTGGATACTAGATACTTTTTTAATCATACATTACATTAGAATCCTAGTCAAAACAAAAGGATTATATTTTTTTTTACTCCATATTATATGTGTGTCAAATACCTATCAATCTTCATATATATGCACATATGCCTAAGTGTGGATTTAATTTTTATCCTATATTAAATTGAGGTGTCATATAATTGTGAATTTTGAAATTAATCCAACTTAGAAAAAGTAAATGAAATTGATTTCTATTGCTTAAAAATATTTAACCACCAAACTTAAGTTAAAAATGATTCTAAGAAGTATTCTTATGGTTCTAATTTTCTTTGGTAAAAATATTCTCTTGATTTTTCTACACTATTAACTAAAATTATTTAAATTGGGATAAGATTTATATATATATATATATTTAATTTGACTTGCTAAAAGAATAATGTTGAGAAGAGGAAAGGATAAAAAACATAAATCCCTTGAACTTAATAAAAAAAGGAAGAAAATATTGACTGAAGACATTAAGGATAAGGAATATAGTGAATATAAAAACCCAAACACAACATTTTTTTTTCAGACACCACCTACAAGGAAAGGTTAAACAATTATCTAGATTGCCAATAAATTTATGAGTTTCTAAGAACTAGTAATTTTATAGAAGAGTACAGTCATGAGGGACATTTGGACTTTTGAAAATCAGCCAAATTTATATTCATTCAAATATTTCAATACTAAAGTTCCAACCTCAAATTTTTGCTATAAGCCATTATGTAAAATTTTAATCTAGTATCCATTATTTTGGTGAAGGAGAGTGTAATATCCCCAAATTGGGACTGTCAGCAATGCATGTCCTAAAAATAAATTTTTTGAGAAATTTATGCTACAACAATCAAAATCAGCCCTTGGATCCCTTAGATCTGACAATATGACATCTAAATCCAAGAGGAGATCAGAAACAAATCATTCTAGGTGAGGTAAATAGGTCTCCCACACCTAGTATGGTGAAAAATGCCCAAGAATGGGACTGCAGCAATATATGAACAATACTGCAATAAAATAATTCAGTTTAGATGAGTAGTAGTAGGAGGCCAATAAAATTTTTCTTCAATAGTAGTTACAGCAGAAATATAGATGTATAATGAGGCCCATAAGATGCATAGCTAGAAATACAAGACATAAACATAAGAAATTCCCTCAAAAGAGGTGTTGCAACCACATGAATGGACTAAAACTGCCTTGACAACGTTATTTTATTAGGTTGCAAACTACTGTTGATTACATTTCAGATCTAGAGCAGATCTATGCATAAAAATTTAGATCCACATCAGATCCATGCACTAGAAAGGCTCCTCTTTCAGATCCCCTTGGGGTTTTGAGCATTACACCAAGGATACGTAGTAGATTTGAGATCTAAGAATGTAGATCTGCAGAAATATTTAGAAATTCTAAAGTATTTAGAAACATGTAGATCATATCTGAAATATATAATGTTTAGATCTCCTCCAATGGGCTTAAAAGTGAAGGGCAGATCCCCATCACTCAGAAACTAGCTCTCCAAATAGTGAACCCAAACTCCCTGCAACAACTCTTATAAGAATAATGCAGATATAGAATAGAAACTGCACTGTAGAGTATAGATAATAGTTGGCCACATGCCAAGATCAAGAAATGAAGCTCAATCACTCCAATACACTTCCTCCAATAGAGTAGAAGACTCCTCCACTGAAAAAGGGCACTGAAATGTCTTAGATTTGAATAGATCTAATATCCACTTGCCGCAACTTGCAAAGACAGCCAAAACTTCAATAGGATCTAAGTTGTAGTTGAAAGGAGAAGCTTTGCCTCAAGCCAGATACTGGACTATGCAACACAAGACTCTCCTAAGAGCTACTCAAGGGGAAGAGGTGGAATTCATAAACAGGAGACCCCAATGCTAAACAGCATTTGCAATCTAGGCTAAACAACCAAAGAAAGCTATATGGTCTAAACAGACAATATATTAAAATATCATATCTTCAACAACCCCTCCATGCTGCCATCCCCTTCCTTATATAGATTAAGAGCTTGTAAAACCTAAACCACCTTCAATGATATCTTCTCTTTCACACCATCCATCTCCTTCTGGAACTGCTTTGTGCATCAATGAGGTTCACCCCCTCTAGACAGCGTTGTTGATTTGGTCTTGTTGACCCAGTCAAATGTCTCAATCCCTTTCACACATAAGGGTGTTTTATTAAGGTAGCCTAGATTTAGCCTTGTTCACATGGGCATTGATTTATTCATGAATAGAAAAGTAAAGAAAAATTTAATATCCCAATTAGCTTGAGGCTAATTGGGAATATTACAGAGAGAGACAATAATTTCTAGATTATCTAAATACCCATTTAAGGTTATGTTGTAGCTGCTACAACCCCCTACAAAATTTTTTCCTATACCAAATTTCATAGCCTTCCTCGATCTTGCTCATTACTATCACAAACTTTGAAGTTCATTTTATTGGTTTTCTTAGAGTGTTGTGATATCTTTTGCAAGATAGGAAAAGTCTCGTCTTTTGACATGTTGGTTTCCACATTGCATGTATGATCTTGTTATAGTAGTTCGAAGAGGTCACCTTTCTGTAAATGAGTTATTGTAGCTTTCTAAGTACCCATCTCACTCATTTTCCATTGTTTTGAACATTGTCACACAAGTGTCATCACAGTAGTCGTAAATTGTATCTTTTGTGTTGCTTTTGTCATAACCAGTCATAAATATGTCACATGGAGGGAAATTATTTTTTGGTATGTCATGGATGATCTATGTTGTTTGAGTCATTGAATATTCTAAGTGTGTGATCATAGAAAAAGTTCATCACTGTTCACACTGATCTCACCAGTCTTGCACTTTGTCATTTTTTGCAAAAAATCCTGACCAAGAAACTTATGTTCACCTGACCTTCCCTAAATTGTGCATTGCACAGTATCAATCCTCTAGTTGTGACCTTGCTTCTTCGAATTTCACAGTGTGAATTTACTGCCTCCCAGGACTGCTGCATTGGACATTTTCTCTGACCAAGCCTCCACCCTTACCTCCGAAATTATGCAATGATGGTCTGTTGGGGTTCCCATGTTTTGGCCAGATTGGCAAGACCAAAAGATGAGACAACGTCATTACCACTTTGGGGCCCTAGGATATAGCCCTCCTGGACCCGGAGAGGGATCTCTCCAATGAAACAAAGAATGATATATCTTTGAAAGCTCAAATGAGATGCTAGGCTAGTTATGAAGCACAAAGGGGGTTTTCAAATGATTTGGTTGGTTGGTTGCTAGGTTGGCCATGAGATCATAGACTGAGAAGGTAATAGGAGGAAAGGAGTAAAATAGTAGGATGTTTCAGCAAAGGAGGATAGGTCAAGAAAATGCCATCCATTGGGCTATGGAGTCATGAAAGGTAATTACATGCAAAAACTAGCCAATTCTTTCAGAGGGCAAGTCATATACACTAAAGGATATTTTTAGATAGATGATGGAATGGAACATTAAGGATTGAAAGTGAAAGAAGGAAAACAACCCAATTTCTGTCTATAGATCAGGTCAGAGGTCATTTAACTCCAGACCTGCTTGGACATACTCAAAGGCAGCTTTCAATGGAGGGACAAAGGGGCAGCTTATAGATCGGACCAGAGGTCATTTAACACCAGGTCAGCTCTAGCATGCTCCAAGGGAAAACATAGATAAGTTTGATAGAGCCAGGGTCTATAGATTAGAGAAGGACTTTGAACCTTCAATGCTTTGACACCAGCAAGAGATCTTAGAGAGGCCAGCTGGTCGCACAAGGACCTTGGTGGACAGGGCTAACTCTAATCCGCAGTTTCCCAAATCTTCCAGCTTAAACCCAACCAAAACACCTAAAGACAGATTTCACTAATTCATACATCAGCTAGCAGGCAATGACATCCACTACACTGGTTAAATTAACTGAAATCAACCCTCAGATAACACATACAGCAGAAAACATTTAAGGCAAGGAGAGCAGAGACATAGGGTACCTAACAAGGGTAAATCCTATGCCATATTTCTGATGTGAGCCCAAAAGACCAATGAACAACATGAAAATGTAAATAAAAGATACAAAGAGAGAAACATCACCCATAGTAATAGACCAAGATCCAAAGAAATATGCTTGATTAATTGATGCACAACCAGTCACATACACTGAGCTCAATGTCTGTTACAATCCAAACTTCTCCTCCCATCCTACTACATTACACACTACTCTGTTACTCTCTCCCAAACTGTTCTAACAGTAAAAACTGAATACCTTTAACTACAACAGCAACAACCGAACAACAACCTTTACAATATGTCATCGGGAATTCTTATAGGAGAAGAGAATAACAGGAGTAGATGATATTCATTAAATTTGTTTCATTAAGACATAATGGCGGAAGCGTTCATGCCCATGCTGCCTAATGTTTCTTCGCTGACTGTGTGTACTCTGTAGTCTGGTTCAGAGCTCTCTGTCAGGTTGATATTGACCTCGGATGTGTTCTTGAATGTCTTTCTGGATGTAAGGCCCTCTGTTTTGTCATCTGAAGCAAGTAGGGTGACTGAAAAGGTCTTCAAGTCTCCATTCTTCCATAACTGCAGTCCTGGCAATCTTTAAGAAGCTTCTGTTAGTGTAATTAACCGTTTCTGGGCTCGAGGAGGCATGGAGACTACTGTAGGAAGGTGTCCTTTTGGACAACCGGTGCTCTGCTGTTATGTAGAGCTGATATGACTTGCCGGTGCGCTCTTTAGTCTTCAAAATGTGCCTTAATACTTTGAGTGCAGGATTAAGCATAAATTACATCAATAATAAGCATTAACCCCCTTGAATCTCTTCTGTTGATACGCTGGCCGATGCTGAAATGGCCTCTCTGTGATCTCTGCACAATAAAATAAGCCTGTCACAAACCTGGGCAGTGGTGGAGAAATGCTGCGGAGGCCCAGAGGAATGGTGGCATAACAGAGGCAAACACTATGGACACAATGGAAATGGTGGAGAAATACAGTGAAATTTAACATAAAAACATTAAAGTTCGAAGGTCGGGTGGAATGGAAAACCTTTTAATGTAAATCGGGAAGGTTTGGACTTCGGCAAAATACAAAGGAATGGATGGAAATGACCGAAAAACGTTACGAAATGGATTTGAGTGGTGGGACCCGACCAAGGTGGAGGGTGATTAGTTTTGGACCGTCAGATCTCAGGAGGAGATCGACGACGGAGATTGAAAGATGGAGTTAATAGAGGCTCCGATGAAGAAATGCGATGGAGGGGCGCGATTAGATCCCAGCCGTCGGATCTGAAGAAATGGACGGCCAAGATCGAATTGGCGTCACAATCGGGGGGCACGGGAGGTAACACTTTTAAAATTTTGCGATTGCGATGGAGTGATTGAGTGCCAACCGTTGGATTTGGGTCAGATCGACGACGAAGATCCAATCGACGAGGAGAAAGAAGGGCCACGGGGCGATGATGCGATTGTGTGATGGCCGTTGGATCAAAAGGAATGAACGGTCGGGATTGGATCGGGGGATCACAATCGCAAGGCGCAGAAGGTGGCAGTGATTGGAAAATGTGATTGCGATGGAGCAATTAAGCACTAGCCGTCGGATCTGGCAGGAGATCGATGGTTCAAATGTAATCAGAGGGGCGAAAGGGGAAGGGCGACGAGCGCGCAGCGATTAGCACTGGGCCGTCGGATCCAATGGAATGGACGGCGGAGATTGTAATCAAGAGGTCGCAATCGCAAAGGGCAGAAAGTGTCGGTGATTGAAAATTGCGATTGTGATCAGAGTGGCAGAAACGGGAGAGCACGGACCATTAGATCTATTCATATCAATGGTGGAGATTGCTCCCGCGGTTAATAGAATGAAAGCACAATCGCACCGGAGTTTTTTGATAACACATAGAAATGCGCTCGCCCGATGGTGCGATTGCGATTAGCGCCCAGGGCTTAAGCGCTTGGTCCTGGGCACGGGGCATATGGTGGGGAAGTGGTTAAGGGGCTAGGCCTTAATATAAGGTGGAAAGTGGGTTTTTTGTCCCATTTTAATTCTTTTAAGGGTGGGAAAAGGTAATGATAGAGGGAAAAAAAAGGGGAATTGGACCAAAAAAGGGGTGTATGTAGGATTTAAAGGGGATTTGGGTATGGTTTAGAGGGTGAATGGGGGAAAAAAAGAGGAATTAAAGTGAAGGAAACAGAGGTTAAATGGGGATGGAATAAGAGGAAAAAGGGGCCTTTTGGGCATTTTCTTCACAAACAGAGAGGCTTCATGATGGGAATAGCAGAGGGGATTTTATCAAAAGACAAAAGCATAGGGAGGCTTCAAGGATGATGTGTTTTCAGGGGAAATGCATTCCTTGAAGGCTCAAAAACATTTTAGCCCCCTGTTTGCTTGTTAAAAAATTTATAGGGGGCTAACATGGTCTCTAGCCCAGATTGAACTATGCAATTCACAACCTCAAGCCTCAATATCATCCCCTTAGTACTTGAGTTGCATAGCTGTGCAGTCACCCAATCTTCCTTGATTCCCACAACTTCTTAGTAAGCTCTCCTAGTGCCCATCCCTTAAACTTGTCCCACTACCTCCAAAAATTACACAATGTTTTCCCTTAGCCCTGCTTGAAATACACACTGCACAATCTCAAGGCTCAAGGATGCCCCTTTCCTACCTGAACTATACAATTGCACAATCACTGAGCCACCTTTTCCAACCTGACACTTTTTCCAGGCTTAGTTCATGGATTAGAATGCATCATCTTAGGTTAGGGGTTTCTGAATTGATGTTGTCTCGTCATGAGTGAATTGGAGGAACATGTACTCTATAATTTCATGGTGTTGGTGAGGTAAATCCCCTCTGCGGACAGAGGAGATCCCACTAGCCCTAGAGTGGGTCTAGCCATAAACGAGACAAGCTATAACATTGATTCCTAGTTAACGAATGGACGGAGATTCGATAGATGACTTACCAGAGGTCCTACACTATTGTGGTCATCGAAAAGAGTGGCTGCATATTTCTCCTGGTTTGAAAGATCACAGTCCACTCAATTTCACGCTCGGATACCTGCACACACACAAGAAACAATGACGATATACAACATACTATTTCACATTCGTAACTATCAGTCAGTCTAAGAAGACTAAATCAATTGCATTAGATAATCAACATTACACAATGATGGAACCAACACCATAGTCGAGTATATTAATGAAATAAAGGAAGAGTACAACCAATTTTCGACATTGTGGTCTCCTCCAATAGGGTTCCAGCGGAGCGCGTCTCACAAAGGCTCGTTGGGAATTTAGACGAGGCTTTCTCTACAGAATTCTCCTTGGTTCTACCTTCTCAATAGCAATTACTCAGCTATAGTATCTCTTCTCGAAGTTTAGCTTCTTGGCTATATGTTCAACTAGATTTCATAAAAGGAGAAGGCCTGTTTATATAGAGGGAGAGGGAGAGGTTAGGATCCTTATAATCATTGAAGGAAGTCCTATCTTCAAAGAGTGTTCCATGGGGGGTAAAAAACCACTACCTAAAGAGAGAGATCCATGGCTCATCAACTTTAACCACTTCTAATGAGTCATCCCTAAGGTAGTTAGAAGGAAAATTCTGCCTCTATTTGTTAAAAAAGATTCCTAAAACAACTGGCGTGGGAAATACACTGAGATAGAGCACCAGGTGGTGCGGGCTCTAGAGCAAGCTTACCACATTAGCACGAGGGGTGAACTGACTACCCATGCCAAGGCCAAAACATAGGTTTTTGTGTGCTTTTTGAGGAAATGTTCAATAGGAGAAATGATTTCCTTATGCAGAAGGATGCAAAGAATGTGTTTTCAGAGTATGAAACTGCTCACAGGTCATGGGAATGATCCTCCAATATGAAAGATGAGGGATTGCAGGGATGGTGAAAAGATTATGTGTGTCAGATGCCCGCTAAAGAATGAGGTCCAAGAGAGAGGGAGGGGTGAAATGGTTTATGATAATGTGTTCGACCCAAACACTACTATCGAAAGACCTACAAGTACAAATACAACTGATATTCCTAATACATGACATGTGGTATGGCCACAACGATCCATAATATAGTACATAAAAAGTGATATTTAAGGTATGGACATAGCCATCTAGTGATAAGGATCAACAAATAGACTCAGGTATGGTCGCAGCCATCCAATCAAAAGAGTCATGTAATAAGTCGTAGTAATCCACAAAACACCCGCAGCCTAGATTTCATCAGACAAAACCCAGGGTCTTGCGCTCCATCTCGACCCGAAAAAAGTACAAATTCAAGCATGCAATTATGTGAGTTGAAGTCGAACATGCAAGAAAATCGTTTGATTACCAGCCAATAATGGGAGCTGTTAACAGACGCGAGAGAAACCATTAGTAATGACAATGGTCCTCGAGGTACAAGAGGTACAATCCACGGAATGTGAACAATTATATAGTGTCGAACACCCGCAGAATCATCTGATGGAAGGCCAATGATGTAAACCTTGTGTCGAATGTGAAGAACCTGCCATTGAGGCATGCAGGCTCCAAGGTACCCGAAGGGAGTCTCTAGATCGGCTTCCTGGATAATGAGATGAAGTTGACAGGAAGTGACCTAATCGAAGGTGGGCCATAATGTTTCCCACATCATCAACATGAGACAGAGGAATATGATGTTTATGAATCAATACCAACAGAGAAACAGAGGGAGGTTGAAAACTTCAGAGGCACACTTCTCTTGAACATATTGGCAGCACAACACTAGATTTGGCAGTATTTGACATCAAGGGATATGAGGTCATGGTGACGTGGCAAAGAGTAGATAAGGGGTCAAAAGAGATTACCCAAACCCATGGAGGCAAACAAATGACAAAGTGATATGTCCCTAACCTGACACGAATGCAGACAAGTTGCATGTTCAAGAGTTACATACTGCCAACATGACTACAATCTGGTTCCATTTTCCCCCACCATTTATGGCGAGTACCCCAATTATTTTTGAAAACAAGCTTGAAGGGGATAGCATATGCTTGTGACGTAAGTTTTTCCTTTGGACAAATCCAACCTAGTACATTTTACGAGCCCTAGGAAGGAGGAACTCAGGTAATGTCAAAACGACGGAGTCCGATGTCATCACTTTTTAACAAGTCTGGCAAAGGGAGAACTCGACATATTTTCATGTTTAGAGAGTTTGAAAAGAAAGAAGAAAAGAAATATCTAGTAGTCCCTTTTCGTAGGTAGTCTCACAGATCCGAAAAGGTAGAAAACTGTGTCTGAGAGAACCTCTTAGTCGCGATAGGCTAAGGTATTCCTTTTTCGTAAATAATCTATCCCAGCCTGAAAAAGGGGTAAACGTATACTAGGTAGATATCATTTTGTAGCTAATTTAACGAGTTCAAAACAACAAGCGACTCGACAATATTTTCAGTTTTAGCGAGTCGGAAAAGAGCTAAAAGGTGACTCCTCCTAGAGGAACGAGTGGTATTAAGGGTATCTACTAGTTCTGGTAATGGTGGAAATGCTCAAAACAAGTAAAGGTCAAGAGGTTAGCTAACAAGACCAGTCATTGCAGCGGTTCCTCAGGAATGGGTAAAACAACCAAGTGAAGGCATATGATTGGCCAAGCAGATAGTGACTATGGAGTGAGAAAACCAAGGCTCATCTCGCAAAATACGCTGATAAAATGGAAATCACAAGAGGTAAAATGGGAATGGTTTCATTTTTACACAAGCTTGAAATCAGGAAACTCTGCTTGAAGTTTGTTTCATTTTTACACAAGCTTGAAACAAATATAAACTATGCTTGAAAAATGAGCATGCCTCTAGCATGGACGTGACTCAATTCGAGGTATATGCCCCCCCAAGCTTCAGTCCATATGAAAGGCAGATGGAGTGAAGGTTAAAATTATGAGATAAAGAGAAAGACTCGACTGAGATTTTATGAGATCTAATCAAAGACTCGAATTGAACGGGAACGTGTTTCATTGTTTTAACGAGGTTGACACATTGAAATAACTATCCTCGAGAGCTAATTCATTTTTTAAATGAGGTTAACATAGAAGAAGAACTATCCTCAGGACACCTTGTTTCATTTTTTAAGGAGCTTGACATAAGACAAGGAACTCTGCTCCGACAACCTTTTACCAAGTTGAATAAAATTCATGGACACCTAGAGGTTCGCATCTGATGGGAGAACAACATCTTGGAAATCAGGACCCAATGCTCCCAGCAAGCGATGCTCAACATCACTATCGCTGAATGTGGGCACGGGAGAGGTATCCACATAATTAACCTATGCTGGGGAAGATACAACCGACAGATAAAAACCCGAAAGGGACGATGGTGGACCAGATGTTATGCCAAGACCAAATAATGAAAGCTAATCAATGGTCACGATTCGACATTTGTGTGGAAAATAAATCACACGAAAAAGGGAAGAGACAACTTCCCCCATGACATAAGTATAGTCGTGCCCCAAGAGAAAATTTAAATCCAAGGGGCTTGGAACAACCATCACGTCTATATGGATTGTTTTCCTTCCCAAAGTAACAGGCAATTTGGGAAGGATCCCTAATGGTTGACTGGTTCCTCTATTAAAAGCCAACGATTATGTGTAACAGGCATAAGCAGTGGAGAACCAAAAGCCTTCCAAGTAGTGGAAGACAGAATACTAACAGATGCACCTTCATCTATAATGGTGCTGGGTACAACTAGATCAAATGTCTGTACCGTTATCTGAAAATTCACATAAGATGGAAGGCAGTATTCTGCAAATAGACTCCAATCAAAGGAAGCGACCAAACTACTTGGAGTACGTACCATCGAACTGAGATGGTTTACCCTTGGTGTTACTGGAGCAAGAGGAGCACTCTCCTGAACTTCCATCACAGGAGTAAGAGGAGTGACTTATTGGACTACAGGGATGGAAGAATATTTATCCATGTCCAAAGAATCTGATGAAACAAGAGGAACATGAGGGGGATAAGATCCACTCTCGACGGAAAAGACCTTATGAACCATAGGCGGGATCAAGTTGACCGATTTCACGCCCAATGGTTGGCCGGGAATGGATTCTTGAATTTGAATTTCTGGGGGAGTGGGATTGACCAGGGATGAGTCTTGATCGATTGTGGAATCAACTAGAGGAGGACTCAAAGAAAGTTTCTTGTAACCGGCTAGAAGGCATGGTGCAGAAATAGTAGAGTTGTCCAACACTCTCTTGGCTTCATCCATATATAGACAAAGGTGAATGGGATGATGCCTTTCACACAAATTACAAGGATTGGTAATATTACCTTGTTTCTTATGAGTCTTATCAACACTAGTCGAAGATGTTCCACCAATATGATTCCCAGAAGCCAAAGGCAATGACGGACGACCGTCAGACCATGCCTCGAGCACCTTGGGAATACCAGGGCAGTCTCGAAGAAGGTGGTCACCATTGCACAACATGAAAGGAAATTTGAATTTCCGTGGAAGGTTGGATGGTTTCTCGAGGGAAGGTGTCTGAGGTACAAAATATGGAGCATTAGCCTCTCATTCATCTGACTTCTTCTTCTTCATCTTCCTCTTCTTCTTCTGGGCCACCTGGTTACTAGAATCCAAAATTTCACCAGGCGAAGTAGAAGGGGAGGTCGAAGAAATAAACAAAGAAGGGGAGAGGTCCACCTTGGAATCAACATGATGTTGTTCAGGTGGACGTGATGGTTGAATAGATATCGGGGCATTAGGGACCACCGAGGTCGAAAACAACCATACGGGCAAACCAACAGTTAACCCTAGAAGAGACAATGTTGCCATGTAAGGAGCACGAACATTCCCAAAAGTAGGAAAAGGGCTAGGATTCCCTTCGGAGGGGATTGCTTGGTCGGTAAACTTCAAGAAGGTTTTCATCAGAAAAAATGGTAAAAAAACACTAAGGAAACTAACTTTAACTAGGAATATTTCGTAGGCAGTTAATTTTAAGACACTGAAACCAAAATTCTACAGTTTCATCTTTTAAGAGTCGAGAAATAGGAAAAATGTGACTCTATCACTTTCAGGTTGAAACGAGGATGAAAGGACAAGTGTTCAATGATCTTTTCAAATTTATGGAGTGAGTAAAAATCGAAAATGACTGCTCAGGTAGTCTAGGTAAAAGGGTGTACTAGGTTTTCGTGAACTGCCATATACACCTTGGTAATCAAATGAAAGAAGAATCGACCAAGGACTTGACGTACGTGCAGGTAGTCTCTCCAAATGCTATGTTCGGTGTATCATGGTTACAAGGTGGCAGACTTGGCTTCCTATGGATAAAAGGATTGCAACCTATAGGGGCCTCCCTTTATATACTCGACGGTATAGGGAGCACAAGTCCGTACTAGTGCTGTCTGAAGCCAGATGGTGAGTGACAGCTGCTTGGTTTAAAGAAACCGGAACACGTCTCTAACTTAGATCACTAAATGTTTCATTAGGTTTCAATGTTGCCTTAGGTTAATTGAGTAAATTTTAAGTTGATCTTGTATTTACATTTCAATTTCAAGGTCCTACCGAATGTTGGATCTCACCAATACCTAAATGCAAGCTACATGCCATAGAACATCATTTCGTTCGATGAAAATCTATCTACGAGAAATTTTAGGAGTTTTCAAGCGATAGAAAATAATGAGAACACACAGAAACATCAACTACAGTATCCGATGTAGGCTAATGAAAATGAGCAATATTTCCTAGAATTGTTCAATGCTAGTTATGCGAAAGGCTTTCAATTTCACAATGAAAACGAGAATGCAAGCACAATTTTTTTTTTTTCAATGCAATAGGGCAAACAATTCACTAAATGACATGAAAAACAAACTAACACACTAGTTCGAGAATGTTAATGTGAGAGTCGAAACGAAACAATTTCAATCAACCCAAAAAAAAACAAAACAAAACCCAAACCAATGTTGCAATCTCTCAAATCAAAGAAAGATTTTGAAACAGACCCATACAAGCAGTGTGATCTATTCTTGGAGTGACAAGAAGCAAAACTGAACGAAAGAGACTAGACTCATTCCACTAAATTCAATCACTCAAATGGATCAATGGAGTTGAATGCAATCAAACAGGAAATGAAGTTGACCATGAAACAAAAGACCCAAACTCCTACAGGAGGCTCAGCATACCAAAGCACTTAAAACCCTAAGGCCCTGATGCTGATAGGAAATAGACAAAAAACTGAATAAATGAGGTTGTTCACAATCACAAAAAATCCTAAGGCACCTAAAACATGCCAAGAAATAACCCAGAAGCACAAGCACTGACCAAAAAATTCCAAAACAAGGCAAACCCTAATACTACAGGGATTGGCCCGACTGTTTGGCTGTAATCAGTGCCAAATAGGGAATGGCGCAGGTGCTGAAATAGTAACAAGCGCTAGTGGGCGTGACTGTCAGACCAGAAAATGTGCCAGGCTAGTTAACCCTGGTAAAAGGAAAATTTTGAAAGAGAGAGGTCAAATCTGATCCTCTGGGCTGAACGGGGGTCTTAGACTCAGCAAAAATAATCAGGAAATGAAAAATTAGCAAGAAAAGACCAAGAAGAAGACCTAACAGATGAAAGACAAACTTGCACTAATCCCCAGTGGAGTCGCCAATTTTTTGGTGAGGTAAATCCCCTCTATGGACAGAGGCAATCCCACTAGCCCTAGAGTGGGTCTAGCCACAAACGAGACAAGCTATAACATTGATTCCTAGTTAACGAATGGACGAAGATTCGATAAATGACTTACCAGAGGTCCTACATTGTTGTTTTCATTGGAAAGAGTGGCTACCTCTCGCTCTTGGTTTGACAGATCATGATCCGCTCGCTTTCACACTTGGATACATGCACACACACAAGAAACAATGATGATATACAACACACTATTTCACATTTGTAACTATCAGTCAGTCAAAGAAGACTAAATCAATTGCATCAGATAATCAACATAACACAATGATGGAACCAACACAATGGTCGAGTATATTAATGAAAGAAAGGAAGAGTACAAGCAAGCTTTGACATTTTGGTCTCCTCCAATAGGGTTCCAGCAGAGCACGTCTCACAAAGGCTCGTCGAGAATTCAGACGGGGCTCTCTCTACAGAATTCTACTTGGTTCTACCTTCTCAATAGCAATTACTCAGCTATAGTATCTCTTCTCCAAGTTCAACTTCTTGGCTATATGTTCAACTAGCTTTCATAAAGGGAGAAGGTATGTTTATATAGAGGGAGAGGGAGAGGTTAGTATCCCTATAATCATGGAAGGGATTCCTATCTTCAAAGAGTGTTCCATGGGAGGTAAAAAACCACTACCTAAAGAGAGAGATTCGTGGCTCATCAACTTTAACCACTTCCAATGAGTCATCCCTGAGGTATTTAGAAGGAAAATTCACCTCTATTTGTTAAAAAACATTCCTAAAACATCTGGCATGGGAAATACACTAAGACAGAGTGCCAAGTGGCACGAGCTCTAGTGAAAATTTACCAGGGGTGAATTGGCTACCCGCACCAAGGCCAAAACATAGGTTTTTGTGTGCCTTTTGAGGAAATGTTCAACAAGAGGAATGATTTCCTTATTCAGAAGGATGCAAATAAGGTGTTTGCAGAGTATGACACTGCTCACAGGCCACGGGAATGATCCTCCAATATGTGGGACAAGGGATTGTAGGGACGGTGACAAAATGTTGTGTAACACATTGTGAGATGATGAAGGAGGAGAGGAAGGAGGGAAGCATGCTCAAAGACATTCTTGGAGCTGAACTTAAAATTTGATTGATCAGGATTAAGCGAAAGGACACTTGTTTGTGACCACTATCCAAGACTTGAGATCGTTGAAGACTCCTTATCATCAGGGAATGTAAGGGTGAATGGAAAATGATTTCACGAAGACACTCAATGCTCAGTAGAAAGATTGGCTTGACATTGACATGTCATAAAGTATTCCATGTAACCAGTTTCATGTCATGTCATATCATGAGTGGTCATATGCCACGTGACTATTCTGGACCATGCATAGTGTATTCAAAATGTATTGTAAAGTGGAATTCCAAAGGACACACATGGAATGTAAAGAGACATTTAAGTTGAAAATTCATAGGAATTCAAATAGTCACGAGGGTACTCAAAGAGTCACCCATTGGTTATACATACTCCCTCATTGTATGAGCAAAGGAATTTTCACCCTGGCTCCACCAGCAAAGCATTAGAGAGATAAGATAGTTCTTTTGTGGAGCAAGGAGTGTCTTCAACGCTCCACTATTGGAGATAGTGATGATAATTGTATATATGTGTCTTGGAATTTTATTTAATAACATAATCCTTTTGAGGGCAACACATTCTTCATGCATGTACTATGAATGTTTGTAAGAATGTTCTATGAATGTTTTTATTTCTTGTTTTCTTTCACATATACTAAGATAGTTGAAATATTTCGGTTATTTTAGTATTTATCCTTTTGAGAATATGTTGTAATGGTTTTTATTGTTGTCCCATCATTGTGGACTATTATATAGGATATTAAGTAGATATTTCTCATTGTTGGTTGTAATGACCATCACATCCCTTGGGGACTACTCATCGGATGTTAGACGGATCCTTCGGTTCATGTGTGTCTCTTCCTCAATGGTACTATTACATATATCTTAGAGGCTCACTTTTCTCTCTCCCCCATAGTAGAAAAAAATTTACATACTTGCAATTGGACATTCACTAGGCACACCCGCCTTTCTTTTTGAAAGTACATATGTACCCCTCTCTCTAGGTGATAGTCAGAGCCAAGGAATATCTTTAAGAATATGGAAATTGGGCCTTTATTCTAAACGAGACTCCTCGAAAAAATAGTGTGAGGTATAATTGGGACTTCATATTGGGGACACCCCCTGAATGTTGGCGGGTCCAACGCCATCAAAATTTATGGCACTAGAAGAAGGGAAACCAATATTTTATGGATGATAAACTCACAGACCACAACATTTCATATTCTAGAAAAGGAAAAAACATTCAATGCATCTACCCTACGTTTTTATGAAGTTGGTGACTCTGCCCAACCACATCCCACTCATACTTTTGAAATCCCATACAATCAACTTTGGGCTATCTATCCTATAACCCATAAGTTTGAAAAATAATTTGGATTGATCCTGGTAGTACTTAGTCTTCTATATTATCCACAAAAGAAAAAAAACACCCCTACTGGGATACTGGTTTCCTCTCTTGAACCCTTGAAGAGTTAGACTACACTGTGGAAAATGAAAAAGAACCTCTAATTTTTATTGGATTTAACAAAGATAACCCTGTACTCTCAGGCATAGCTTTTCATGGGTTGGATGGTGAGGAAGAATAAGAATAGGCATCTAAATTTGACAAAGAACAGGAGGAGAGAAAATAAGAAGACATGGCAGACTGAGATTTAGATTCGATGGCTTAGGGCCCACTTGAAATTTAGGGTGGTTGCAAAATATGCCGAAGCATTCAGAGAAGCTTTTAACAAAGTATGACCCTCATAAAATAGTGATGGTTGAAGGCCATCTGGAAAACCTCTACCTACATCTAAAAACACTTGAGGTGCGTCATGAAGATGTTTCTTGTAGACTTTTTCCATGCACCTTGAATGGTAGAGTAATTGTATGGTATCACAACCTTCCTCCGAACTCTGGCCAAAATTGAAAGGGGTTTAAGAAACTCTTCCTTGAAAAATTTATTGATGATAAGACCCCTGCCATGTTGTTGAAAGAGTTGGGTAATATAAATATGGAGAAGAAATAGAAAGTGAAAGACTTTAAATAGAGGTTCATTCGCATATTAAGGATATTTCCAGAAGATATGAAACTTCATGAATCCATCACCATAGATTACTACTGTTATAGATAATTTTGTCACATCCGATCAAGTGAGCCTCTTAATGGGATCAATCAACATCTTATTCCCCTTGTCATCGTCTTTCACAAAGACCTAAGCATGTACCTTTCATCCCTCATAATTTAAACCCTAAAATTCCCTATGTAAGTTAGTTTTAGTTCCAATTCTCCTTGCAAGCCTACTCGATGCGACCACCTATAGGTTGCTCCGCGGTGGCCAACTTTGGTTACCAGCAGGGTGCTCTCCTTTGTACCTATGTTGGTTCTAGACTTCCATGACAATGATCAAGATTCTGGAAGCTTCACCTTCTAGGATTTTCCAGAAGTTGTTTCAACTACATACCTTCGATTGACATTTGGATCCTATCCTACCCTACTTTGTATTTTTCGCCACTTATCTTTTAATCCTATCCATCTAACACATTTGTATCTAAAACCTTAGAATGGTAATTGGATAAGAACTCCCAACTTACCCTACTCTTCTATATATTTACCCTCTCATATGAAAGAGGTAATGGTTGGCTTTGGAGAGTGATTATTCCCTTATGATGTTGCAGTAAGTAGCTATTATCTCGTGCATATGGTGACTATAGGTGCATATTGTGACAAGGAAAGGAAAAGTTAACAACTTCAAGGAGATTTTCTACAAGATCAACCACTACTTATGGTTGTAATCTCCTTCTATTTATATTAATGTGAATAATTCTATGTTTTCCTATATGTGATGTCGTTATTTCACTTATTTCAATACCACGTTGATGTATTGAATATAGTATTTAGATGATACTGCATAGATCTCATAGTTTCTTGGTCTGTGTTATCTTTCCCTGTAGGTTGTAATTTTGGAAATTAGAGCTGGAAGTAGAGCTTCCAAGATAAACTAGGAGAAAAGTGAGTGACAGGTTCCAGGTAGGCCTCAATCTATCATCTATTTAATTTAACGAAAAACCTTGGGTTCCTTGTCTCTTTGTTGTTCTACGGTGACCACCAAACCTAGGGTAGGTACCTTTGTCTGCAATCGTAAATCTTGTATAAAAAATTAGTGACCATACTGGGGAACAAAGTATTCCCTTGGGGGTTTTCCTTGTCCTTTGTGTTTTATTACCTCCTCAACAGATCATTATTACATTGTCCAGCCAAGAAGAGACATAGGAAGTGGATTCATCCAAACTTTTTTGAAATTATTCTCTCGGAATCCTCTTTCCTATTCCCAACGCTCCCCAATGCCTTTGACAGAGCGTTGCACCTTAGTCAGGCCCACTCTGTCATAGCATTGCAAATCCTCATGCCTCCTTTTCACCAATGTTGGCCCCTATTTTTGCACACATTTTTCCTCATTTTTTTATCCTCTCTTTCATCAACTTGCTTCCAGATGAACATCCATGAGTCATGAGTGCCTTGTGGTCCCTACAAAACCTCCATTTGGTTTTAATTTGTGTTTTTTCACCTTTGGTAAGAATTAGTTTTTATTTTTCTTTGTTCTTATCATTTTTTCATTTGCAAACAATTTTCTTTTATTGTTGATTGCTTGGATGAATTGTTGTTTGAGTCCTCATTCTGAAAAGTGTAATTGAATCAGTAATTGAGAATTTTCATCTTAGTTTTCTTCATTGTCAAAAATTAAGTGTCATGAAAAGAAAAATAATGCATTGCATCTATGTTTTTATGTGTGAAAATTAGAATTCCATAGTCTAAAATTGCATGTTTTTTGCTTTCATTGTGTATGAGTGTTAATCGCCTTTGAGTGAAATCTCTTTTCTCTTTTGGAAATTTTCACCCAATTTTAGTTTGAGTCCTTTGTTCATGAAATCTCATATTATGTTTGATTTCCTTTGGAATCCTCTTTTTCTTGATTTGAATAATTGTCATTTTCACAGAAGGAAAGGAAATTATGCATAGATTACATTTGCAAAGTTTTCATAGGAATTGTGCATAGATTACATTGCATGGTTTGGCATCTTTTAATGATTTGAATTGAATTTGAATAGTGAAATTGAAATATCTAGTTAGGAAGCTCCTTTTTGCTGCATATTGATTGTTTCATTATTATTTGCATCTCTTCCCTACACTAGATAGCGTTCATCGAAAATGAAAAGAGTTATTTTTTTCATATTAGTTGCATCATAGGTGTGTTGAGATGGCATTGAGTTTTGAACCTTGAAAATGAAACATAATTCAAGATAAACTATTAAATTCATATCAATTAATCTAAGGATAATTTGAAACTTAATGACACACATAGAGGTCTAGGCTAGAGACGTGTTTTGGCATCATTAAACATAGGAGTTTTCGTTTTTTTGCCAGAATTTCATCCTGGGGATGAAATCTTGTTCCACATACGTAAGTATCTAGGATCGTTCTCCATGTACCTTTGGGTATATCGGATGGCACTCCAAACATGAAAAGTATATGGTAATTCTCTCATAGAATGGCTACGCATTAGACAACACTACTACGAACTACACTTCCTTGTATCGTCAAGTATATTTTGGAAGTACCCTATAGGTTGCTATCCATACCTAGGTAACTAATTCTACCGCCTTGTATACCGTGATAAACCGAGCACAAAATTCTGGGAGATTGGTTTTTGTACATTAAGTCCTTGGGTTGCCAAGGTGTATATTGCATTTCACGGTTGCTTAGTAAACCTTTATGCCTAGTTACCCATTTGTTTTGTTTTTGTATTTAATTTCTAAAATCAATTAATTAACCGCAAAATAACATCATCCTCATGGAATGTCTCCTTAGTGGATCTTAAGTTGAGACTCATGGCGAAAGTTCCTGAGTCTACCAATCAAGGAAACCCCTTTGATGGGAATCATGGTCCTTTTCCTTCTTTTGGAAATGTTGGTTCTCCTTATATGGAAATGTTTCCTCTTCCCGGATTTACCATTGTTTACCATTTTTGTTATTTTCAATCACTATGGCTTTGAATGTCCAAAATTCTCCTCAATGAAGCTATCCTCCACCTAAACAATATGAACCTCATGTTGATCCTAAAGTTGACCCTTTTCCATCATCAAATGTTGTTTATTCACCCCTTTCGTCCTCTTCACCTTGTGAAATTCTTGATTCTAGTAACCAGGCAGCTAAGAAGAAGAAGAAGAGCACAAAGAAGAAGAAACAAAATGAGAAAGGGGGTAACCAAGAAACCATTAATATTGATGAAACTAGTATGGAGGAACCTTCCAATCAACCCTGTAAAGTCAAATTCCCTTGCAAGTTGTGTAAGGGTGACCACCTTCTTAGATATTTTCTTGGTATTCCCAAGATATTAGAAGTGTGGTCCACAGGCCCACATCAGCCTTTGTCATTAGCCTATGTCATTAGGCCCAAGATCATGCTAGTGAAAAACCATCGAATAATTATTGTAAGGTGCATGGGAAAAAGGCTAAAGTCAAATTTCCCTGTAAGTTATGGGAAGGGAGTAATCCTATTCACCTTTTTCCTTATATGGATGAAGCCTAAAAAGCATTGGAAAACCTTACAACTTCTCATCCTCTTCTTCCGGATGTTTATCAAAATATTTCCCCTGATCATCCACTAGTTGATGAAGTTATTGATCAGAATTCATCTATATTCAATGCAAATCTATCTTGAATCACATGAGTCTATTCCTGACCAACCATTGGTAGAGAATATGGTTGAATTGATTCCACCTTCAGTTCATCGTACCTTTCCCATAGTGAGTGAACTTCATACTACATAGGTTCTTCTCATTTCCTCAGATTCCGATGAACGTGGGGGAAATCCTCCCTTTCCTGTGACACTAGGGGAAATTATATTGTCTCCACAAGACTACAGAGAAATTCTCCCATTATGATATCACAAGGGGGTAGTTCTCTTGTTCCTACATACCCCCTCCAAGTAGTATGGTTAATTCCTTTGATTGGAGTCGACTGGCAGGATATCATCTTCCTTTTGATGTTCCCTTATAGATCATAATACATGCTTATAATATACCCATACTTGGCACAATCATCTATGAAGGCGCATCAGTTATTATTATGTACTCAACTGCTTGGCAAGCTTTAGGTTCTCCACAACTTTTTCCCATTACCCATAATATGTTGGCTTTTAATAGAGGAACCAATCAACCATTATGGATCCTTCCTATGTTTCCCATTACATTGGGAGGGAAAAATTTCTATATCAATGTGATGGTTGTCCAAGGTCCTTTGGATATTAAACTAATTCTTGGCTATGACTATTTTTATGTCATGGGAGCTATTGTCTCTTCTCTCTTTCGTGTGATATGTCTCCCACATGAAGGAATAATTATGATCATTGATAATATGTCATTCAATAGTCCTAATTTGATTCCCAATCAACCAACATCCCTAAATAGTCCTTATATGCAAGTGGTATCTCCCCCTCTTCAGGTTAATTATGTGGAAACCTCTTCCATACCCGCATCTATTGATGATCTAATAGGTGATGTAGTGCATCATGTATTAGGAGCATTAGAGTCTGATATTTCCATTATATCCCTTCACATGTATCCTTTCCAGAGTGTTTTTTTTTTTTCCATTTTATGAGAAACTCTTGAAAGCCATGGCCTCTTATGGGCCATGAACAAGGTCTCTAGAGAAAAATTCCTTTTCTTGTGTCAAGATCCTTAAGAAATGAAAAAAAACATCTTGAGCATAACTCTTTTCCTATGTCAAGCTCATTAAAAAATGAAAGAGATGCCATTTCAATATTATTCTTTGTCTATATCTCGTAAATTCCCAGTCGATTATTTCACTTGATCTCATAAAAGAACCTTGATTCCATCCACTTGTTAGTAATTAGTAGTCTACTTAGGTGAATGAAATGAATTTTGGGGGGCATGTACCTAGAATTGAGTCATTATGCTAGGGGCATGAAAATTTATTTAAAGCATATTTTTTTCCTCTGTTTCAAGCTTGTGTAAAAATGAAACCAATTCCAAGCATAGTTTTTCTCATGTCTCAATATTGTGAATAAATGAAACAATCTTCAAGTATTCTCAAGCATAGTTTCCCATGTCTCAAGCTTGTGTAAAAATGAAACCATTCTCATCCTACCTCTTGTGATTTCAATTTTTATCAACCTTTTTTTTCCATATGAGCCTTTTTTTTCTCATTCCATTGTCACCATCTTCTTGGCCGATCATACACTATCCCTTGGTATTTATCCTTTCCTCTGGAACATTTTCAATGAGTGTTCTTAGTAACCTCTCTCTTGACCTCTATGTGTTTTGAGAAATTCCATCATCACTGGAACCACTTTATACCCTTTATACCATTCATTCCTCTAGGAGGAGTCCTCTTTCAGCTCTTTTCAAAATACAAAAATACGAAAATATTGATGAGCACTTGTATTTTATAACTCATAAAAGTAATTGAAATGACATCTACTTAGTATAAGTTTAACCCTTTCCTAGACTGAGATAGACTATTTAAAAAAAAAGGAATACCTTAGTCGAACATGGATAAGAATTTCTCTTAAGTATTGTTTTCTACCTTTTACGACTTAAGAGGCTATCTACGAAATGGACATGTGGATTTTTATTTTCTGCCTCTTTTTCAAAATCTCTAAACATGAAAATGATGTCGATTTTTACCTTCGTTGGACTTGTTAAAACATTAAATAGTGATGGACTTGTCGAAAATGACAAGGTTGAATAACTCCTTCTCTAGGTTCATTAAATATACTTGGAGGGATTCATCTGAAGGATGAACTTACAGATCAAGCATGTGTTATCATCCTCAAGATTGTTAAAAAATAAAGAGGTACTAACCAATATGGTTGGGGAAATTGGGAAAATACAGGATTCCACCTTGCTAAATGGCAACGAGTCACTCTTGAACACAACACTTTCCACTTCATTTCTGTGGCTATTGGGTTGGGTAATTTTCTTGTCTCTGGGTTATCATACCATTTTCAGAGCCTCCATTTTGGTTTTGGGTTAATGATGTTAACTCTATTCAGTGTCGTTATGTGTTCAAGATAATTCTCTCAGCTGATCTATGCTAAAATAATATTAAGCCTTCATTTCATGTCTTCCTTTCCTATTCTAGTTCCATATCAGCATCATTATGATAATTTTGTCTCAACCATGATACCTGTTTCATGTTATTGATGGGCGATACATCAAGGCCCTCCTACGATGAGTCGCTTCCTATCAACATCGGCTCAAAAACCAGGAAGTTGACTTAGAAACACCCCTTTGGTACCTTGGTGCTTGCATACATCAATGGAAAGTTTTCTCGCTCTTGGCGACATGTTTACATAAATGGCCTTCAACCATAAGATTTTGTGTTGTGTTAGACATCATCTCATTTAATTGCAATGTATTGATTGTACCATAGTACCTTGAGAGCCATTAACGTAATCATTGGTTTCTCTCGTGTATATTAACAACTTATGCCATCAGCCGGTAATCAAATGGTGTCTACCATGTTTGACTGTAGATCATTGACTCACATGGATAGGATCATACATTAGTTGGTATTGTGAATGATATAGAATACCCTGGTTCTATTTTCATCCATTTGAGCTATGATTTCATGAGTTGTACAAATATTACAATGTATTATGGTCATGATCATATAGACATTCATCTGGTCATGAGTCCATCAATTGCATATGTTGATGATTCTTTTGATAATTAAAAATCTCATGTTAGCCTATGAATTGCATATGGGTATGCCTCCCTCAACAACCAAATGTCATGATAAATGTATTGTAACAGTTGAAAGCTCATTATTTGTCCTTGATACCTACTTGTCACAAGGCAAAGTACTACAGTAATCAGTCACCATCTTTGAATTTGTGCTTTAGGGGGCATTATGTTATAGGCCATTTCATCACATACGATCAAGTGATCCTGCTAATGGAATCAATCAACATCCTATTCCCCTTGTCATCATCTTGCACAAATCCCTAAGCATGTACCTTTCATCCCTCAGAATTTCAACACTAAACATCCCTATCTGAGCTAGATTTAGGACCAAAGCTCCCTACAAGACTATTGGGGTGAGACCACCTACAGGTTGCTCCACTAATTCCAACATTGTTCACCAACAAGTTTCTCTCCTTTTCACCTGTGTTGGTTCTATAATTTCAAGAGAATGATTGGGATTATGGAAGCTTCACCTTTTAGGAGTTTCCAGAAGTTGTTTCAACTACTTACCTTGTACTGACATTCGGATCCTATCCTACCCTACATTGGAGTTTTCACCACTTATCCTTTGACCCTATCCCTCCATCAAATATGGATATAAAACCTTAGAATGATAATTGGATAAGAAATCCCAACTTACCCCACTCATATATATATTTACCCTCTCATGTTCAAGATGTAATGGTTGTATTTTGAGAGTGATTATGCCCTCATGCTACTGCAGTATGTAGTTTTTATCTCATGCATAGGGTGACTAGAGATGCATATTGTGACAAAGAAAGGACAAGTTAACAACTTGGAGGAGATTTTCTATAAGATCAACTACTACTTATGGTTGTAATATCCTTCTATTTATATTAATGAAAATAATTATGTATTTCCCTATATGTGATGTTGTTATTTAAATTATTTAAATACCACATTGATCTATTTAATATAGTATTTATATGATACTACATACATCTCCTAGTTTCTTGGCTTCTATTAACTAACTATGCAGGTTCTAATTTTGGAAATCAGAGCTGGAATTGGGTCTTCCAAGATAAAGAAGGAGTGAAGTGAGAGACAGGTCCTAGGTAGGCCTCAATCCAACGTATATTTACTCTAAGGAAAATAATTGGGTTCCTTGTCTCTTTGATGTTCTATGTTGACCGCAAAACCTAGGGGAGATACCTTTGTTCGCAATCGTAAATCTCGTATAACAACTACTCTTCTACCTTGCCAGCGAGCATTGCACAGTTTGTTAAACAAACATTGAAACCATCACTAATGGATAACTATTAAGAGACTATCATAGTTGAGAAGTAATTTCATGAAATTAAACTCATGTCGATGATGAACCAACAAAGGACTCCAAAGACAAAGGTAAAATGTCTTAGGCCTCCATAAGCAAGGCTAAATAGAAAAAATGTCTAGTCTTAAGAACTTGACCCACATTTTTGAGAATCTGTCAAATGATATGACATAAATCAAATGATGTTCAAGTGAGACCACTGTGACTAGAAAGCCTCCACGATACAACTTTCTTAGAAGGATTGAAAATTTAGGTAGCAATAGTAACCAACCAGTAAAGTCTGTGCAGAGCTCAAACATTGCATTGAATCTTGGCAAGTTGAGCATGGATACATATTGTTCATATAATCAAGATTACCATTCCAGGAAAACATTCCCGAAATGTAATCACACCATGAATTCTATTTCTATGCGTATTTGTGATGCAATAATTACTGATGAGCAGATCAAGCCTAAAGAAGAGAGGGAACAAGTTGTTGCAACCGATGAGACTCCAAGTATTGGGGATACAATAAATATGTTCAATTTCATAATTACAGCCCAAAGAGCACACCTATTGGTGACCCTCATTTTGAGAAGTAGACCAATCAATATAATCTAAGAATACAAGTGTCGGCCACTACAATAGAGTTGACAAAGAAGAAACTCAAAGAATCTTTGTTAAGGAAAATAATTCTACCAATCAACTCAGTGCAGAATACTGAGAGAAAGTCTCACAATGCGGCTTGAAAAAAACACTTCCAAAAACAGAAAATAAAATACCATTTCTCTACAAATCATAAGCTATGCCCCTTCCCCAGACACTTGAGCCATCCTTCCCACTGTGGAAAATAACATAGTTGAAGATATGAATAAGGTTTGTATGAATAGTTTAGTTTTTGAGTTAACAAAAATCACGATCCAATGGGGCATTCTCTTACACGCACTTGGGAAGTCCTTCACAAGTAGCAACGCCCCTTCATACAAGCGATCAGGTACATATTATGGTTCCCTTGAGTCAGTACTCAATGCTTTAAAAAGGGAAGAGAGTAGACTCTATGCTCCCTTTATCTTAACATTTTAAATTTTCAATTTCAATGTACACAATTTCTTGGTTGATTATGATGCATCAGTGAACGTAATTCCATTATCTATCACAAATAAAGTCAATGTAAAATGGGATAAAATAGATGCACAGATAATTCAACTGGACAAGACTCTTATCCATGCGGTGGATGAACTTAGAGATGCGTTCATCCATTTATCATCTGACGGACGAGTTCAGCAATGCACAAACATAGTGATTGTGGATATACCATAGGCATACAGACAATTTTTAAGTAGATACTGGTCAATTAAGTTACAAGGATACTTTTCTATAGACTCTTGGAACTTATGGCTTCTATATAAGGCCATAAACAACAATATTTGGGTGGATTCATAAATATATATGAAACATAATGTTACTCCCTTGAATGGACACAATGAACTAGAGGATTTTGCAGACCTAGTTTTTGCTAATTTCTTCTTAGAGACACAACTTAGGTGTTATCTTGCATAAGAATCCCCAGTCCCACCAAAAACATAGTTGGAGCTCATTCCTAGTCGAACTGGTGCAAATTACATTTGTATAATAAGTAGTAGTAGTAGAAATAGTAGCACTAGTATTAGTGTAGTTCATGATCCTTTTACATATAACATGTGGATTTTGTACTTTGATGGTTTTAAGACACAGGAATTCTCTAGAGCTAGTTTTGTTTTAATAGACCTGCTGCAAAGAAAACAATTGATCTATAGCCACTTGGAATTCGAGTGCACAAATAATAGTGTTGAATATGAGGCACTCATCTTCGGCTTAAAAAGATTCATTGACCTCAAAGTTGCATCCTTAAAAGAAGTAAGAGATTTAGAAATTGTGATGTGATAGATACATGTCAGCATACATTGTGTTTCACCTCATCTAAAGTGTTATCAATGAGAGGTATGTTGTTTAATTTCACATTTCCAAGCTTTTAATATTGTTTATGTTCCAAGAATGCGTAAAGCAGGTGTGTATGCATTCACAAATGTTGCTGCTAGGTTGTCACCATTGAGGGATGGATTTTATATAGAAATTATTTATAAACCACCTGTCCTTGATAAAATTACTAACTTACATGTTTTTAATGATGACCAATATGTTGGCAATATGACACAATATGTTGTCCTTGATGGCAACCTACTTGATGAAATTGTCCTTGAAGGAAACCTACTTGATGAGTTACCTTTTGATAAGCAACCTATGTGTTAAATATGTAAAAATGATGTATCTATAGTTTAGTTCATAAGTGACAAAGAAAGGAAATCCAGTTAGGATCATAGAAATGATAAATATAATATGTCACAATGTACACGCAAGTTTGATGAAGGCTGCCTACATACATACACTACTTGGTATACATGCGAACCATGTATACATTCATAATTAGTATATTCATAGTTATTATGAAGAGAAGTCGCGCATACACGTGGGTACGGAGAAGAAAAGTCGTGTATGCATTTTTGCGCTCTAAAATTATGATACCAAGGGGCATTACCATGGTATTATCCCACAATATTGAGAATTGTGTCATCTATTTGATTCTGTCCAATAATACCATCAACAATAGTGTGGTTTTGTCTCATGGTATTCGTAATGACTAAATCTATATAAGGTGAAGAAGATCATAGTGCAAAGGTGTGCATGTGGAGGGGCTATTACTGAAAACTTCTCTATGAAGTATATGTGGATGGGAAGAACTCTGTTTTAATCATAGATCTGAATCTATGATGCACCCTTGGATACAATGATGGATCAGGATCTCTAGACCTAAAATGACTATGTACTTGCATGATATAATTATGAGATCTTCGGTTTTATGACCTGGCACATGTTTTCTGAAGTGAAGTAAAGGAATCTGGGTAAGTCTATACATCTACATCCTTCTGTAGTAACAACATTTATAGATCTATATGCTAGTTCATCACAGTGAAAGCACGTATAAACGCGGATTTTCCTTAGCCAAAGCGTGTATGGAAGTTAGGGTTTTCTGAAGCTTGTTGGAGAGGTTATCTATTTATTGTTGTTGTATTTCAATGAATTCTTCATGTAGATATGGGTTGTTTGAATATTGTATATGCTGCTAGGTTGAATATGTACAAATCTGATCAATGAGTGAGTAAATATGTTTAATGATGACTGACTGAATAAGGGTTTTGTATTACTGAAAATATATCTATCTGAAAGCCTTAGATTTGGTTCTAAGATTGATCATATTCTATAAATTCAGTATTCTCAGATCTATAAGCAGGTTGGTGTGAAAGAAAGCACTTATACACGCGTAATCAGTAAAGTGAAGTAGTGTATGTATTTTAAGATAATGAGATTGGTTTTTCATATTGATTCTGAAATCTGGGTTTATTACTATGTTCTGGTTATAGTGATCTCACTGTTTTGATTGAAATTTGGGTTAAGTTTATTGGTGTTGATCTTTATGAAGTGTTGTTTTGCAGCTGTGCGATCCAGTGTGAAAATTTATGAAACGTGGTCTGCAGTGGTTTTGAGGGTTGAAGCCTTCAGTGTGGAAGTAGAAGCTTCTTGCTAGTAGAAGTTGGTGTTCTGATCAGGGTGTTGAAACTCCCTTCTAGTAGTGGCTGGTAAACGAGATCAATATGTTGGAGCTCCCTTCTAGTAGCAGCTAGAGAACGAGAGAAGGTTGCAACCTTCTGCAGGTAGATACCTGCGTACTGATATGAGTCTACATCAGCAAAATATTTTAAGTAGTTTTCCATATAATAAATATTGGAGACAGAGACGACATCAGTGGCGGTTTTCTCTCGAATTGGGTTTCCACCTTAAAATCCTAGTGTTCATGTATATTGCTTATGTGTGATGACTTATTTTGTTCTTACTGCACATGTTTAATTTTTACTAAACATCTAATGAATGAATGATGCATTGATTTAAGTAAATAATTATCTGCATAATAAGATCTTTGGTCATACACAAGTTTTCTTAAAGATATCCATGTGTATATGCTATTTGGGTTCATTAAAGTCGTGTATAGAAATCATTAAGGAAAAAGTAAAAGTTTTAAGTAAGTTATAAATACTAATTCACCACCCCCTCTTAGTATTTTTCCCAACAATTGGTATCAGAGCAAGTCCTTTTGAAGAACCTTAATCACTACAAGGAAGATCACCTAATATGAGCAATGAAGATGGGACAACATCTATCAAGCCTCCTCTCTTCAATGGAAACAATTTAATCTTCTGGAAGACAAGGAAAAGATCACATATTCAGTGTCTTGGAGTAGATGTATGGGCTATAGTTGAAGGAGGTTAACAATATCCAGCTTCAGTTCGAGCAGATCCAGCCGCAAGAAAGAACTATGAAGCCAATGCAAAGGTGGTCAATGAATTTTTGGGAAGTTTGACTGAATCAAATTTTTTCAAAGTCATGCAGTTGAATATTGCAAAGGAGATATGGGACAAAATAATTCTGAGCTATGAAGGTGATGCCAAGGTAAAAAGTGCTAAACTCCAAACTCTCAGAATTCAATATGAAAAACTTAGAATGCATAATGATGAAAGCATTTCTAGTTTCTTTTTACATCTAGATGGTATTGTAAATCGTATGAGAAATCTGGGTGAAACCATAAATGACACTACTTTAGTAGAAATTTTTTTAAGATCTCTAACTCCCTAATTATAGTCAAAAGTGTTTGCCATTGAAGAGAAGCAGGATCTACAAACTCTTGCTATTGTTCAACTTCATGGGATTATGAATGCATGTGAAATGAGGAAAGGAGGTTCGTCTAAAGTCAAAGAAGTTGTCTTTAGAGCTGCTGCAAAAGGAAATTAAGTAGAAGAATAAGAAGGATGAGGGTATGTTTCAGAAGAAGATGAGATAAATTTTGTAAAGAAGTAACAAGTTGGCACTGGAAGGTTCAGAGGTAAGATTCCTTTTATATGTTTTTCTTGTGGAAGAGTTGGTCATTATGTTGCTAAATGTCCCCATAAAGATAACCATGAAAAGGGAAAGGAAATGGAAAAATGAAATAAGAAACTGTTTATCAATATAAAAATCTATTATGCTCATGAAGATAGCGATGGTCTATCAAATAGTGAAGGAGGAGAATATAATCAAGATATTATACTGCACATGGCTTTTGAAAAAAACTCTAGTGAGACTAAAGATAATTTTATAGATACATTAGAAGAAAATGATTTTCTTGAAGAAATAAATAATCTCAAAATATGTTTGGAAGAAAACAAAATTGCCATAGATACTCTAAAGAATCAGCTTATAGAAAAGGAGAAGCATAATGAAAAATTATAATGTGAAATAGTAATTCTAAGAAAGGAAATTGAGAAAGTGAAAACTTTAAATCTTATATTTTCTAAAGGATCTGAAACTTTAGATGAAATTATCAAGGTACAACTCTCTCCTCTTGTAAATAAAGGTCTTGGATATATCAAAGAATCTTGTCAGTCTTCAACACCAAGCTATCTAAATGCAGCTAAATCTAGCCAGCAATATTTTGTCACTCAGCAAAAGAACAAAGAGACCACCTAGGTAAAGAATGGCCACTTCAATTCAAGGAAGAACAATAACAGAAATATCAATCATCAGATAAACATAAATAGAAGGTTTCATGATTGCAGAAATTTCTTCTTTAATGGAAAATGTTTCTTATGTCATAATTTTGGTCATAAAGATGTAAAATGTGTTGCATACAAAACCATCATGACCATAGGAGCGAGAAAGAAAAGAAATGATACTAGAGTAAAGAATAATACTTAAAAAAAAAATTGTCCTCTTCAAGGAGAAAATGAATGTTCTTATTGCAATGATTTTGGACATGAAGAATTTGAATGCAGGAGAAAACTTCATCCAAAAGAACATATACCCACAAAATCAAAGGTATGGAGAAAGAAGGACTCATAGGTTGAAAGCTGTGGCATAGTGTTATTTGTAGAAAAAGAAGAAAAGAAATGATACATTGATAGCGGATGCTCAAAGCACATGACAGGTGATAAAAATAAACTTCTTTCATATAATGCATTAGAGAAATAAAGGAATGTTACTTTTTGAAATGACTATCCTGCTATCATTAAGGGTAAAGGTTCTGTTTTTCTAAAAGAAAACGTTAAAGCTAACAAATTTATGTATGTGGATGGGTTAAAGCATAACTTGTTGAGTGTAAGCCAAATGGGTGATCAAGGAAATGAAGTTGTCTTTACTTCAAAAGAATGTGTAGTATGTGAACTTGACATAGGAAAAACAATGACAAAAGGAACTAGAACACCAAGCAATCTGTATATATTGAAAGGTGGCCAAGAGAAATTTTACTTAAGTAAATCTACATAAAATTGGTTATGGCACAGAAGATTGGGACATTTGAGCTTCTCTAAAATAAGAAAATCTAGGAGACTCAAATTTGTTCGTGATCTTCCCAACATCACTGTGTCTAAAAGTACCATATGAAAATCATGCGAATTTGGTAAGAAAACCAAGGTGAAATTCAATGTCAAACAAGGACCATCAAGTAAGCCTCTTGAACTTATACATACTAATCTATGTGGTCCTGTAAGGAAAATATCACTGCATGCAGAACAATACTATATTTTATTTAATGATGACTTCTCTAGAATGTGTTGGATTGGTTTTCTAAAACATAAATATGAAAAATTTAAGATCTTCAAAGCTTTGGTTGAAAATGAAGTAGATCTAAAAATCAAATTTCTTAGATCTGACCAAGGAGGAGAATATATATCAGATGAATTATTTGATTTCTGTGAACATCATGGCATAAAAAGATAGTTTTTTGTAGCTGGAACCCCACAATAAAATGGCATGGAATAAAGAATGAATAGAATAGTTCAACAAATGGCTTGTGATATGCTTGATGAATCTAGAACTCCAGATACCTTTTGGGAAGAAGCAACACATACTGTAGTAAATATTCTTAACAAGGCTCATGTTCTTGTGAAAAGTGATAAAACTCCTTATGAGCTCTGCTATGGTAATCTTCCCATTGCTAAGAATTTTAGATTTTTTGGAAGCAAATGTTTTATCAAGAATAATGATGAAAAAATTGGTAAGTTTGAGCCTAGAGAAGATGAAGGAATATTTCTTGGACACTCTTCTAGAAGTAAAGCATATAAATGTTACAATAAAAGACTTTGGAAGTTTGTTGAATTTATTGATGTTGTAATTGATGAGTCTCTCATAGCTCCTAAAAGGGAAATAACAACAACAAATGAAGATGATGATGATGTATATTTTCCCTCATCAAATAGCAACAATATAGAAGGAGAACCCAATGAAACACTAGAAGAAGATATATCTGAAAATGCTCCATCTAGTTATGTTCAAAAGAATCATCCAGAATCCCAAATTCTAGGAGAAAAGGAATCACGTGTCCAAACAATAAGAACTCTTGTAGGATCCCCTACCTATCTGGCATTCTTATCCACTATTGAACCACAGAATGGAAATCAAGCTAGTAAAGATGAATGTTGGATTCAAGCCATGAATGAAGAACTTGATCAAATTGAAAAGAATCATACTTGGGAATTGGTTCCAACACCTCATGATAAAAATGTTATTGGAACAAAATGGATATTCAAAAACAAGTTAAATGAAAATGGAGATGTTATTAGAAACAAAGCTAGACTTGTTTGTAAAGGGTATGCTCAACAAGAAGGTATAGACTTTGAAGAAACATTTTCTCTTGTAGCTAGACTTGAAGCCATAAGAATGTTTCTTTCTTTTTCAAGTTTTCAACAATTCAAAGTTTATCAAATGGATGTAAAATCTTCTTTCCTCAATGGTGATCTAGAAGAAGAAGTTTATATAGAACAACCAGAAGGATTCATTCTAGGAAATGATGAAAAACTTGTTTGCAAACTCAAAAGGGCTTTATATGGTCTCAAACAGGCTCCTCATGCATGGTACTATCATCTTGACAAATATCTTCAACAACAAGGTTTCACAAAGGGATCTGATGAAAGTAACTTATACAGAAAAATTGAAAATGATAAAATATTGATTATTTTTGTGTATGTTGATGAAATCATTTTTGAAAGTAATGAAGAGTCCATGAGTTAGAAATTTTCTTCTGTTATGTAGCAATAATTTGAAATGTCATTACATGGGGAACAAACATATTTTCTTGGCTTGCAAGTGCAGCAAGCACTAGATGGCATATTTCTATCACAAGAAAATATCTTAAGAAAATTCTGAAGAAGTATGGGATGGAAGACTACAAACCTATGAGTAATCCAATGGTAACTGGATGTAACCTCAGTTATCATGATGATTCTCCCATGGTGAATCAACCATATTATAGATCCATGGTTGGAAGTCTGCTTTATTTAACCAAGACAAGACTAGACATTATGCATGTAGTTGGGATTGTTGGATGATTCCAAGCTAATCGAAAAGAGTCTCACCTTCAGGCCGTAAAAATAATATTCAAATATCTACAAGGGACTCAAGACTTTGGTCTATGGTATCCAAAGAATGTTGATCTCACTCTTCATGATTACACTAATGCAGATTGGGCTAGAAATGTTGATGATCAAAAAAGCACTAGTGGTGGTGCATTCTATATGGGGCCTCGATCACTCTCTTGGTTCAGCAAGAAAAATAGTTCTATTTCCATATGTACAGAGGAAGAAGAATATGTGGTTGCCGCATCATGTTGGACACAACTTCTTTGGATGATGTAGACATTACAAGATATTCAAATCAAATTTTCACCTCCCATCTCCATTCTATGTGATAATACAAGTGCCATTAGTATCTCAAAAAATCATGTTATGAATTCCAAGACCAACCACATTCCTATCAAGTGTCACTTCCTACATGAACAAGTGCTTGAATAAAAGGTTAAATTGGTGTATGTTCCCTCCAAAGAACAAGTTTCAAATATATTTACTAAATCTCTTCCCAGGGAAGCATTCGAATATCTTAGATAGAAGTCGGGAGCTTTCTCCGCATCTCTTATCACATTTGCTTAATTTTTCAGAAGATTAAATTCGGTACGTTGGTTTCTTAAAGGAGAATCACGTATATACGCGAGTTTTTGTGCATATAATCACATATGGTTTTTGCTAACAGTTCAAAACAATCTATGGTGTTGTTGGTAATCGTTGTTGTTTCAGTATTCATCTTGCTGTACCTTTCTTTGGTATTTATCTCACTGATGAAGATGCTTTAATGAATTGGTTGTTGAAGATGTTTAGGATGCACAAGTTCAGGCGGAGCACCTACCTTGTTGAAAAGGATGCATTGTTGGCATTCTAATTGGTTGTTGTGTTATGATCTCCAGTTTGAGATTCTTTGGTCTTAGTTATACAAATTCATATCTGTTATTTGATGAAAAGGTCATGTTGAGACCTATGATGTAAATTTTTTATATTCAATCATGTAAGGACTAGTTCAAATGTGTAAAACCACTTGGTTGGGTAGTTGAGTCAAATATGTAATTCCACTTGGTTGGATCATTGATGTAAGTATGAGTCCTTGGTGATAGGAATGGTCATACTCGATTCAGTTATAGACTCATGTACTTCATTGAAAAATATATCTGAAGATTTAGCATGCACTCAGGGGGAGCATGGTCAATACAATGCACATCAGATCTACATAGCTCTTATTTCTACATGGAAAGAGAAGCATTGGTTTGGTATTAATCTGCCTTTTCCCCTTGATGTCAAAGGGGGAGAGTAACTTGGTGTTTGAATAAGAATGTCTATGATTGATGTATCTATCAGGTATCTATCTATTGTGGTGATCAAACACCATCATGGTTGCCATCAAGTCTAAAGGGGTAGATTTTTTACAATATGATACAATATTTTGTCCTTGATGGCAACCTATTTGATGAGTTTCCTTTTGATAAGTAACCTATGTGTTAAAGATGTAAAAATTATGTATCTACACATCAGTTCAGAAGTGACAGAGAAAGGCAATCTAGTTAGGATCATAGAAATGATAAATATAATATTTCATAATGTATACAAAGGTTTGATGAAGGCAGCCCATGTCCATATGCTACTTGGTATACAGGAAACCCATGTATACATCCAGAATTAGTATATTCGCAGTTATTATGAAGAGAAGTCACGTATACTTGCGAGTATGAAGAAGAAAATTTGTGTATGACTTCTTGCACTCAAAAATTATGATACAAAGGGCATTACCATGGTATTAACCCATAGTATTGAGTGTTTTGTTGTCTATTTGATTTTTTCCATGAATTCCATCAGCAATTGTGTGGTTTTGGCCCATGGTATTGGTAAAGACTAAATCTATATAAGGTGAAGAAGATCATAGTGAAAAGGTGTGCATGTTGAAGGGTTGTTACTAAATAATTCTCTCTGAAGTGTATCTGCATGGGATGAACTCTTTTTTATTGGTAGATATGAATCTATGATGCACCCTTGGATACAATGATGAATCAGGATCTCTAGACCTGAAATGACTATGTACTTACATGATCTAATTATGAGATCTTTGGACCTGTGACATGGCACATGTTTGCTAAAGTGAAGTAAAGTAATCTGGGTAAGTTTATAGATTTTCATGCTTCTATAGTAATAAAATTTATAGATCTATATGCTAGTTTGTCACAGTGAAATCGCGTATACACGTTGTTTGTGCTCAACCTAGTCTCCTAAATTGAGTTCATTTAATTGTCAACCAGGGTTGGTAAAGTGTTGAAGTGAAGTGCACTGTATGTGCCTAGGTGTTTGTTTCCTAATGCGTTGTGTTTAGTGTTTTATGATGTTTTTGGTCTTTTGATGGTTTTTATGTTCACAAGGAAAATGACTAAGAAGCTAGTGGAAAGAAGCTACTGGTTAAAACAGAGTGAAGCCTAATTGGTTGATGACAAATGAAAAATGCAAATGCAAATACTGAAACAGAATCATACCTAAACTATGACTAAGCGGAATAAAAATCTTGATAATGACTTCAAGAAAATGAATCAAAACATAAACTTAACTTTTCCAATTCTTTCATTAAAGGTATTTTGGAAGAGCTTGAGAAATGGTCAGCTAAGTATACAAATTCTCCTAACTAAACAATTAAACAATCAGCTTATAATGATACAACATTTTATCCATGATTAAAGATTTGTTGAAGCATATTTGGAGAAAAATATTGATAACATCATAAGATCTCTACTCTAAGATTAGCTCCTACTCCATTTTGCAACTTAATTTAACATCACTAAGCTTTACTCAAAGGTTATAGATTTTTAGAATAGTCTTTTGAGGAAAGGTTTGCTTGTGGGATGGTAAAGAAGTTGCAAAAGTGCTTCAGGCCTTAGGATGATATTGTCTTCTGTCCAGATGGTTATGAAATTATAGATTTGGAACAAAAATAGGTTTTGTAAATAATGAAGGCCGTATTTTTAAGTTTAACAACTAATGTAATCTAATATGCAGTGGATGACAACTAAATGTGGAATGAAAATACAATGAGCTAAGCTAAAACTGAACTAAGATGTCACTAGTCTAAAACAGTGCTGAAATAACAAGTCATTATCAAACTTAAAACAAAATAACAAAGAATGAATTAAATGCAATTTGACTCCGGAGTACCCTAACTAAGTTATCATGCATTAATATATGGGATTCTACAGCCTGTTTTGTCCATCATGAATAGTATTTTGGAAGAGCTTGCTAGAACAATCTTGGCTGTACAATTCAGTGCAAATGCAAATATAAAGACTGAAAGCAATTTAAAAACTAAGACATCACAACTATCTCCTACCCATCATTATGATATTTTGGAAAATCGTTTTAAGAGTAAGATCAGCTATGCTACCTAGTGCAAACAAACAAATGAAACATTCAGTATCACAGTCATGCCTTAGACATCATAAGGATTTTTTGGAAGAGTTTGCTTAGTATAAGTTCAACTGTGACAATGAACAAAAGAAATTACAAATAAATCCTACAACACTACATCCATTTCCCATTCATTATCATGATCTTTTGGAAGAGTTTCTTAGAACAAGTATAGCTATAGTGGCTAATGAAATTAACTATGAACTCAAACTTCAAAATAACGTGAAAAGAACTAAGATACTTATCTAAATTACGAAAGTAAAGCCGTGCAGGAGGCAGGGGCCCTCTACCACCAGACGGAATCTAACTCCAAATCAACTCAACATGTTCAAAGAAATGTTGTCTTCTTCATTAAAAGAAAATAACTTGAAACAAAGTTGTCTCGGTCTTCAGAAATATAGCATGAAATCTAAGAAAAATCTAGAGCTTGTCTCTCGGTTTCCCGAGTGCTTTTATAACAAATCTACATAACAGAACTTGCAACAATATGAGGATCATTGTATTTCCTTATCAAAATCGTACTAGGACTCAAAAGAGGGCAGCGTAGAGGGAAAAAGGACATCTGGACTAGGACAGTCCTATTAGAAGTCTGCCTCCTTAAATGAGTTCCCACGGACCAAAACCACGTCCAGAATTCGGTTCATTCTTCATGGTGAGCAACGAACAATGAGGACATAATGTGGAATATACCCATGTGTGGCTTTTCCTGAGAAGACACCTGGAACATGCTTGAACATGAAGACAGCTACAGAATTTCCGGTTAGCTACGGAATGTCTGCATTTTGCAGCTAGTTCCGGTCAAAATGCATTACAATGACAAAATCACAAAACTTAGCAAGTTAGCCATGTTAATCATTCTAAAAGTAATTTTAACTAATTTCATTGATCATTTGGGTCTGGGATAACAATGGAAAAAGGAAAATGAGGTAAAGTAAGATGAAATAAAGCACAATCTTGGGGCTCAACATATCCCCACTGCTGACTTCTTGCATTTCCTCATGTAACTTATTCCATAAACTCAGAGACTTCTGCAAGAACATCTAACCCCCTCCTTCTTCGTTTCCTGGAAATTAAAGGTCTTCTGGGTTTTCTGATGACTAGTTTGAACCTTAAGTTGATAAGTGCCCTGATTAGCTTCTTGTTCCTCTTTTTCAACTTTTCATTAGCCTTTTCCACTTTGTCCATTTGTAGAGATAAGGTTGAGTTCATACTGGTTTTGAGTTTGACTTGTTCCTTCAGAATATCATTCTTAGTTTTGATATGTCTATTAAGTACTTCCAGCTCATACCTATCTCTTCTTAACACATCTATTTCGAACAGTGGAGGACTAGGGGTTCTATCTCTACTCTCTGAAGCTTTCCTTTCCAATGTTTCAACATAGTCATAAACTTCTTGCTGAGCAGGGTCAATTTCAGGGGTTTCTTCATTAAAATCTTCTTCAACATCTTCAATAGATGTTTCCTCATCTTCTATATTTATCACCCCTGTTTGTTTGATCTTTGTTTTCCTTAGTTTCCCCCTGAGTCTATGGCTTCTTCTTGGCTGGGATGATCCCTCTCCTTTTTCTGTGGCAGATTTTCTGATTACCCTCTCTTTCTTAAGTTGTCTCTTAATCTGAGTCAACTTATCAGATATTATTTCTTCACTACTTTCCTGTACTGTTTTGTCAATTTCAATTTTAGAGGCTCTCCATTTTCTAGTTCTCCTTGTAGGCTGATGTTCAAGTGAGGGCTCTTTTGGTTCCTCAAAGTGATTTATTACCAAGAAATTATCCCAAGTATCTTTTGTTTTGGTTAAATGGTGTTCAATTAAAATCTTAACCAAGCCATGATGGTATAGAGTTGTCTCTAGGAATTGGACTCTCCTTTGAACACCAGAAGCCATCTTTTTTAAACTTTGAAGCAAGAAATAGGGCAAATTTAACTCTTCCTCCAGAAGATGCATTATCAACCTAATATGGTAAACATAAAATGTGCCATATCTACCTTCACAAGTGATAAATTTTTGTACAATAAGCAATATGTTTCTCCATTTATTTTTTAATGCAGAACTTGGAATTCCCTTTTTAAACACAGTGACATCCATACCTGGTGATTTTAGGATTTGCTTCCATGATTCATTGTGAAATTCTCTATTTTTAAACCATCTCTCTCCATGTCTAAGAAATCCTGTTGCTTCTGCAATAAAAACCTCTGTGACAGTGAATTTAACATCTCCAAATTTGACCTCGGCTCCTTTGAATGACCTTGCAAATGTTTTAGTGACTTCTTTGTGGAAGCCATTAAATTTCTCAAGAAGTTGTAGCCATCCTACCTATTGCAACATTTCTCTACTTTGAGGGTATCCTTCAGGTATTTTGTGCCCACTGGTTCAGTTCTTACAATGAGGCCCATAATTCCCTTTTCAATCTTCATATTAGTACTCTTTCTGCTCACGGAAACAATAACCTCAACCTTCAAACTGATATACCTCTGGTTTACGGTGATAGTGCTTCAATCTTCAAACTAATATATTTCTGCTTCTTGGTGAGAATGGCTTCAAATTCCACACTGATATATCTCTGCTTCATGGTGACAATGGCTTCAAATTCCACACTGATATACCTCTGCTTCACGGTGACAATGGCTTGAAATTCCACACTAATATACTTCTGCTTCACGGTGATAGTGCTTCAATCTCTGCTCACGGTGATAGTGGTTTGATATTTCAAACTGATATACCTCTACTCACAGTGATAGAGATATCTTTGTTTTGCGGAATGAAATGATGAAGGGCTGTCTACGGAATGAAGTGATAGGAAGTAGTTACGGAACGAGTTAATGAAGTGAGGTGAAGAAAACAAATCAATGAGTGAAAAGACTGCGGAGATTTTTACAACGGATTCAAAAATCATCATTAAATGATTTGGCTAGGTGACATGAGGAAATCAAACACTTCAGCCTTTTTAACCGCTTAAATGATGGTCGGGTATAGAATTTGAAATGAAAGATTTTTATCCAAAGTTTTGCGGAGGGTATATTTGGCATGATCAATAAAAATAATCAAAACAACTTTTTCGAATGATTCATAACTAAACTATACTAAAGTTTTTATGAAATGCCATTATAACCAGAACTTTTTACCTTTGCTTTTCATTTTCTTTTTGTGGTCTTTGTATACTTTGTTCTCCTCTGGAAAAGTCTTCATAATCCTTCTTGATTTTACTTGTTCATGGATATACAGGATCATCTTGTTGCAATTCAAATGCCTGCTGATTAGTGCCTTCAGGATCTGTAGCTGCGGAATGACTGCCTGGCTACGGAAAGTCTGATTAGCTATAGAATGTCTGTTTAGCTGCAGAATGTACCTGTAGAGAATTTTAATCATGGAATGGAGTGGTTTGGAATATAAGTGAAATGTTATATGGCATGAATGAAGATGGATGATGAAACATGATATAATGGGATATGTATGAAGTGAATGATGGAATGGGATGGATTCAATTTATGAAATGGAGTGGAAGAATATAAGAAATGGCCTGCAATCCATGACATGTGTTATTCATTTGGAGAAAAACATCAAACTTTAAATTTTGATATGGAAATGAGGTGGATGAAGTATGGAATGAGATGAATGAAATATGGAATGAAGTGAAGTATGAATGAATGAATGAAATGGAGTATGGATGGATAAGTGAATGGAATGAAATGAAATGAGATGGATCATAAGTGAAATGGATCTGAACTTATGATTTTGTAACAGCTGCTTGTAAAAACAAAATGGAAAAGTTAGAGTGTCATAAAGACTCTGATTTTCACCCTATCTTTTCTGTATAAACATGCCAATCAATGATTGGTTTTCATGTTTATACTTTATTTTTATTTTTTATTTTTTATTTTTATTTTTATTTTTCAAAAGAAATGCTTCATAAAATTCAATCAAGTTGATGAAGAAGAAAGATTCTTCTTCATTAACTTCACATCACTGTTTTCTTGGAACTTCTTGACAAATTCTTCTCTTGAGAGTGGTTTGTGATACAGCTTCAATCTATGACCATTCACAAGAAAAGTGACCTCTTCTTCATCTATTGTCCTGATTTTTACTGCTCCATTGTAAAAAATTTCAACAATTTCATATGGCCCTAGCCAATGTGTTTGAAATTTACCTTGAAAATCCTTGAATTTTGAATCAAACAAGACAGCCCAGTCACCTTCTTTTAATTTCTTCTCTTTGATGAACTTATCATGCCATCTAGTCCTTTGCTGTTGGACTAGACTTGTTTTCTGAATTGCATCTTGTCTGATCTCATCCAATTCATTAATCTGCTCCAATCTATGCTTTTGTGCCTCCGTTAAATCAAGTCCTAGATGAACTGCCATTTTGAAAGTTTGAATATGGAACTCTATGGGGAACAAAACTTGCTTTCCATAAACAAGTTCATAAGGATTATGGCTTGTTGTGTTTCTCCATGTAGTTCTATAGGCCCACAAGGCTTCAGGAAGCCTATCTACCCAATCTCTTCTATATAAATGAACAGTCTTTGTTAGGATTCCTTCAATGACCTTATTAGTAGATTCCACTTGACCATTTTCTTGTGGATGATAAGGAGTAGATTTTATATGTCTGATTTTGTACCTCTCCATCATTTGTTCCACTAGCCTTGATGTAAATTGAGCTCCTTGATCTGTAAAAATTTCCCTTGGGACACCAAAACGAGTAAAAATATCCTCAAAAAGAAAAGTAACTACAGATGCTTCATTAGCAAAAAGTAATGGCTTGGATTCTACCCATTTGGTAACATAATCAGTGCAAACTAATATATATCTCTTTTGTCTTGATGGAGGACTAATAGGTCCTACAAAATCCAAAGCCCATTTTTCAAAAGGTTCAATATGTACCTGAGGTTGTAATGGCATTTCACCTGAAGGAGAAGGTTTCCTTACCCTTTGGCAACTGTCACACCTTTTGACATACTCTTTAGCATCTTTAAACAAGGAAGGCCAATAATATCCTAAATGAAGGATCTTATAGGTTGTCCTCTTATCAGCAAAGTGTCTGCCACAAGGTTCATCATGACATGCTTTGAGAATCTCAGGCATCTCATCTTCACGAACACACCTTCTAATGATCAAATCTGGACCTGTCTTGTACAACTCATTAGCAACCCATGAATATTTTGCACTATCACAAATGATTTTTCTTTTATCCCTTGCATTCATAATTGAAGGAAATTTTCCCGAAACTAAATAATTAGCAATATCAGCAAACCATGGAGTTTGAGTAGAGATTGCAAAAAGATATTCATCAGGAAATTGATCTTCAACTGGAGTGTCATCTTTGATATTTTGGAGTCTAGATAGGAAATCAGCTACCGTGTTTTGTTTTCCAGGCCTATCTAGAATGGTAATGTTGAATTATTGTAAAAGCAATAACCATCTTATGACTCTGCCATTAGTAATTGATTTGTTCATTAAGTATCTAATTGCAGAATGATCAGTGTGAACAAAAGTTTCATAGCCTATTATATAGTGTCTGAATTTGTTTATGGCATGAACAACAGCTAAAAACTCTTTTTCAGTTACAGTATAGTTTAACTCTACAAGAGTCAAATTTTTACTGGTATAGTAGATGGCATAAGGAATCAAGTATTTTTGTCCCAATACTGCTCCTAGAGCTGTATCAGAGGCATCTGTTGAGATATGAAAAGGTAACTTCCAGTTAGGTCCCCTTAAAATAGGTGCTTCAGAAATTTTTGTTTTTAGGGTCTCAAAGGCTAACTGGCAATCAAAATTCCACTTGAATTCACAGTATTTGGTAATTAATTTGAAGAGTGGAGATGCTATCTTGGTGAAGTTTTCTATAAACCTCCGATAATATCCTGTAAATCCTAGAAAACTCCTAACATATTTTTGACAACTTGGAATAGATAAGTTAGAGATGACTTCAACTTTTGACTCATCAACTCTAATCCCATCCCCTGAAATGTGATGCCCCAAAACAATACCTTTAGTAAACATCATGAAACATTTCTCATGACTAAGTGAAAGATTTTCTTCCTGACATATCTTTAAAACTTTTTCCAAGTTTGCTAAAGCTTCTTCAAAAGTGTTTCCATAAACTGTGAAATCATCCATGTATACCTCTACACAATCATGTATTAGATCTGAAAAAATTCCTAATACTGCCCTTTGGAATGTTGCAGGTGCATTGCATAATCCAAATGGCAATACTCGGTAAGCATAGGTAACCCAAGGACAGGTAAATGTGGTTTTGTCTTGATCTTCAAGTGCTACTTGGATTTGGTTGTAACCACTAAACCCATCTAGGAATGAGAAGTACTTTTTGCCAGCTATTGTATCTAACACTTGATCTATGAAAGGTAAGGGAAAATGGTCTTTAAGAGTAGCTTTGTTTAGTTCCCGGTAGTCAACACATACCCTCCATTTACCATTTTTCTTTGGCATAATTACCAAAGGAGAAACCCACTGACTATCTGAAATAGGATAGATGAAGTTGACATTTAACAATTTTTGCAATTCTTCTTTAACAATCTCCCTAAGATTTGGATTCATCCGTCTTTGAGGTTATCTGATTGGTTTACAATTTTCCTCTATATAGATGTGATGAGTGCAAGTCTTGGGGCTTATCCCTTTCATGTCAGTGTACTCCCATGCATATGTAGAAGAATGTCTCTGTAATATCTTGACTAACTCTTCTTGTTGAGATTTTTCTAGGTTCTTGTTTATATTCAAAGTTTTTCCTGGAAATATCTCACTTGTAGAGCTGCCAAATTTATCCATAGAATGAAGAGACATCTGCCTTGATGAAAAAAACTCAATATTGGATCCCTCTTGAAATGATTCATGTTTGTGTTCTGGAGAGGATTCAAAGTTTTCTAGAGTATTTAGAATTTGATTATCTTCACTAATTTCTGAAATTGTGAAGAGAGGTTGTAAATCTTCTTCATCCTCTATCCATTTAGTGTCATCTAAATCTGTAATTGTCCTAGATGGAGGATATAAAGTGAATTTCTTAGTTGAAATACCATCAGAGATGTACATATTACCGAATCTACAACTAATAAAAGCATCAGTTGTAGCCAACCAAGGTCTTCCTAATATAACAGAATGTCCTCCTAGATTATTCTTAGGAGTTAGGATCATGACATCCACAGGGTACTCCTAAGAATCTAGGGACACTGGAATGTCTTCTATTACCCCATCTGGTTTGATCACAGATCTGTCTGCTAATTGTAATAATGTGGGTGTAAAGAGAAGATTAGGAAGTTTCAGTTTATCCATGATTTGTCTACTCATGATATTGATTGTTGCTCCTAAATCAATAAGTGTGTTTTGGATTTCAATTCCATTGATGTGAATTTTAACAACTGGATTTCCTGGGTCAAGATACTTTGGAATAGCAATCTTGCCCATCATAATGTCTGCTATTTTTCCTGCCAGTTGAATTTTCTTTGTTTCTCTTATTCTTTTTCTTGTTTTCTTCATGCTCAACTCCTTTATTATTTTGGCTAAAATTGGAATTTCCTTGATGTCTTGTAATAATGGAATTTTAATGCAAACATTTCTCAGCTCATCTAGGAGATCATAATTAGGCACCATAATTTGTTTTTATACACCTCTATCAATTTTTAATCTTTCTGGAAAGGGAGGTATAGAAGTAGATGTGGATGGTTGCTCTAATACAGGAGATGAAATTATTGGATCTTTTTGCTTTAATTTTTCAGTGTTTGGGTCTTGAAAAGATGTGTCTTCCTCAGAGTTATCTTGTTCTTGTATGATCACAGAAGGTTTCCTCTTTTCAAGTATTCTTCCAGACCTAAGTTGAACATCACTAAGGTCTAAAGGAGTAATTAAATAAGTTGGAAACTGTTGGCCTTCTATCATGTATGTGTTCTAAGGATTTTTATTGTTGGGGTTTGGTACGGGTTGAGCAGGCAACTGATTTGATTTTTGAGGAAATGGTAATGGAAGTGGTTGATTTTGATGTGGTAGGTTCTTATGATGTTGTTGAGGATTTTTTTGAAAATTTTGTTGAGGATTTTGAGGAGAAAAATGTGGGTATGGTGGATACTGATAGTATTGAGAGTATCTTCCATAGGGACTTTGTGCTCCTTGTGCCCAAGCTTGAGATTGATTTTGAAATTGAGGCCAAGGTTGCTGCCAAGAATTCCAAGGTGGAGGTTGGTTATACATTTGATCATGGAATCCTTGTGTTTGAGGTCCTTGTCAAGGCCTTCTAGAGACAAAATTGAGAGATTCTGTGGAATTTGTAGGAGTTTCCTCTTGAAAGACAGCTTTGAGACCAGGAAGGGAAGGACAATTCTTGGTCTCATGTTTTTCAGAACAAATGACACAGGTCTCTACAACTTTTACATCCAAAGGACACTCTCTCAAGGCATGTTTCTTTCTACATTTGGGACAAAAGATTGCCAAGGCATCAGATTCAACTTTTTTCTTGTTTTGTATCTTAAGGGTGTCTATTTGTTCACTAAGACTCCCTAAGATGTCAGATTTAAAATCATCAAGCATATGTCCTATTTCTGATCTACTTACTGTCCTAGAAGCAAACTTACTTGCCCTTGCAAGAGCAGGATCTCTTGGACCTTTTACAGTTTTAGATTTCCCTCTTGAAAGGTTGATACATAACTCAGATATTTCAGGTAATGTGAGCTGTGATATATCCCCTTTTCCCATCATGTTAAGGATATCCAACCATTCATCCCTAATTGTTTTCAACAAAAGAGCTTTTAAGGTGTCTAGATCCAGGTTTTCCATTTTTGCTCTTTTGATGTTGTAATGAAACCTCTCCAACAAATCTTCCAAGTTTTCATCTTCTTTTTGTAACATATTAAACACTTCTTCCTTATGATTTACCAGCATACAATAATCCAAATACCTCTCTAGAAATGCTTGTTTCATGTCTTCCCATATCCTAATAGAACTGTTGATCAAACTCGTAAACCACTTCAATGGTGCTCCTTTCAATGTTGAAGGAAATAGTTTAAGTTTTTGAGCATCTTGTAAGTAGTCATAAGTTCTACACAGGATTTCAAATTCAAATAGGAAGGTTTCAGGATCTTCAGTTTTAAGTCGATAGAAGTTTGGAAGGACAAAGGGTGAAATGTTTTTCATGGTTGTATTGGTTTCTTCATCAATTATAGGGAACCCAAAAGAGTTTCCTATTTCTCTTCTACCTCTTCCTCCATCTGCACCTGTAACTCCTTCTCCTCTACCTCTACCTCTACCTCCAAATAATGTGTGTTCTCCATTAAAGACTCCTCCTCCCCCTTCTTCTGCCATGATTGACTCTCTCGTGGAAGTGGAAAAGTTTGTGTCCCTAATAGGAGTCTTTAGATATTCTTCTAAGGCTGGTTCAGTGGATGAAGTGGAAGGTTTCTCTAATGGAATATCTGATCTTAGGTCTTCTAGAAGTCCAGGATCAGTAAAGGATGGAATGTGGATCTGATTTGAAGGTGTACTAGCTCTTGGTCTAGGTGAAACAAGTGGTGTTCTAGGAATCAAATTTCTGTTTCTGATGCTTATGAATCTACCCCTTGAGTCTCTCTCTCTACGCATATAATTATTTTTGGGAATTAAGAAACAAAGGTTACCTAGTTTTCACTTCCCCGGCAACGGTGCCAAAATGTTTGTGCTCAACCTAGTCTCCTAAATTGAGTCCATTTAATTGTCAACCAGGGTTGGTAAACTGCTGAAGTGAAGTGCACTGTATGTGCCTAGGTGTTTGTTTCCTAATGCGTTGTGTTTAGTGTTTTATGATGTTTTTGGTCTTTAATGATGATTTATGATGTTTTTGGTCTTTTGATGGTTTTTATGTTCATAAGGAAAATGACTAAAAAGCTAGTGGAAAGAAGCTACTGGTTAAAACAGAGTGAAGCCTAATTGGTTGATGACAAATGACAAATGCAAATGCAAATACTGAAACAGAATCAAACCTAAACTATGACTAAGCAGAATACAAAGCTTGATAATGACTTCAAGAAAATGAATCAAAACATAAACTTAACTTTTCCAATTCTTTCATTAAAGGTATTTTGGAAGAGCTTGAGAAATGGTCAGCGAAGTATACAAATTCTCCTAACTAAACAATTAAACAATCAGCTTATAATGATACAACATTTTACCCGTGATTAAAGATTTGTTGAAACATATTTGGAGAAAAACATTGGTAACATCATAAGATTTCTACTCTAAGACTAGCTCCTAATTCTATTTTGCAACTTAGTTTAACATCACTAAACCTTACTCAAAAGTTATAAATTTATTTTTAAAGTAGTCTTTTGAGGAAAGGCTTTGTTTATGAAGAAGTTGCAAAAGTACTTCAGGCCTTGAGATGATACTGTCTTCTGTTCAGATGGTTATGAGTCAATTATGGATTTGGAACAAAAGAGATTTTGTAAATAATGAAGGCCGTATTGTTTAAGTTTAACAACTAATGTAATCTAATATGCAATGGATGACAACTAAATGTGGAATGAAAATACAATGAGCTAAGCTAAAACTGAACTAAGATGTCACTAGGCTAAAACAGTGCTGAACTAACAAGCCATTATCAAAATTAAAACAAAATAACAGAGCATGAATTGAATGCAATTTGACTCCGGAGTACCCTAACTAAGTTATCATGCATTAATCTATGGGATTCTACAGCCTGTTTTGTCCATCATGAATGGTATTTTGGAAGAGCTTGCTAGAAAAATCTTGGCTGTACAATTCAGTGCAAATGCAAACATAAAGACTGAAAGCAATTTAAAAACTAAGACATCACAGCTATCTCCTACCCATCATTATGATATTTTGGAAGAGCGTTTTAAGAGTAAGATCAGCTATGCTACTTAGTGCAAACAAACAAATGAAACATTCAGTATCACGGTCATGCCTTAGACATCATAAGGATTTTTTGGAAGAGTTTGCTTAGTATAAGATCAACTGTGATAATGAACAGAAGAAATTACAAATAAATCCTACAACACTACGGCCATTTCCCATTCATTATCATGATATTTTGGAAGATTTTCTTCTTTTGGAAGAGTTTCTTAGAACAAGTATAGCTATAGTGGCTAATGAAATTAACTATGAACTCAAACTTCAAAAACGTGAAAACAACTAAGATACTTATCTAAATTACGAAAGTAAAATCGTGCAGGAGGCAGGGGCCCTCTACCACCAGACGGAATCTAACTCAAAATCAACTCAACGTGTTCAAAGCAATGTTGTCTTCTTCATTAAAGGAAAATAACTTGAAATAGAGTAGTCTCGGTCTTCAGAAATATAACAGTCAATACATGAAATCTAAGCAAAATCTAGAGCTAGTCTCTCGGTTTCCCGAGTGCTTTTATAACAAATCTACATAACAGAACTTGCAACAATACGGGGATCATTGTATTTCCTTATCAAAATCGTACTAGGACTCTAAATATGGCAGCGTAAAGGGACAAAGGACATCTGGACTAGGACAGTCCTATTAGAAGTCTACCTCCTTGAATGAGTTCCCACGTACCAAAACCACGTCTAGAATTCGGTTCATTCTTCATGGTGAGCAACGAACGATGATGACATAATGTGGAATATACCCATGTGTGGCTTTTCCTGAGAGGACACCTGGAACATGCTTGAACGTGAATACAACTACAGAATTGCTGGTTAGCTACGGAATGTCTGCATTCTGCAGCTAGTTCCGGTCAAAATGCATTACAATGACAAAATCACAAAACTTAGCAAGTTAGCCATGTTAATCATTCTAAAAGTAATTTTAACTAATTTCATTGATCAATTGGGCCTAGGATAAAAATGGACAAAGGAAAATGAGGTAAAGTAAGATGAAAGAAAGCACAATCTTGGGGCTCAACACACGTATCTTTGGCTCAAGTAAAGCGTGTATGGAAGTCAGGGTTTTCTGAAGCTTGTTGGAGAGGTTATCTATTTATTTCTGTTGTATTTTTTCTATCTGTCAATGAAGTCTTCATGTAGATCTGGGTTGTTTGAATACTGTATATGATACTAAGTTGAATATGTACAAATCTGATCAATGAGTGAGTAAATATGTTTAATGATGACTGACTGAATAAGGGTTTTGCATTACTGAAAAGATATCTATTTGAAACCCTCAGATCTGGTTCTGAGACTGATCATATTCTGTAAATTCATTATTCTCAGATCTATACACAAGTTGTTATGAAGTAGAGCGTGTATACACGAGAAATCAGTAAAGTGAAGTAGCATATGTATTTTAAGACAATGAATGATCAGGGTTGAGATTGATTCTGCATATTGATTCTGAAATCTAGGTTTATTACTGTGTTTTGGTAATAATGATCTCACTGTTCTGATTGAAATTTGGGTTAAGTTTATTGGTGTTGATATTTTTAAAGTGTTATGTTAAAGTTGTGGGATTCGGTGTGAAAATTTATGAAACGTGGTCTGTAGTGGTTCTAAGGGTTGAAGGCTTCAGTGTGGAAGTAGAAGCTTCCTGCTAGTATAAGCTAGCATTTTGATCATGGGGTTGAAGCTCCCTTCCAGTAGTGGCTGGTAAACGAGATCAGGGGGTTGGAGCTCCCTTCCAGTAGCAGCTGGAGAATGAGAGAAGGTTGTATCCTTCTGCAGGTAGATGCCTACGTACTAATATGAGTCTGCATCAATATAATATTGTAAGCACTTTTCCATATAATAAATATCTAAGACAGAGATGAAAACAATGGTGTTTTTCTCCCAAATTGGGTTTCTACCTTAAAATCATGGTGTTCATGTGTATTTCTTATGTGTGATTATTTATTTTGTTCCTACTGCACATGTTTACTGCTTACTAAACATTTGATGAATGAATGATGCACTGATTTAAGTAAAGAATTATATGCATAGTAAGATCTATGGTCATATGCAATTTTGCTTAAAGATATCTGCATGTATACACTAGTTGGGTTCATTAAAGTCACGTATAGAAATCAGTAAGGAAAAAGTAAATTTTTAAAGTAAGTTATAAACACTGATTCACCCCCCCTCCCTCTTAGTATTTTTCCCAACACAATAGATATTGTGCTTCATGAAAAAGGTTGATGTGTTCAAAGACACATCGATCAGTGAGGATGAGCACGAAAAGGAACTACAAGATCCAGCCACCACGTGTAAAGGAAATCTCATCCTGAAGGGTGTGGTATCTTTGGAGAAGTTGTATGATCTACAAAATTAGTTCCGGGGACCTGTTTATGTCAAAGCTTATAGTTCCACGCGATCACATGAACATATTAACCTAGGAATAGACAAGGATCAGAAATATGTTAATATTGGTAATTTTTGTACACCACAAGAGCGACAATCCTTTATCTGATTATTCAAGTATTACTGAGATGTGTTTGCGTGGACACAAAATGAGCTTAAAACATATGACACGTGAATCATCCAACATATGATACTAATAAAAGAAGAGGCCAATCTGTTTCAATAGAAACTGAGAAAAGTGCATATGATGCTTGAGCCTCTCATTTATAAAGAGTAAAAGAAGTTTTTGGATGATCGGATCATATAAAAAGTGTAGCAATCCTCCTAAGTATCAAATTTGGTCCCTATGAGAAATAATTTTAGGGAAATTCTTCTATGTGTTTATTTTTGAAATCTTAATCGTGCCTTGGAAAAGGATAACTACCCTATGACATCCATGGGAAAAAAATTTCAAACAGTATCGGGGTTTGAAATTTTTTCTTTGCTTCATGGTTATTCAACCTACAACCAGGTTCTGGTCTCAGAACCTCACAGACTCATGAACACATTCCAAACTAAGTGGGGTATGTTTTCTTTTAAGTGAATTCCATTTAGGTTAGTCAATGTTGGTGCAATGTTTCAACGATCTATGGTAATTGCATTCTACAAATTGATTGGGTAGTCTGTAGAGGTCTATCTTGACAACATAATTGTGTTCTATAAACAAAGGTCAGGTCACATATGCCACTTAAAGAAAAAATATGAGTGATGTATCAAGTACGAGATATCTGTCAATCCCAAGAAAATCATCTTCACAGTGTCTGAGGGTAATCTCTTGGACCACATTATCGGTAAAATTGGGATTAAGGTATACCCTAACAATGTCAGAATAGTCAAGCATATTCCATTCCAAGTGAACAAGATGGTCATACAGTCTTTCTTTGTGAAGATCAACTTCCTCCGCAAGTTCATCTCTGACTATGCTCAAATTCTAAAACTAATCAAGGAGATGTTAAAGAAGGATGATATTTATAAATGGGATATGAGGGAAAAGGATACGTTTTCCCATATAAAACTAGCTATAACAGAACTATATACTTTGTACATCCCAGATTTCAACATATTTGTTTCTCTACATCTTCACTTCTGACATGTCCCTTGATTTTATAGTCACACAGAAGGATGACCAGAATGACGACCGACCTATTTCTTTCATTAGTGCAAGTATAAAAGGACCTAAGATAAAACCGCATCATAGAAAAAGAGGCTTATTCAGTATATAATGCGGCGAATCACTTTCGACCCTATTTATTGAAGAATCATTGTATTATCTTTCTTATGCACCCAACAGCCAGATCACTTCTTGTCCAAGAAGAGTTGGGCGAAAGGATATGGAACTGGATGACTAGTTTGGAATATTATGGTATATAAATCAACCCAATTGACATGATCAAGGGGCATGGTATTTTTTGACTAGCACAAATTCAATTGATGCAAAATAAGAAGAAGATCCTTCAGGGTGGTAGCAAGAAATTAAAATTTATAGCATTGAGAGAGCCACCCCCAATACCATCAAAAATCCTTTGTATGTGCACGTGCACCAATACCTTGATCATGACAACATTCACTCCCACTTTTTTGCATGGAGAAAGAGGGCACTAAGGCTTAAAGAACTATCTTACAAGTTGGTGCATGGGGTGCTTTTCAGAAAGCACCATAAAGTATTATTTCTCAAGTGTTTGGACGCATGTGATTTAGAGATGGTATTGCATGATATCCATGATGGAATAGCTAGGGGACACATTGCGGGCAACACAACGACGAAAAAATTCATGTGGGCCAGTTTCCACTAGCCTACACTATTTAAGGATGCTCATGCTTATGTCCATAAATTTCCAATCTCTCAAAGGTGTGTCGATAGAAAAAAGAAGTCAGCCACCCCACTACAGCCTATCACAATGGAAAAATTGACTCAACAATGCGGCTTGGATATGTGGGATAAAAATTTCCACATTCATCAAATTAGCACCGCTAAATTCTGACTACCACAGATTACTTCATGCAGTGGTCAGAAGCAATTCCTCTCAAACAGGTGAATGATTACGAAGTCGTCAACTTCTTGTGGTATAACATCATTTCTAGGTTTGGTGTTCCTACCTCATTTGTTTTTGAAAATGCAACGTATTCCTCATCGTTAAAACTTTATGAATTTGCATTGGAAAATTGAATCATATTGAAGAATTCTGCTATTTACTACCATGAGGGGAATTTTTTTGTTGAATCCAAGAATAAGAATTTGATCTGCATCATTAATAAGACCATAAGCTGAGGGAGTGGCACTCTAATTTGGTAAATGTTTTGTGGGTTGACCAAGTCACGCCTAAGCATTCAATGAACACCTCCTCTTACTTCCCGGTATATGAAAAGGAATCCATCCTCTCACCTGATATCTACTTTCCTGCTCTCCAACTCTCCCAATAATCCCAAGGAAGGCCATGCATGTTAGTTAAACATAGGATGGAAACTCTTCATAAGCTCCAGGAATAAATATTGAAAGCCAAAGAAAATTTTATACTTCACCAAAATCGTATTAAGAGGTGGTTCAACAATAAGTATGTAGGGAAGAACAACTTTAGTGTGTGTGACTTAGTCTTGAAGTGGTACAAAATCCATGAAGACAAAGGAAAAACACTAAGTTTCAATCCCTGTGGATTGGACCATTCACTGTACATGAGAATCTTGGCCAAAACACTTATCATCTTCAATCACTTGACGAGAAGGTTCACTTTGTCTATGTCAATGATCAAGATCTAAAACACTATTTTCAATGATCATCAGGGGTTTTTCCCTACACTATGTACATATTTTTATTTTATTTTCTTTAGTCATGTTATTGTTGTTTACTTTGTTTCTTGTCTTTTCATGTTAATAAGTGTTTTCCTTGTCCATGTGTTGGTTTTAGAGATTTTGTGTGGCTGAAGCCTAAGCAGTCTTGTGGCTCTTCAACATTTTGTTAGACTTTGGTCTATATTCCTTGTGTTGGTTTTGTCTTTTGGCCGATGAAGTTTTGATGGAAAATATGATCCATCAATAAGGAGAGTTTTGGGAAAACCATGAACTCATGTATATTTATGAAACCTTGTTCCTATATTCAATTCTTTTGTTTCGTTGTTTTCATGCTTATCCAATCAATATAAAATAAGGGGAAATATAAATGAGAAAAACTAAATAATATGTATCTATATTCTTCTCTGAAGGAAAAACCTCTCTTGATATCAATAAGTCGATATCCCTCTTTCACCCAAAATGAATAAGTGCCAATGAAAAATACTCTTAAAAAGGAAAAAAACAAACAAATAAAGGTGAAAGAAGAGAAAGGATTCCTACGCGGAGAGGTAAATCAAGAAACTCTGTCAGGGTATTGTTCAGGCTCACTGGAAGTAGAGCAATGTTTGTGTTCCTATAATGACTCTATTGGGGTACTATATAGGTCTGGTGGCAGCAAAGAAACATTAGAAATGAAAAAATTATACTATGAAAATCTTAAAATCATGAGCTTCACTACCCTTCCCTGCTTGAAACGTTGTGATAAATATGGATTTTGTTGAGTTAAACCGAAATGCCATGATGTGGGATTCTTCTATTTATGTGGTAAGTGGGGAAAACAAAGTGATATATAGGATCAATCAATACTCCCTGATGAACCAAGTCCCTGCACGAAATAATTTAATAGAGATAGAGAAGTTAACATTCTACTAGTGTGTCACCAAGTGTTGTAGTTGCTACAACCCCCTCCAAAATTTTGGCCTATACCAAATTTCATAGCCTTCCTTGGCATTGTTCATTATTTTTGCAAAATTTTAAGATCATTTTATTGGTTTCCTTAGCATGTTGTGATCCCTTTTGCAATATAAGAAAAGTCTCATATTTTGGCATGTTGGTTATTGCATTATATGTATGAGATTTTTCTAGTGGTTCCAAGTGGTCACCTTTGTGAAAATGAGTTGTTCTAACCTTGTAAATACCTGTCACACTCATTTCCAAAATTTTTAGCACTGTTGCACAAGCGTTGTCACAATTGTCATAAAGTGTATCTTTGGTTTCACAATTTTCAAAACCAGTCGTAAAGCTGTCACATGGGGGAATTTTTTTTTTGTATGTCACAGATGATCTATGTTTTTGGAGTCATCAAATATGTTAAGTGTGTGATCATAGTGAAAGTTCATCATTTTTCACACTGATCTCACTTGTCCCTCACTTAGTCATTTTTCGGAAAATTTCCCGACCGAGCAACTTAACTTCACTTGGCCTTCCCTAAGGTGCACACTACATAGCCTTAGTCCTCTAGTTATGACCTTTCTTCTTGTAGCTATGAAGTGTGAAGTTATTACCTCCCAGGACTATTGCATTACGTAGTTTCTATGACCAAGCCTCGACCCTGAATTCCAGAATTGTGCATTTATGGCCTGTAGCCTCACTTGAACTGCACAATTTTCAACCTTAAGCCTCAAGGTCACCCCCTCAACCCTTGAGCTATGCAGGTGCGAATTCACTCGGTATTTCTTGAATCTAAGAACTGTGTAGTAATATCTCCAAGTGTCCATCCCTGCAACTTGTCCCACTCGCTCCGGAAACTACACAGTCATGTCCCTCATCCCAGCTTGAACTATAGACTGCACAATTTCAAGGCTCAAGGATTCTCCTTGCCTAACTGAAATGTGCAACTTTGAAGGCATTGATGCTCCTTTTCCAACCTCTCACTTGTTACACGCTCATTTCATGGATCAAAATGCATAATATTAGGCTAGTGTTTTAATATTGATGTTGTCTCATCATGAGTGAACTGCAGAAACATGTACTCTAGAATGTCATTGCAAGATGATTAAGGAGTGAAAGAATGAGGGAAGCATGCTTAAATACACTCTTGTAGCTAAAATTAGAAATGGATTGACATTAGTGGAATTTTTAGGTCTAAAATGGGCCTCCTAAGGAAATCATAAAATAATAGTGGAAATAATAAAATAATCTTTGATTACATCATCAAATTTTAGATGGAAAAAAGAAAAAACTACTTTTTCAACTCATATTTTCAACTTATCTCCTAAATTTTTTGCTCAAATTTCGAGCAGGAGTACTCATTGGATGAAAAATTTAATTTTTCATGCAAGGAGTACCTATGTTGCATAATTTTGATGGATCCTACTACATGAAAAATGAGAAATACATGAAAAATGTTATTGCAATCACGTGTTTTCATGTATTTTTCACTTTTCATGTAGTAGGGTCCATCAAAAGTATGCAACATGGGTACTCCTTGGATGAGGAATTAAATATTCCATCCAACGAGTACTCCCACTTGAAATTTGGGTAAAAAATTTGGGAGATAAGTTGAAAATACGAGTTGAAAAAGTAGTTTTATTATTTTATTAGTTTTTAATATTTTTACCCTTTTACTTAAAAAATGGTGAATCATCCCCCATGGTTGAAATCATCATCTTGAATCCTATTGGTCCTTATAAAGTTTATTTTGGTTGTACATTTTTCTTAGGAGGCCCATTTTAGACCTCAGAATTCCCCTAATGTTAGGAGAAATCGAAAGGAAACTACTTTGCGACCATTATCCAAGACTTGAGATCATTGAAGATTCGTTATCACCAACGCATGCATAGGTTAAAGGAACTATATTTCATGAAGACACACTACTCTTAGAAAAAACCATGGCTTGACATTGCCATGTCATCATGCATTCCATGTCAGTAGTGTCATGTCATGTCATGAGTGGTCATATGCCACATCACTATTGTGGACCATGTATAGTTTATTCGAAATGTATTGTAAAGTGGAAGTCCAAAGGACACAAATGGAATGTAAAGAGTTATGTAAGTTGAAAAGTCATCGGAAGTCAAGTAGTCATGAGGCTAGTGAAAGAGTCACCCCTTGGTTATATATACTCCCTCATTGTATGAGAAAAGGAATTTTCACCTTAGCTTCACTAGAAAAGCATTAGAGAGATAAGTTAGTTCTTTTGTGGAGAAAGGGGTGGATCCAATGCTCCATTATTGGATCTAGTGTTTTTCATTGTATATATGTGTCTTGGAAATTTCAGTTAATAACATAATATTTCCAAGGCAAACTCATTCTTCACGCATGGAATATGAATGTTTGTAAGGCCATTCTGCAGATTTTTGTATTCCATGTTTTCTTCCACATGTGCTAAGATAGTTTAACTATTTCGTTATTTGATTACTTATCTTGCTGAGAATGTGTTGTAATGGTTGTTACTGTTGTCCCACCCTTGTGGACTATTCCGCATGATATCAGGTGGATATTTCTCAATTGTTGGTTGTAATGACTACCACATTGCTTGTGGACTATTTTGTTTAATGTTATAAAAATCATTTGGTTCATGTGTGTCTCCTTCTGGGTGGTAATATTACCTTTCTCTTAGAGGCTAACTTTTCTCTCTCCCCCACAGTAGAAGAACATTGACATATTTGCAATTCGACATTCACTAGGAACATCCCCCTTGATTTTCAAAAGTACATCTGGAACCCTCTCTCTTGTTGACAATGAGAGCCAAGACAGAGCTTTAAGAATATGGGAATCGAGCCTTTATTCCGAATGGGACTCCTACACAAAATGGTCTGAGGTCTAATTAGGACTTCATATCAAGGAGATCCCCTTAATGCTGGTAGGTAAAACACCATCAACATGTTCCATATATACTTCCACATAAAAGGAGTAACAGAGGATGAGAAATATATATGGACTTCATAAAAAAAATTAACTCAAAGTGAAAACCCAAATTATCCAAATTTCCACACCAAATGTTTCACTTCATGATTCTAGCCACAAATAAAAACTTAAAAGGTCTTAAATGTGATCCCCTCATACCATTCAATAATACAATTGTAAAGAAATAAACATAGATGTGGAGATGACATTATATCTAAAAAACTCAAACTTTTTTCATCTAGATCTAATCTTCATCGATTTTTTTGGATACAAGAAATTTCAGATATTTAAATTCCCAAATACATTTATTTTGTACAGGATATCAAAATCAAGTATCTAGATCCTGTCTTAAAATGGAAACCCCGGATTAAAAAAAATTGGATCTATTTAGTAATGTAATAAAGTACTTACAAAGGTCACAAAAAGGAAGAATCCTACTTTTGGATGTTGTCTAGTGATGTGAGAGGTTATGCATGTTTGAGAAGGTTTCAAGAATTTTCATCAACCTAAGGCTTTTTTAACCCCACAATAAGCAAGTTGGATGCTCTTTAAATGATGACTTGGATGAACATACACTAGTAAAAGTGGGTTAGAATATAATATTTTTAAAATACATCTCCTATGAAGGAAGACTTAGTATAGTTTATGTTTATGAATTCAGAGTCTTATACCAACTAGACACCAACCACACTTATAACTTGTAGATACCATAAATGTGCCATAATTCCTCTATAATCCATAAATGGAATGATTTCCAAGGAAACAAATGGGGTAAACATGAGATGTTATCCCATCATCGGCTCATTAAACTACTAGTTTTCCATACATTGGATAAGTTGGAGTGCATCTGCATTTGGATTGTTTTTTTTCTTATACGCTTTTCCTCTCTCATTCCTATCAGAATCAAGGGAATAACTAATGACATGGTTATGTATAAATTATAATAGGCTCTATGTCTATAGCTATTCATATATACTCTCCTGCATTTCCCCTAGGATCATGTCATTATTCCAAATACCTATTTTGAGATCATTGCTTCACATTTCATTCATGTTACCCAAAGGGTGGTTCCGGTCAATCCAATAATAATTCATTCATGCAAAGGAATTCCAAATGATAAAATTCTAAGACATATGTGGCCATCATCTAAATCTCTATATTTCCTTACAACTTTCCAAGATTTTATTTCATCTTTAATTTCATTTTGAATTTTTTCTATAGCATTGATTACAAGCTTAATAAATAAATATTTTGGAACCTCTCCATAGGTAAGCAATGAAATCAAAAATATTGCAAGATATTTTGTGCTCGAATTATAACTCATTACACACATTTCCAAGGAGTTTATACTTGGGTAACGAACATAATGTTCATCTCTTTCAACTTTTACCATCGACTCTCGAAAATGGATCATTTTACAAGGAAATCTTTTGTTAACAAGAAATGTTCCATAGACTGCATAGAGATTATAGAAAATGCAATACTAAATGATAAATGAGCAAGGGGAAAGCCTCTAAAATCTAATTGGTAAATTTTTTCCTTCAAATACATTTTTTGGGCATTGTGAAGCAAATTCCTTTTTGAGTCAAAGTCAAAGTAATATTTTAAGAGACCCTTCTTGGGATCCATAAGGTCAAGAAAGGAAAAATGTCTTTTGTCTAAATATATCCTCCACAAAATTAGTTCCTTCTCCCAAAAGGATTACCATCCATCCTTAAAAGTTGGCATCCAACCTGCGGGACTTCACAACCACTTTTCCATATATCTTTACTGTTCACTACAACGCTGCCACGTTCCACTGCACATCATTCCTTTGTATTTTCCGCCTCTGTTCAACTCACAATTTTGAACAGGCCAAACCCTCAAATATGATTTCAAACCCCAGACCTCATTTCACTGTGTATACACAACATTGTGTCTAATTTCTCCATGAATTTCTTTATGCAAAGTCAGCTCCAATTATAAAATACATCCAGGCAATTTTATGCCTCACTTTAGAAGTCCATATAATCCCTTTAATAGCATCGATCCATTCTGTGATCGATGCTAATTTCCTCATTAATTACAAATCACAAAGAATTAAATATTCACCCTCAAACCACACACTCTTGAATGTAGCTTGAATATAATGTGACAAAATTCTCCCTGTTCCTGTCAATTCCACTTGAACACAATATAGACTTAAAACACAAACTCATAAAATGAGTTTTCCTGTATTAAAAACAAGTATTACATAGGAATTTTTCCTCTGGCCTGATCTTCTGTATCAGTGGCATTTTCCTATTTTTCCTGTAGGCTTAAAATTCAAATCATACTCTCTCAATCCTACCTTGAATCTCTATCTACTTATTTTCTACTATTTTTTTATGCCTTTGAGGCTTACATTTTATACAAAAAGGTTCTGAAACTATTTTGGTTTTCAGTTCCTCCATCTCCTCAACAAAATCTTAAATATCCTACTTAATCCCTAAGGATTCTCTTTCATCCATAAAATAATGAAAAAAAAATTAATTTAGTATTTATAATTAATTCCTAAATCTCTCAATCCCTATACACTCTCAACTAGTCTAATTCTCTCATGTTCTCTAACATTCGAGAACATTTACAAAATTTCTCACAATACTTAATTAATCCTCATTAAAATCACTCAAATCATTACATAATAAACCAACTCTCTTGAAAGCACAAAACCCCTAGGTCTATTAAAATAAAAGGAATTTTCTTGAGCCTAATGCCCCTGCATCAGACTTCCAACGTCAAAAATAATCATGATCTCCTGATCATGCGCTTTTAATATTTTCCTCCTGGATCCCATACTCTGTTTTGTTGTCCATAAATTGTATCATTATTCTGTGGCACTTCTCCAGGTTTCCATATTTTATTATGCATCTTGCCACTAGCTATGCTTTCACATTCTGTCATTGTTTTTCTTTTGCTGTTGTTGCTTTTCTTTCTTGTTGTTGTCTTCTTCTGAGACACCTTCATCATCCACCTCCTTATATTTTCAATCTCTATGTCCAGTTTATCTTCTGTCTAGAAATTACTCTGCCTTTTGTTGCTGCTTTCAATTTATGTTTCTTTTGTTGCTTTTATTGTTATAGATGTTGCCTCCATAGATGTTGCTACCTCCCAAACTTCCTAAATATCTCTTAAGATATCTCCCTCTGCAACATTCTTCTTCTGCTCACTACCTGCAAATTCACTTTTAAAAAATGAATTATCATTTGATTATTTAACTTTAGTAACATACTCATTCATTCTTCTTTGTATACTAGTAAGCATAATTAATTTTGACAAACTAGTATCTGCTCCTATTTCTTTCACAACTTCAGGAATTTTCACTTCAGTATCTGCAATTCCTTTCTCTTGCATAATTGTTTCCAGCAAACATTTCAGCCATTCCCTTTGTATTTGTTTTATCTCAACCATATCATCAATATGTTGCAATTTAGTTTCAACATATCCTTCTTCTTCTTCTTTGAAAATTTTCAGTAATTTTCTGTCACCTCCTTGATTGATTATGGCAATCAAATCAACTTCTTTAAACATTTTATCTTCATTCTTTATCAGAATAGAATTATGATTCTCCATCACTGTGGGAGTTCTAAAAGTTTGTCCCACAGTTTCCTCTTGGTTAATCAAACAAGCCAACTCCTCCTTGTCATCAACAGTAACAAGTTCCCTCATATGAGACATCATTGTCTCACTTTCCTTGGAATTTATGAGTTCCTTCTTCTTCAATAGTTCATCTTCATTCAAGACAATTCCAAGAGATGGATTGTCTTCTGCAACACCTGTAAACACAGTCAAATTGTCAATTTCAAAATTACAATACCCAATGATCTCCTTCGATGATCGAGTCACCAAATCTTCTCTTTGTAGTTCTAAGTTTCTTTCAAAACTCAGAAAATATTCACCGTCTTTCTTCCTAGCTTCCATGGTTATCTCATTTGATCCAATCAACATGATAGAATGATGATCTTCCACTATGTTTTCAGCTAACATAGTTTCCTTTTCATTAAATTCTCTGACATTTTCCATTTGTTTTCCTTCTTTGCCTGCATAATTAACACATGAATTATCAGTATTAAAAATACAAGACCTCAATGTCTCTTCCTCCTCTGGCAACATTTCAGTATGCTGCTTTGAGTTTTCTTCTAAATCCTTTTTCAGCACATCAGTATGATGATCTAAATTCTCCATGAGACTGTCAGTTAGCCTCTCCTTCTTATCATCTGTTTCATGAATGCCTCACTACTTTGGTTCACAATAGTGAACTTCTTTCTCTGCAATTTCACTTTTTTGAAATCTTACATCTTTATCCTCTGTTTCCCGACTATTATTCAAGACAATTTCTTTATCTTTCCCATTCAAAAATTTACCTGAGTGTAGATTCTCTATTTCTCCAACTCTCTTCTTTGAAGATCTAACTTTCCACATTCAAAAATTTATCCTGAGTGTAGATTCTCTATTTCTCCAACTCTCTTCTTTGAAGATCTAACTTTCTATATAACTCAACAATTTCAATTGGAGTAGAACTTGGAAACTTTACGCAACTTTTCATACCTTTACTTGTTGTTGACCAATCATCAGATGGTCATTCTTTCTATGTTTCAATATTCTGCTGAATATTCTCATGAGACCCTTTTGTCTCCTTTTCTTTCTAAGATTTTGCTATCTCAGCATCATTCTGAACAGAATTCAGATTCAACTCATTTTCCTTAACAAACTCTAAAGCTTTTTCATCATCATGTGATGTACCTGAAATCATACACAATTCATTATTTAAAAAAAAACAAGACTTTTCAGTCTCATTTGCTTCTTCAAGCATTTCTCCTTGAACAAATTTGCATGTGGAATCCTCAAATTCCATTCTCGACTCAAAAAATCTAAGTTCTTCCTTCCATAAGGCAATCTCCTTCTGCCTCCACTTCATTTGTAATGGTTTCCAAATTACCTTATTTCCCTTCAATGGAAAGATCCATGCTCCTCTCTGGTTTTCCTCTTCTTGTAGCCATTCCTGTAGTACCTCTAGTTGTACTTTCATCATTGCAATATCTCTTTCTATATCCTTCATCTAATCTCTGTGGCATTATTTAGAACCTATTATCTGACCCTCCATGATCATCTTCTCCATGATATTCTCACTCACCATGAGTTTCACTAAGCCTCTGCAACAACAAGTTCTCCCTGCTGCCACTTACCTCACCAAGCCCTTCTCTGGACTTGGTCTTTTGGAAAGCACTGGTTCACTATCTCTAGAACCTTTTGAGCACTCTCTTCTACTCTCTCTAGGATTATATCCTCAACTCACCTTCTCTTGAGAACACTTCAGTTGTTCTCCATATCCAGCCTTTAGCTGGAATATTAGGTTCACTGCCATCATCATAAAAAAACTTTGTCTTCATCTTATATGCAACCATAATTCTACAATCACAATTTTCAAACCAGATTAAATCATCTCACCTTCAAGATCTCTGCATGATCTTGTTCTCTTCATTCATTTGTACTTTGATTTTATTTTCTTCATTCATTTCTGCAAATGCCTGTTCACTTTAATTCTGTGTATGTACTGCTTATCAGATTTAATATCTGATCTCTTCTTTCTTTTCCCATCAGACATGCATTAAAATATACTTTAATTTTCAAAATATTTTTTCCGGCTCTGATACCACTTGATGCAGCCTAAAGCTGCAAAACCCACATTCTCACCTTTAAGATGCATATAAAAATGCATGGTTCATTTATGCACCCAAAATAATTCTCAAATTTGGGCTAAATCTAATGCGGAAGCTTTTCTTTTAAACCTCTGATCAAAACCTTATTATAAAACCCACTTTACAAACTTCATATGCGGAAGTTGTTCTTTGCATTATACTCTATGGTTATAAACCATATGCCAAAACCCATTTCATGAGTTTTGAATCAATATTTCAAACTTTGGTTAAAATTAACCAAAGATGTCAACAATAAACCTTTGGCCCACATTTTACCAACGTTCCTTTATACCATCCTCATACATGCGCTCACGCAAACATTTCATTTATATAAAACTTTGACTTTGGTTAAAAACAAAGCACCAACATAAACTATGTTCGGGCCCCACAACATATATAACTTACCTTTTCATTTCTGCAATCCAATCTCCATCATCCAATTGAAAGCTCCAGATATGACGGAAAATGCTTGATATCATCCTCCAATTTAACGCATCCTTTTAACACTGTCGATTCCACACCATGATTAACTCCTGCGCAACTTTCCTCGCGTCCACCGTTGGATCTCCAACGCCAATGATTGAACGACTATCGCGTTCAATCGACCGCTGAACTTTATCACTCCAAATCCATGTGAAATAGGTGGTATTGAACATCCACGTGTCGCTCCACAACTGTTATCATGTTCAAACGGGGATTTGCTGCTTACCAGGCTCTACCCATGTGAAAACCATTTATGGTTTTGCAAAAACCATCTTCGCGTTCATTTAAATTGAGTTTTTGTTATAACTATAGTTCCAACCTGCGGGACTTCACAACCACTTCACCATATATATTTACTGTTCACTACAACGCTGCCACGTTCCACTGCACATCATTCCTTTGTATTTTTTGCCTCTGTTCAACTCACAATTTCGAACAGGCCAAACCCTCAAATATGATTTCAAACCCCGAACCTCATTTCACTGTGTATACACAATAGTGTGTACAATTTCTCCATGAATTGTTTTATGCAAAGTCAGCTCCAATTATAAAATACATCCAGGCAATTTTATGCCTCAATTTAGAAGTCTAGATAATCCCTTTAATAGCATCGATTCATTATGTGATCGATGCTAATTTCCTCAGTAATTAAAAATCACACAGAATTCAATATTCACCCTCAAACCACACACTCTTGAATGTAGCTTGAATATAATGTGACAGAATTCTCCCTGTTCCTATCAATTCCACTTGCACACAATATACACTCAAAACACAAACTCAGAAAAGGAGTTTTCCTGTATTAAAAACTAGTATTACATAGGAATTTTTCCTCTGGCCTGATCTTCTGTATCAGTGGCCTTTTCCTATTTTGCCCGTAGGCTTAAAATTCAAATCCTACTCTCTCAATCCTACCTTGAATCTCCGTCTACTTATTTTATACTATTTTTTTATGCCTTTGAGGCTTGCATTTTATACAAAAGGTTTTGAAACTATTTTGGTTTTTAGTTCCTCCATCTCCTTAACAAAATCTTAAATATCCTACTTAATCCCTAAGGATTCTCTTTCATCCATAAAATAATGAAATAAATTCTAATTTAGGATTTATAGTTAATTCCTAAATCTCTCAATCCCTCTACACTCTCAACTAGTCTAATTCTCTCATGTTCTCCAACATTCGAGAACATTTATAAAATTCCTCACAATATTTAATTAATCCTCATTAAAATCCCTCAAATCATTATATAAGAAGCCAACTCTCTTGAAAACACAAAACCCCTAGGTCTATTAAAATACAAGGAATTTTCTTGAGCCTAATGCCCCTACATCAATATAAGTTAAGTTTTGCAATTTTTAGAAGGTTTTTTTTATAAAATTTGAATTTTAAGTGCATTTTTGGACCAAACCAGAAATTCACGTAATGGCTTCATTGATGACATATTTGCAGGACACCTGGGCTTGAGTTGAATAAATTTCTAGAAATTTTGGGAACTAATATTAGATGTACACCTATTGGTCCAGTCAAACTGTGCTTAAACTGACTCGGTCAAAGGCGGTCAAATAGGACTCGTCTTTATGGAAATCCCTAGGAAATAGGTCAAATTTAGCATTTTATGGGATTTTCCATATTTTGAGGGATTAGGTGGATGAGTTCAACTTGAATAGATAGGATAATGATAGAAATTACTGTAGGAGACATTTTAGATGAGTTTGTTTTATATTTTCTCTATTTAAGCCTAAGACAATGAAGGCATTTGTAGGATTTGTATAACTTCACTTTTGATATTTCTGAAACTTTGGGAGCTAGTTGAAGGACCTGTTCTATTTAATTTTATGCCATTATATATGGTGAATGATTGACTAAGTTTTAGTAGCTGAAAGTACTCACAGTGTGTGAAGCAAGGGTGGAGAGCCTCCACACCGAGCTAAGTGCACTTTTTGGTTAATTTAGTTGCAATTTTCTGAACTAGTTTTATTTTATGCTTAATTAGTTAATTAGATGTGTGATAATATGTTCTGATTGCTAATGAATCTAATTCTCATTTCTATTCTACATATGAAGGGTCAACCTAGTGCTTAAGTTAAACATTCTTTCTATCTGATCAAAAATTAGAAACTAGAATTCATCTTTCTTGCTTTTAAGTGATTTTATGAATTTCATGTTTTCTAACAATGGTAGTAATGATGAATGAATCTATAATGAAGGAAATCAAGGATATCCTTAGTTAGGAGCCTCTTCATTTATTCTTTCATGCATCTTGATCTCGTGTTCATTAGTGGTTTTTGGTTTCTAATTCATGAAGTAGTTTTGTAGAGAAGGACAAACAAGTTCTCCTAAGTTAGGAGTTTCTTCTACTACTTATTACATAATTGAATTAGAAATTATTTAGCTAGGATTTATATTTGTAATATGCATTTCCTTTATTATTAATAATTCACCTTCTAAACTTGACTATAGCTGAAATCCATATATCTTGGAGATGCTTCTAAGTTCTACAAGCCCGGATTGATAATAAAATACTTGTGTTAGTTTACCCACTAAACAACCCATTATTTTGGCATCATTGCCGGGGAAGCATTTTTTGAAGTGGTCAATTAGGAAGATAAAAGAAAAAACAAAAATACATAAAAAACAACAAAAACATAGTTTTTCTTTTAAGTTATGTTTCTTCATGCCTAGGGATAGAGATCAAAAGGGTAGATTCATTAAACAAAACCCCCCAACAATTCTTCCATCCGCATGACTAATAACACCAGTTGTTGGAAGGCCTACTCTAGAGGAGTTAGAGGAAAAACAGAGATCATGACAAATATTAACTCTAGTTGAAAGACATATCTTTTTAGCCTTGGAAGTAAAAAGAAATCAATCACCAAAAGAAACTCCATCCTTAGGGAAACAAAAGGAAACAAGAAAACCAGTTGTTGAACAATTAGATCAACCCGTCCTCGTACAAATTAAGATAGTTGAGGAAGCACCAAATCAGCCTCATATTAAAATTTACATATCTATGAATAGGAAACGAATGAAGAAGGAGAAGGATCCAATATAAAATTTATAAATCCTTAATAGAAAATTGAATATGAGAGACAACAAAGGGAATGGAAAATTAAAAGAGAGGAAGAAAGGAAATTGGAAGCATAAAGAAAGAGAGAGGAAGACATAAGAATAGAAGCATTGATAAGGATAGAGGAAGAAGTAAAAAGAGAAAATGTAAACAAAATACTACATGATAATGAACAATAAAATAATAGTGATCAGGAAGCTACTTTTGAATTTCCAATATTAGCTACAAGAGCAATATTAGGAGAAGAAGTGAAAATGAAAAACATTCCACCTTTTGTATTGCCTAAATTTTATGGAATTTTAACAGAATATCCTGATTCATTTATGTTCGATTTTGATACCTTATGTAGAAATTATGGATACACAGATGATACACACAAGCTTCATCTCTTTCCTGCTACTTAAAAAGAAAAAACATTAAAATGGTTTATGGGTTTAGGAGAACATACAATAGCTTCTTCGGATGATATGAAGATTTTTTTTCTTAAAAAGTATCAAGATTACTGCGGAGCTAGAGACTCAAAAGAAGAAATTTTTAGAATGACACAACAAGAAGATGAAATTTTGGAGTATTATTTAGAAATATTTCTTTACAATTTGCAAAAATCCAAACAACATTCTCTAATCTCGATACCATTCGTACAATCTTTCTTAAGAGTATCATAGATGAATATTTAGATATCCTTAATGTGATGGGAAAAGGAGGTATCTCCAATCTACCATTTGATGAAATTGTTGAACTTTGTCAGAAAGAAAAAAGTGGAAAGAGGGATATTACATCAAGAGCTTCCAAATCTGCAACACGTGCAGTAACAAGAGCAGAAATAGGAAGTTTACTAGAAAATTTCAAAAGAGATCCCTTAAGAACTTTTGGAACACAAGTAGATGTTTTAAAATCTAAGAAGAAAAAGGAAGAATAAGATGAAATCCTAGCAATCATATGTCCAAAGTGTAGGAAAAAACATCCACTTAGGGAATGTCCTTTGCAAGGTATACAAGTGTGTGGACTTTGCACAGAGAATCATGCAACTAAAAATTGTCGTAAATTAAAATAGTTGCAAATGGAAGAAGTTCAAGGGGTAGATTCTCTCTACTCTATAGGACTAAGGAGACCTTGGAAACCAAGGATTCCTCAACAATTCCCTCAACAAAACCCTCATAATTTTCAAATCCTCCACAAAATTCATGGAACACTCCAATCCCATCGCAGGCTTGGCCTCCGCAGCGATATCAAAGCCAACCTACACAAGGTTGGAGGGGATATGGTTATGGAAATGAGCCACCTCATCAGATTTACCCTCAACAATATCAATATCAACAACCATACCCTCAATACCAATAATTCCACAAACATCAACCAGTGCCATTTCCACCCCAAAATCATGCACCAATGTTAACTCAGCCTCAACAGTTTCAGCTGCCTTTTAACCCAACACCTCCTATACCAACGCAATTTCCAGCTCAGCCATCATCTAATCAAAGTAACCAGCATAAAACGTGGAAGAGAAAACATACTATCCTACATATTCCATTCTTCCCATACAAGATGTCCACTTAAGGTCTAGGAAGGTATTACATAAATATTCTCCTCCAATAATAGAAGAAAAAACTGAACAAGGAGAACAAAGTCGAAAATCTTAACCAGAACAATAAATTCAGAAGGGTAAATCTATTATGACTCAGACTCCACCATTTTTGTTTTGATTTTACTTCAGTATGAATTTTGCAGATTTATCCTCCAAGACATGTAAGACTTGAGGACAATTCTTAACATCGACAAGGGGGAAGCTTGTAATAAAACTATGTTAATAGTTTGAGCAGCTGAATTGAAGAAGGAACCTGAATTACAAGTACAAATGGACATGATACATCATTGGATATACTATGCAGAAGGGACCTGATACATCATTAAAAATATTGTGCAGAAGGGACCTCAGATATCATTAAGAAAATTATCCAGAAGGGACCTGTATCATATGTCAGAAGGGACCTGAAACAACAAAATGTCAGAAGGGAACTGAACTACATCAATATTCAAATCTGAAGAACATGTCATAAGGGACCTAAAACATCAAATACAAACTCCAGAAGGGACCTGAACAATATCATCCTGAATCAATAATCAGATTTGAAAGCATGCATCAGAAATAATTCTCTACATTTCTACATATCTTGGAAGAGCCATCGTTATGATAATAAAGATAATGTCGACCATAATTTTATCGAAGGACATCATGGACATCAAACAATTTATGAGAGTACAAGTACAGTAAGTGAAAATTTTTCTCTTAAAATTTTTACTTTTTAAAAATATTATAGAGATTGTTAAGGCTAATTTAGTACTTGATATGCATATTTTACCTACGTTTCAATACCTTTATTATTATACTCATTACATTACTATTCATATTCATTATTTTTCCCATTATAGTTTATCCATATCCATAAATCCTACACATTTAACTATAATTCCATATACCATATTGCATCAACCCTAATCTTCTTAAACATAAGGATCATAAATGAAAGGCTCAACTATCAAACTAATGTTGGACCTACAAAAATAAAAAAAGGTTAGTGTCCTGATAAATTTTTTAAAACATGTTGATTCTAGGGTCATTTTTAAAATTAATTTAAACACTACAAAGATAAAAAACCTAAGCTAAAAAATACAGTATGAAAATATCATTAGATGGCTCAATAATATGCATATATGACAAAGATAAGGTATGAAATGATTTATGTGGTGGATAATGCAATTGTGACATAACCTAAGTGAAAATGCAATCAAAACATATGAAAGGACATAACCTAATATTGAAATGATGCAATGGAATGAATGAAGATATGATGTGTGGGTATGGTGCAATTCGATGGCATGATGCATTTTGATGGGAATGGAAATTAGCTAAGAACGTGGTCAGCATATGTCATGAATGAGAGATGAGAGATGGGCAGCGTAATAAGTAAATCTGAGAACGTGGATGATGGAGGTATACACCATGGAGGAAGTACACAGAGCAGGTTAGAAAGACTAAGCCACGAGGGCATCACAGTCAGAGGTCGGCGCATGAGAAATGGTCAAACAAATTTAAAAACACAATGGTTCAACATTCAAACAAACCCTATGTAATTAGTAATAGCCTCAGCCATTTTCAAACCACAGACCTCTGTAAAATCATGTTTTCATCACCATCATAGATATTGAAGGCTTAGGGAGGGAGTTGAATGTCATGTAAACCATCGGCACACATTCGAAATACCCTATGAAGAAAAAATTAATAGAGAAAAACGTATGAATCCTATGAAATAAATAGAAGAAATCAAGCTGAGAGAGGCAAGCATAAGATATATCAACAGAAGAACGAAGAGATAAGAAGAAGATCATATTTTACTGGGATTTGAGCCAAGAGATCTGACAGTCGTGTTAATCAAACACACCACCAAATTGCATGTTGTAGCTCCAAGAGAAATCCTTGAGTTGCAAAAGACCAGTGCCTAGGACATCTTAAAAAATCAGAGGTTGAATGTGGACAATTGTATAAAAGGCCTCTGACAAAATATGGAATGAGAAAAATACAGTTTTGGTGGTTCATGGATGGAGAAGACCTTGGAGTCAATTCTTGTGAATTCCCTATACTGTGACAGGGATCAAGAGGTCGTGAGGCTTGATGGATTTTAATTGGGCCAATTATAAAAAATTAAGGATCAACTTTTAAAATATGCAGAAGCGTTGAGAGAGAACTAAGAAGGAACCCACGAGGGATAGGCTTAAGAGATTTAAGAATTTGTCCCCTAGGAAATTAGAGTAAACAAATATGAATGAGATATGGAAAACAATAGAGTTTCATGGAGAGTGAATTAAGGGAGTGCAAAAAGCTTAATACGTGAGTGTTAACACCTAAGCATTATACAAATACGAATTCATGAATAAAATTGCAAATAACCGACAACTACATTACACGAACCATCAAAGAAGAATAACCTGAAAGATGATTATACATGAAGAGGAGATTACTAATAACAAAAGAAAATAAATACATACTGCTCATTACTCAATATAGAATCCAAATATCAGCTCTGTATTATATTGATTTCAAACAACTCTCCCAAATATGTATTTGGGAGCACAGGGAGCACAGTTGTACAAAACTACAGGTAATTTTTTCCGAAATTCCAGAACCCTTCTTTCATCTTAGAACTTACTATATATAGAGTTTCCTAGAGGTTCTATGGTGCTTAATCATTTATGATCGACTCATATCTATGAAATAAAAACATGCTACCTAACTTGTAGAGCATGCATTGAGTAATTAATTCTATACTGGGAGAATTAAACAGGAATGGGAGAGAATTAAAACGGGAATGGGGTGAAATTTATATTTCACTTGAAAAATCATCAAAATTAAACTGGAAACAGAAAGGACATGGTCACCTGTTGAGGCCAATTATGGGGGCCTTTATAACGGGATGGCAAGGGGCAGTTGCGGGTGAGTGAGCATGGCTACCATCATATGGCTCCACCTGTTACTTGAAAGTTTCAACTCCCTCATTCCTCTAATTTCCACTCAATCTATTTTGAAGTGACAGTCGTACTATGTGGGGCCTGGCTCTTAAGTGGAGAACTCCTAAGCAACCCGAATAGACCACCCCTGAATGTTCCACACATAAGCCCATGCTATATTTGAATTACAAACTAGAAACTGGATTTTGGAGCGGGGCAAGATTTTTTTGCGGTATTGGATGGCGGGGTGAAAAATGCGACAAGGACCGTCAGATGTATGGAGGTTATGTGGAGATGGAGGAAAGATGGAGGGTGATGGGAAGGAACTGACGTGGAGGGTAAGTGGGACTAGACCGTCAGCGCATATCACAACTTATAGAATTTAGTTATATGCTACGATGGTTAAGTTTCAGGACTTGCAATGTGCAGGGAGAGGGACCCACTGGCTATTGGGGGAGTGTTATGAATCAGCGAAGGTTTGATTGGTAATTATTATAAAGATTATATGGTATATGTATTGCAATGGCTTATAAAGCAGAGGCAGAGTTGCGGATAGTCTTGATGGAAAGAACAGTGGTAAGTCAAACGCGATGCGATGTCGCAATCGCAAATCCATCATTGCAATATTTAGAGTTTAGTCTCCATGATAAATAAGTAAAGTTTGTGAAATGCGAGGAGGGCCCACTTTTGATTGTGATCGGGAATTTGGAAGAAGAGCAAAGGAAAATCAATGAAAAGGTAAAGGCTGATGTTTTTCAAAGGAAAAATGAAGTGGAAAGGAAAGGGTGCCGGGGATTGGGTCCCACATCATATCGCATCGGTGATTCTATAAGTTTTTGCATTTGATCATTATAACATAAATGTTGCGACAATGATATGCAATGAGGCATATGGGGTCCCACCAAAGGTTTAAACATGGTTTGTTATATATATGATATAATGGTAAGGCTTAGTATAACATGATTGTTCGTGGAATACTTGCCCCTTTCACAGTTTTTCCCACCTTCATGACTTGTCCTACATGCGTGCACAATTTTTCCATTTGTTGTTGTTTCTCTGTAATTGCTTCACTCCCTCTGCGTTGTGATTTTCTTATATGGAACGTTGTTTCATGTCATGTGCAATCACATGCTAACATTGGCTCCATCTTGGGACAATGTGCTACTTCTAGTGCATATAGAACCTGTAGAATTGAATTCCTGTGCCTTATTGGGCTCATGGAGTCACAAATGCATATTGTAAGCATGAAGTGAAAGTACAACTAAGCTGTGCACTCCCAACTATATAAAACATAAATCATTGTTGCACCTTGAAAATTTTGCATGCTGAAATCTGAACTATGTTGAAATTGGAAACTGAAGCACACTTGAACTGAAAACTACAAAGAAATCTGAAACTAAAATAAAAGGATGCTAATAGCACTGAGCTTATTTGCACACATACCTACCCTAATCTGTTGGAATTACTACTATTCTAAATGATACAATAATTCCAGTGTAACTAGGCAAGCAACTGCTCTAATAATTTTGTTCTTTCGTTGTTTTCCATGACACTCAAGAAAAAAACTGTTACTGGTATTTGATAGGAATTCCTAGCCTGTTCTTCATCACTAGGGGCTTGGTAGCCCTGAACAACAACATAAATGCTAAAAAGGTATGGTGGCTTTTTGATGAATTATTTTTCAATATAGGCAGCCACTGGATAAAGATACACTTGACCTGTTTCTGAATATTCTGACCCAATCGATCCAACCTCACGACTTGGTACAACACATGTGTTCTACATGTTTTCAAAAAACTCAGAACATGTTTCATTTTATCTGTGGAATTAAGGCATAAAGGTGGAGGAGAATCAAACTGAGTCAATTCTTCCTTTGTTTTAAGCTTCGCCTCTCTGTCCGGTAGGTCCACCTCCACATCAACTACAATATTTTGAATTTATTCAAGGATTTTCGTGTCTCTTTCTCTTAATTGGAATGCCATCTCTAGATTAAAGGTATATGATTATTGCAAGAGAGATACTACTCGGGGCGGCCTTGTATCAACAGGAATTGAATGATACACCTTATTGAACTTTGCTGAAACATATTGTCCTGTCTCCCCTGGCCGTATTTTTAAATGTTCATACTACTGTATGATAAGAAATAAATTTCCCATGATTACACATCGACCTAGGAAAACTTGTATACATTGATGGAAATTTCTCATGCTAGCAGCTGAAATATTCTCAAACAAATTTTTAACTTTACCTTGCCATGGTGGAACAAACATCCTTCTACATACCTCATCTTCTGCCTTTACTGGTGACTTCTATATACTAACCAAAGGATCATGGTAAACATGAAACATGAGCTTTTCTGGAGGATTTATAGAAAGAAAACAAACCTCATTCCAAACTGCCGCTTTGCTTCTGTCTTGCCACTGATTATCTTCAATAAGCAAGGACGACTCTTGTTTCTTCTCATTTTCCATTATAATAAACTTCTTGGTGTACTCTTCATCATATTATTTGTCACACAGAATCTTGAAGGGGAGTTGAAAACTCTCAATCAACTTGGGTATAGGATCATAACTAGTAAAAACATGTTGTGTTTCTTCCTTAACATCCCAAGAAGAAATTAATGATGGAGAAATTTTAGGATTTTCTTCAAGGCTAGTGAACTTGGAAAGAGAACTTGATTGGTATTTAAATAGAAAACCTGATTTGTCTTCTTTTGGAAAGATTTCTTGGCATGATTGGTGTTCAATCTCTGAATATAGCACTACTAGCTGAAGATACTCTTGTGGATCTAGATAATTAAGCTTTGCTGCCTCCATTTCCAAATCACCAGACTGTTGTTGATTTTTAGTGATGTCCTTGGGAGATACTCCAACTCTTCTCCTTCTTCATGGAGTTAAAGCTCACCTCCCTCTTCTTTAGCATAGGCCAGAGGCTGGTTGTCTACATTCGGTCCAAAAACCTCCATGGGTTGTTCTTGATGGAGATTGAAGGGTGTAGACCCTTCTTCTGGAACGACTTCTTCGAATTGCTCTTTCAGAGGGTTAGGCAGTTTCAAGGGTATAGATGTGGCCTCTTATCATTGGGATTTTCAACTTCTTGCTTTGTGAAAGTGGATGTAGTGGCCTTACGAGGGGCTGACTCTTCTAAGGGCTTTTTCCATTCACTAGCAGGACTAGGAAGGATTTTTCCTCTTGATATTAACCCTTCATTTAGTTCTCGCCCTCGGGTTCTCTTTCTAGAGGACCTAAGGTCATACTTATGGTGAAGTTGAGCCTTCATAAAATCCATAAAATATATGCAATAATTGTTAATATCTTGATCTTCTAGAGGGATCTCCTTCTCCTCTTGCTCCTATTGCATGATGATTTCACCCTCCTCATCATCAGAGTAGGCAATGAATTGATCTTCTTGGTTTTCTGTGACTTCCTCAGGCTATTGCAACAGCTACAGAGGTGGCCTCTGACATTGAGTATTAAACCCTGATTTAGGAATCATTTAGTTGGAATGAGGAGGGGCATTCATGGCCTCCGATTCAATCTTAACCAACTTATTTGAGAGGTTCTTTATTATCTTGTTGATCCGGATTTATGCAGGAATGCAACAGAATACATAAATAAGCATAAACACATAAATATAGTGGAAATAATGCTTCATTTCATTAATATCAAATAACAGAAATATTCTTACAAACATGATGGAAATAAAATAGCTAGGGTGTTGGTAACGAATCTCGAAGAATATATGTGGCAACTACAGACATCTAAACTATGTTACAATGAGGCTCAAGGGCCTATTTATTATGGAGAAATAATGGAGAACCCTAAACGTCAAAAAACCTAACCCTAGTAGATGAAGCGCCAAAACTATGGGCCCCGTTTGGGTAAATTGGTGTTTCAACTTCCCGGGGACGTAACTTCGGCATACTATCTCCATTTGGGGCCTCAAAACGACTCTAGAAGTTCAAGACCAGAAAAAATACTAAAAATAGTAAGTTGCGAAAAATATGAAAGATACAATGGTCGGGCCCCAAGTGGAATAGGTGGGCGGCCACCAATATCCACCTAGATCATTCGTCCCCCCTTAGGAAGCAATGGTCCCCATTGCATTGATTTCCTCCATGAAATGAGGAAACTTCTGTTGAACATGGTCCCTAGTGAACCACTTGCCTTGGTGTAGGATTTGGCCAGCTTTGATAACCCGATATAGTTGGATCTTCTATCGGCGAGTGTTCTTGATTTGCATGTCCATGATACAGTCTGTGGTGGCTTGTTACATGCAGTCTAGGTTTAACTCTTTTGGTATGAGTTATTCTGCAATATCAGAGGTGTCCAATAGAGGTGGGAGGTAGGGATGAAGGTGATCTACATTGAATACTGGGTGTAGACCAAGGAATGGTGGAATACTGATCTCAAAGGAATTATTCCCTACAGCCTTGGTGATGGTGTACGACCCATATCAGAGCGGGCGAATCTTGTGGTGGGGTCCAGTGAGGTGCTCCTTCTACAAATGTAGCCACACTTTTCGCCCACTTGGAAGTTGTGTGGCACTCGATGTTGATCATGTTGTTGCTTGTACTTAGCATTGGCTCTGTCCAATATGTCATGAGCCTGTTAGCAGATGTGCTAAATGCACTCGATGAATTTTTTTTCTTTGTCAACTTCAGACTGGACATGAACCGAATCAGCCTGAGTAGCTGCAAATGACATGGCTATGTTAACGAGACATAGTGGCTAGAATTCCAAACCCACCTGAAAGGGGCTATGGCCAGTTAAGTTGTGGAGAGCCCGGTTATAACTGTGTTGTACATAGGGAAGGCTCTCATCCCATGTGCATGGATGCTTTGAATTTCACATGCGCAGCATGTGTACATCATCCTATTGACGACCTCTATCTGGCCATCAGTTTGGGGATGAAAAGTTGTGGACTTGGTGAGCTTGGTGTCCAACATTGACCAGAGGCTAGACCAAAATGTGCTGAGGAACCTATTGTCATGATCTGATATGATAGACTGTGGGATCCCAAAGTGCACCCACACTCATTCAAATAAGATTTTAGCAGTGGCTTCTACTTTGATATTCTTCTTACAGGCCGCCATAATGGCCATCTTTGAGGATCCGTCGACGACCACGAAAACAAAGTCATTTCCATGCTTAGTAGAAGGAAGGCCTGACATGTAATCCATGGAGATGGATTCCCAAGGTCGACTATGGGTAGGTAGCAGAGTATAGAGCCCTTTCTTCTTGATGGTCGGTTTGGCAATGGTGCAAGCAGTGCAGGATCTGATGTACTTATCGACATCCTATCAAAGGTTCGGCCAATAGAAATACTTCTGCAGTACTGCCACTATTTTCTCGATGCCAAAATGGCCAGTGAATCAACTGTAGTGTTCTTCCCATATCATCTTGGCACGCTCACTTGAAGGAACACAAAGGTGTCCCAGGTGACACAATAGTGCATCTTGGAGGTGAAATTTTGGAACTTGCATACCCCCCAAGAGTGCCTTGTACGTGTAGCTGAATTCTGGATCGCTCCTGTAGGGAAGCAGCCAATCAAAAGTGTCATGCCAACAAGAGTTGAGAACGGTGGTTATGACCACGATCAGTGGTCGACTGAGGCAGTCTGCAACATTATTGGTGCTACCCTTCTTGTACTTGATGTTCAAATGAAATTTTTGCAGATATGTGGACCATTTCTGATGGCGATCGTTCTGCAACTTCCCTTGTGTCTATATGAACTGCAGGGGTCGATGGTCTGTGTGGATGATTGTCTCCTTCCCTAAAATTTAATGCTTCCATTTTCGACAATCTTGCACGATGGAATACATTTCTTTGTCATATGTGGGATACTTTCGAACTATGTTAGACAATGTCTCACTGTGATATGCCACTGGATGCCCCTGTTGAGTAAGAACTGCCCTAATAGCATATTCAGAGGCATCTGTCTTGATCTCAAATGGTTGTTGCAAATCCGGTAATGTGAGCATTGGTCTAGAATAGAGGCGATGTTTCAATTCTACGAATGCCTTCTATTGAGATTCTGACCAACAGAATTTTTCTTTCACTCCTCCCTTGGTGACTTGACTCAAGGGCCAAGTGATATGAGAGAATCCCAACATGAACCTACGGTAGAAATTAGCAAGACCCAGAAAGTTGTGAAGCCCTGTTAGGGTGGTTGGGGCTGGCCAATCCTGAATTACTTGGATCTTGGCTGGATCCACATGCACCCCCCTTTCATCAATAATGTATCATAGATATTGAACCTGGGTCATGCCAAAAATGCACTTCTCCAAATTGGCACACAACTTGTGTTGCCATAATATTTGGAGGACTTCTAGGATGTGGTGGAGGTGCTCTTCCCAAGTCTAGTTGAAGATCAGAATGTCATCCAAGTATACCACTACAAATGAGTTTGTGAATGGATGCAAGATGTCATCCATCAACCTCATGAAGGTTGCGGGAGAATTTTTCAATCCGAAAGGCATGACGAGCCATTCGAAAAGCCCTCCTTGGCTTTGAAGGCAACCTTCCACACATCATAGGTTTCGATTGGTACCTAGTGATACCTAGACTTCAAGTTGATCTTGCTGAAATATTTTTCCCCTTTGAGTTGGTCCAGAAGGTCATCAATCCGTGGGATCAAGTACGTATTCCGGACAGTGATCTTGTTCAACACCCGATAATCAATATAGAGTCTCCAAGTCCCATCCTTCTTCTGTACCAACATGATCGGGCTCCCACAGGGCGATGAAATTTTCCGGATGTGACCTTTCTGCAGTAGCTCCTGAATCTGCCTCTTGATTTCATCATTCTCCAGAACAGAGTGCCTATAGATCGGTCCATTGGGTAGTGGTGCACCTAGGGTCAGGTCAATGGGGTGCTTGACCTGACAGTGTAGAGGCACCCCTATGGCTGAGGTGAAGATGTCCCTGTACTCCTCCACAACCTTGTCCATTTGTTGTTGTCATGCAGCGGAGCCATGTCTGGAGGTCATGGCCACAGTCTTCTTCTTGCCCTGGGGGCGGATCATCAGGAAAGAAAAATTCTTGGTTTGGGAAATGAGCTTATTGTATTGTTTTGCAGTAACCAAAGAGATAGTGGGAGGCAGTGGTATCTCTGGTATCCTGTACAATTTATTTCCCAAAGTAATAATAATAGCGCGAGGCCAAGACTCAGACACAGCATGTCACTTCCACAAGTATGGTTGGCCTAATAATACATCAAAAAAATCAATAGGAGCAATGTCACACAATACCTCATCCTTGAATGGCTTGATGCTATAGGGAAGGTGGCGCTGCTGGCTAACGCGGAGATCCTATCCTTGGTGAAGCCACCCGATGGTGTATGGTTGTGGGTGCACTGTGGTCGGGAAGCCCAATCGCTTCACGAAATCTGTTGAAATGAGGTTCTTTTGGCTCCCATTGTCGACAATGAACCGTAGTGGGGAACACTTTACCCACATCTGGGAATGGAAGAGACACTCTGCCTCCTCTGGATCTTCTGGTTCCTCCTTCTAGATCTTCGTAGTGGCAATAATGGCTTTGGGATCCACATCAATAATATTCTTCCCTTTTTCATTCACCTTGTCAGGTTCTAATTCAGAGTCAGAGCATGCATCTGATTCAGGGGCCCTGATCTCGGCCACCAGAAACTACTTGGCCCGAGACTCACTTGTGTTGTGAGTGGAGCTCTTATGGAACTCATACCACTTTCCCGTGTCCTTCTTTGGCTTCGCTTGTTATTTTCTTTTGTCTTTGGTAGGTTTTCTTGGGCTGCCATGCCTTGGCTTTGTCCTTTGTTGTAAGGTTTTGGGGCACCTTTTCCTTTCTTTTTATTCGTGGATCCAAAGTATCGCTTCTTCTGTTTGAATTTCTGCTCAATCTTGGCAGCATACCAGTATGCCGTACCAAGCGAGGAGATGTTGAGGAACTCCACTTCCTCCTGAATGTATCTGTGCAGACAATCGTGATACTTTAGCACCAAATGTTTCTCTGAATCTTTGATACCCAAATTTTTGCACAGGGTATGGAACAGATTCATTAGCTCATGCACATCTTGATCCCTTTGTTGCTGCAGCGTGGTCCATTGTATGTACTTGTCCTCATAGCTCCCCACGGGATATTATTGTTCCTTAATGGCATCTTGAAAATAATTCCAAGCGGGTAAGGTTGAAAACAAAGAGGGTTTTGTCTCATCCTTTTTCTCGCAGTAGGTTTCCCACTAGTCCTTGACATGGGGGGTAGCTTTGAGCAGTGCAAAAATAATCTTCTCCCGGTCAGAAAAGTCATGAACCAAGAATTATCATTCTAATAGATTAAACCATATATCTACAACATCTGCATCTATTTGACCCTAAAATATGGAAATTTCAAAGTTTACTTGTACCTTAAAGGGAGTCACACCTCCAGAGTGGTTGCTGGATGCAGATGCGCTGCCGGTGGGCAGTTGTTGAAGGATCTGGGCAAAGTTATCCATCATCGCGTTCCTTTTTTTTTCAAGGGCCTCCTCAAGCAATATTTTGATAGGATCTCCTACTCCCTCATATTTCTTTTCAGCCCCCATGGGCGTCCGTCATGGTTTATGAGGCTGATCTTGCAAAGGTTCCACTAGATCGAGCCCTAACTCCTTATACCCCGACCTTGTTGGGGACATGCAAATAAGGATCGAGAAAAAGAAGACCGCTCTGATACCACTAATCCGGATTTATGCAGGAATGCAATAGAATACAAAAATAACCATAAACATAGAAATATAGCAGAAATAAGGCTTCATTTCATTAATATAAAATCATAGAAATATTCTTACAAACATGATGGAAATAAAATAGCTAGGGTGATGGTAGTGAATCTCTGAGAAGATATGTGGAAAACACAGACCTCTCAACTATGTTACAATGAGACTCGAGGGCCTATTTATTATGGAGAAACAATGGAGAACTCTAAATGTCCAAAAACCTAACCCTAGGAGATGAAGCACCAAAAATGTGGGCCCCGTTTGGGTAAATTGGTGTTTCAACATCCTGGGGACATAACTTCAGCATGCTATCTTCGTTTGGGGCCTCAAAACGGCTCCAGAAGTTCAGGAACTGAAAAACTGCTAAAAATAGTAAGTTGTGAAAAACCTGAAAGAGACAATGGTGGGGCCCCAAGTGGAATAGGTAGGTGGCCACCAATATTCACCTGGATCACTTGCTCATTTCTTCAAGTCTATCCTCCTCTGATGCCCGCTCTTGATTTGAGGTAGAAGCCTCCTTCCCATTCTTTCTTCTAGCTTCATGTTCTGTCTTCCCCTTGAACTTACTAGTAGAGTCAAAGTTTTCTTCTACCTACAATGCATTAGTCTGGATCTGATCCAGAGATGTGGATATTATTTCTCTTAAGGTGAACCCAAATTCTTGTTCAAAAGCTCCTGCGAATACCACCTTAGCAGTTGCTTGGGGAGGCTTTATTTTAGTAGGAAGATTATTATAGAGGTTATTGAACCTATTTATAAATTTTGTTACATTCTCATTTTGTCTCTTTTTAAGAGCGTTAACCTCTGTGAGGACATATACATGGTCCCTCTTCTCTCCCCATTTTAATGTGAATAAATTCTCCATTTCTTCCCAAGTGTGACTACATTATTAGCAAGAGATTTGAACCATTTTCAAGCCTCTCCATTCAAGGATTGGACAAAAAGCCTCAACACCACATCTAGGTGCTCTACATTTACACTCTCAGCAAAAACGCAGAAGTTTTCAATATCCTTATGCACAGAATTACTATCTTCCATGGTGAACCGAGGTAACCGCTCTAGATATTCTTGTGGCATATCATTTAGAGGTTGAGAGAGGGCCAAGGGGGCACATTTGTTCAAAATTAAACTCAGCACAACCATCTGAATTAGAGGTGGAGGAAGATGATGGATCTAAATCTGGTGTGAAGCCTAGTGAAAGCCAAGATTACTTCTGATTAGGACTATTTTATAGTGGAGTCGGCAAGGTGAGGAATATGCAACTCTTAACCCTTCGTGCCCACCTGATTCAAGGGTGAAGATAATTTTTTATCCTAGGGAAAGGTTTTCTAATTCGTTCCCCTACAGCAACACCAAAAAGATGTTGTAGCTCCTAGAGACAGCTTTGAGTTGCAAAAGACCAGTGCCTAGGACATCTTAAAAAATCAAAGGTTGAATGTGGAAAATTGTATAAAAGGCCTATAACAAAATATGGAATGAGAGAACAATGGTTTTGGTGGTTCATGGATGGAGAAGACCATGGAGTTGATTCCTATGAATTCCCTATACTATGAGAGGGCTTAAGAGGCTGCTAGGCTTGATGGTTTTTAAATGGGCCAAGTATAAAACAATAAGCATAAACTTTTAAAATATGCAGAGGCAATGAGAGAGAATTGAGAAGCAACCCATGAGGGACAGGCTTAAGAGATTTAAGAATCTTCCCCCTATGAACTTAGAGGAAATGAATACGAATGAGATATGGAAAACAATAGAGGTTTGTGGAGCGCGAATTAAGAGAGTGCAACAAGCTTAATACATAAGCATTAACACCTAAGCATTATACAGATATGGATTCATGAATAAAATTGCAGATCACCGACAGCTACATTACATGAACCATCAAATAAGAATAGCATGAAAGGTGATTACACATGAAGAGGAGATTACTGATAACAAAAGAAAACAAATACATACTAATCATTACTCCATCTTTAATCAAATTACCAGCTCTGTATTATATTTAGTTCAAACAGTTCTCCCAAATATGTATCTCAGAGCATAGGGAGCATAGTCGTACAAAACTACAGTGAAAATTTTCCAAAATTCCAGAACCCTTCTTTCATCTCAGAACTTACTATATATAGAGTTTCCTAGAGGGTCTACGGTACTTAATCATTTATTATCAACCCATATCTATGAAATCAAAACATGCTACCTAAATTGCAGATTGCGCATTGAGCAATTACTTCTGTACTAAGAGAATTAAACAGGAATGGGAGAGAATTAAAATGGGAATGGGATGAAATTGATATTTCAACACAAAAATCAACAAAATTAAACTAGAAATAGAAAGGACATGGTCGCCCATTGAGGCCAATTATGGGGGACTTTATAATGAGATGGCAAGGATTAGTTGTAGGTGGGTGGGCATGGCTATTATCATACAACTCCACCTTTTACTTGAAATTTTTCACTCACTCAGTCCTCTAATTTCCACTCAATCTATTTTGAAGTGATAGTCATACTACACGTTCCTGTCTCTTCAGCCGGGAACTCCTAAGCAACTTGAATAGACCACCCCTGCATTTTCCATGCAAAAGCTCGTGCTGTATTTGAATTGCAAACTAAAAACTAGATTTTGGAGGGGGGCGAGACTGTTTTGCAGTATTGGATGGGGGGGTGCGAAATGAAATGAGGACCGTTGGATGTTTGGCGAGCATGTGGAGATGGAGGAAATATGGAGGGCGATGGGAAGGAAATGAAGTGGAGGGTAAGTGGGACCGGACCGTCAGCACATATCGCAACTTATAACGTTTATTTATACGTTGCGGGGGTTAATTTTCATGATTTGTGATGTGAAGGGAGAGGAACCCACTGGCTATCAATGGAGTGTTATGAATTGGTGAAGGTTTGAGTGGTAAGTATTATAAAGCTTATATGGTATATTTATTGCAACGGATTATAAATCGGAGGCAGAGCTGCGGAGGTGGTGCCAGCTTACCAAATCACAAAGTAAAATGGATAGTCTTGTGAGCAAGCACAATGGTAAGTCAAACGCGATGCGATATCGCAATCACAAATTGGTGATCTCAATATTTAGAGTTTAATATCCATGCCAAATACGTAAATTTTGCGAAATGGGATGAGGGCCCACTTTTGATTATGATTGGGAATTTGGAAGCAGAGCAAGGGAAAAGCAATGAAAAGGTAAAGTTTGATGTTTTATGAAGGAAAAATGAAAAGGAAAGGAAAGGGAGGTGGGGATCGGGTCCCACATCATATCGCATCGGTGATTCTATAATTTTTGGCATTTGATCATTATAAAAAAAATTTTGCAACAATGATATGCGATGAGGCATATGTGGTCCCACCAAAGGTTTAAACGGGTTTTGTCATATATATGATATAAAGGTAAGGCTTAATATAACATGGCTGTTCATGGAATTTTTTCCTCTTTCAAGGTTTTTCCCACCTTCACGACTTTTCCTTCCTGCGCGCATGACTCTACAATTTGTTGTTGTTTCGCTCTAACTTCTTCTCTGCCTTTGCCCTGTGATTTTCTTATAGGGAATGTTGTTCCATGTCATGTGCAATCATAGGCTAACAACGAAGAGATCTCATGGAGCAATAAGATAAAAGAAAAACCCAGATTTTTCTCATTAAGTGCAATAGATATTCAAATAAACAAATCTCAGGATTTTGTGTGAACACAAGTTGAAACTACAAGTTATAAGTGAGTGCCTTCGCCACCGTTTAAACTTTTCATTTCCACATAACTTTTCAATGCCACCGTTCACTTAACTCTGCCACCAATAAAAACTTATTTATCATTGATTTAATGAAGGAATCCTTGGAAATATTGAGGGAGATTTGTAATTGAAATGGTGTTGTCTAAACACATGGACTGAAGTTATCTCAAAGATATCATGAAAATTACTCCCATATCAGGTAAATTCACAATTTCTTCATGTGTGGATATATGTGAAAACACAGTTTTTGATTTCAATTTTGATACATAGAGAGTAGAATGTTTCCTATTTTTAACACACAGTGGCATCATTCGTTTCATTCATGAATGTTTTGTATGGGAAAATTCATTTCATTTATGTGCACATTGAGAATTTTTGAAACAAAGAATGGATTTTTGATGAATTTTGGCAAAGACAGAGATTCAATTATGGGTTAAGAAGTAGTTAAAATATGGTGAAAATGTTTTTTTTGTATACAGAGAGAAATTTTTTAAGGATTTTTAAAACATAGTGAACCCAATTCATGAGTTATTTGATGAATGTTGACATATATACAGTGAGCCATTCTTTCAAAAAAAATTCACACAGTGAGTTTAGGACATTTCAGATTGAATTCATGGTGATTTTGTCTTAAGAAAGGAGGAATTTTGTGTGAATTTTGAAAAACAAAAAGACACTATGGCATATAATTTTAAATTTTTCTACACAATCAACTCAGAGACAAAGAATTCTACATCAGAGACAGAGGATTTTTTATTTTTTATTTTTAATTTGATGCAACAAAGGATAGAATAAGAGAAATATATTAATAAAAACATATTTATTATGTTTTTATAATCTTTCTATATCAAAATTTTGTGTTTGTGGAAGCAGGAAGTTCATTTTTTTCAAGAGAACAGAGGTTGAAGTGGATTGGTTTCATTTCTTTGTCAAGGGAATAAAAAAGAGATAAGACTTACCACCATAATGCATATGTCAACAAAGATATAGTGCATAAATTTTATTTTTAAAAATGAGAATGATGACAATGGAAGGATATATTAATTGGTTTTCATAACACATGGCAACAAGGATAGAACCAAAAGACTTCTAGATCAAGCATTGGGAAAAAGACACAATAGAAAAACTTTACCAAGTTGGTCTAACAGGTTTCCTTTAGAAGTTTAATGGGCATAAATAATTACACGCAGGAGAAAAATATGGTGGGAAACTTAGCCATCCATTAAATCCAGAGTCAATTTCTCAAGCCTTAGATTTACCATTATCAAGAGAAAAATATCACAAGGGTTTTCACTTTAAATATAAGGGATGGACTTTCTTTCTAGAGAAAAAGAGAAAGGGATCATTCGACAAAACTAAGGGTATTCCAAGGGAATGATTTAATGAGCCTTGGGAAGAGTTAGTGTTGATCATTCAGAAATTATTCACATGTGAAAATAGGCACAATGTAGTGCACCTCTATCATATTATATTGCTTCAGCACATCAAGGGAGATATTAAAATCAATTTGCCATAATTTTTCTCTAAAAATTTGATCAAAGTGAGAGAAAATGTGAAGAGTAAAACCAAACCCAAAGAGTCACAAATCCACCATCAAGGACTCATTAAAATTATTGTTGAGTATCATTTGAGAACCAAGGGTGTGATGTGGAGAGAGTTGCTAACTTAACATCAGTTTGTAGAACAAATCATAGAAGAAAAAATTAAACTAGTTTAGAAAACAAAGAGTATGATCAATTCACCCTTTTATCCAAGAAAAGGTCCAAGAAGTGACAAGATACAATCATGATTGAAAGAGAGGAGTCATTATTATCCATTCCTAGGCGACAAAGAAGAAAGAGGCCAACAGACATAAGTAATAAGGAGAAATAACCTGAGGTGCAAATTATTGAGACATCTCCCATAACAAAACAAACTGATGAAATTATTGAAATATTGCAGAAGGAGGTCTATGAAAACACATTAGAAAGAGACTTCTATTTTGATAATGATGAGATTGAAGCCACTTCATTTGCTAAAGACACCAAATAAGAATAAAAGGAGCAAAACCTTAGCAAAATCAAAGAATTGACAGAACAATTAGAGGTAAGTAGGATATTGGAGAGGCATTTGAAGAGAGAAAATAATACATACAAGAAAAATAACGAAAATTTGATCAAGGAGAATGAGAATCTGAATGAGAAAGTGGGAAAATTAAAAACAAAGAACAATCTTCTTTCCATGTAAGCATTCAGATGGCTCAAAGAGAAAAACTCATGGAAGATCAAGTACGAAAAATAGAAAGTCAAGGCTTCAATCTAAAAATAAGAACAATATAAGGGGATAATGTCTCTTTTTCAAGCAGCACAATAGGAAGCATCTCCATTAGGTACAGTATCAGCATCAACACTCAGAAGGTCCAAGAGAAAGAGGCAAGCATGAGGACATGCTTGTACATCAACATGGGGGAGATGTTGGTCCTCGTTTTTTATCCAATTTTGTTTTAGTAAATTCCCCTTATTACCATGATATCCATCCATATACCATTCATATTCACTCATTTTTTCCAATTAATTCATATTTAGGCATATAAATTAAGTTTTGCAATTTTTAGAATTTTTTAAAAAAATTGAATTTTAAGTGCATTTTTGGATTAGACCATAAATTCCAATAATGGCTTCATTGATGACATATTTGCAGGAAAAATGGGCTCGAGATGAATAAATTTATATGAAGCTTGGGAAATAACATTGGATGTACACATATTGGTTCGGTCAAACTGAGCTTAAACAGGCCCAGTTAAAAGCAGTCAAACATGACCTATTTTTATGGAAATCCCTAGGAAATAGGTCAAATTTAGCATTTTATGGGATTTTCAGAATTTTGACAGATTAGATGGATGATCTTGAGTTGAATATATAGGATAAGGATATAAATGGCTATAGGAGACATTTTATATTATTTTGTTTCATATTTTCTGTATTTAAGCCTAAAACATTGAAGGCATTCATATGTAGGATTTGTATAACTTCAGTTTGATATTTCTGAACTTTGGGAGCTAATTGAAGGAACTATTCTATTTCCTTTTCTTTTGTTCTATATTTTTATTGCTTGAATTATTTTCAGTAGCTTAAATTACTCACAATGTGCGAGGAAAGGGTGGAGGGCCCCCACAACGAGCTAAGTGCACTTTCTAGTTAATTAAGTTGCAATTTTCTAAACTAGTTTTGTTTTATGCTTAATCAGTTAAGTAGATGTGTGATGATATGTTATGATTGTTGATGAATATAATTATCATTTATATTCTAAATATGAAGGGTATAACCAGTGTTTAAGTTAAATATTCCTTCTATCTGATCAAGAACTAGAAACTAGAATTCATCTTTCTTGTTTTTAAGTGATATTCTGAATTTCCTGTTTCCTAAAATTGGCATTAATGATGAATGAATCTGCAATTAAGGAAAGCAAGGATATCTTTAGTTAGGAGCCTCTTTATTTATTATTTCATGCATCTGGATCTATTTCTTATTAGTGGTTTTTGGTTTCTGATTCATGAAGTAGTTTTGTAGAGAAGGACAAATGAGTTCTCCTAAGTTAGGAGCTTCTTCTCCTTCTTATTACATAAATGAATTAGAAATTATTTAGTTAAGATTTATATTTGTAATATGAATTTCCTTTATTATTAATAATTTATCTTCTAAACTTTACTCTATATGAAAACCATATACCTTGGAGATGCTTCTAATTTCTACAAGCCTAGATTGATAATAAAATACTTGTGTTAGTTTACCTAGTAAACAACCCAACACTCCATAAGGATTTTTCCCTGGCTGTGTGCTTACATATTTTGTTGTTTTATTTGTGATATTCATGTTAGAATTTATTTGATGAAAGGAACACTAGAATAATCAACATATAATTTTACAAGTAAATTTCAAGATAGGAGAAGTAAAATTGAATAATCTAAGTCACATAATGCCCTAGATTACTCGACAAAGAAAGGTATTGGACCTCATTTGAGGCACACAAGTAATTCAGTCTCTTCAAGAAGTCTGACGAAAATTTAGGTTGATAAACAGGTGATGGATAGAGAGGAAATCAAGAAGTCCTATATTTTTGGATTGTGCATCAATTGTTTGTTTGGAAAGTTCGCACGTATGGGAAAAAACCTATCTCTGTTCAAATTTTAAGCTATAAAAGAGCAACAAACTAAGTTATAGAGAGAAGAATTGTTGTTTGGGTGGTTGGCCTATCACTTGGTGACTTGTGTTGATCAAAGGTCTTTGTAGTGTTCCTTTAATTTCTATAATAAGAGAAGCTTCTAGGTTTTTCCCTTATGGAGGGGTTTTGCCTTAGCCTGGAGCCCATTTCTAGTGTTCTTATTTGCATTGTGATATTCTTTATTGCGATTGTCTTGACGACGAGCACAAAATAATAATGATGATGATGAACTAACATTATATCACAAGATTTGTCAATATAACAATAGAAAACATTATAAAAGAAACCATAATTATGTTTTCCCTTGTTTTTCTCAACATATATGGTCTTGGAAGATTTACAATGTAGAAATAAAAAAATTGTTTGAAATCAAATGCAACATAAAACTAAATCATGCACCTGGTAGCCAAGTTCTTGGTGAATTAATTTTCAGTAGTAATTGGATGAGATTTTTTCTCATATATGAATCCAATCGTAGTTAATATTTCAAATCAAGTTATGTGAATGAATGTACCTGAAAAAACAAGGAGAAGTTAGATGCAATAAATAGTTAATCAAATAGAAAAAAATTCATACTAGTGCCTTATGCCCAATTAATAGCGTAATATTTTCTCTTACTTCCTTGCATGAAAAATCATATTTTGTGTTCTTTCACTAAAATAAAAACACTATTGTCAAAGAAAGACAAATACTATATGACCTTTTTGTCACGAAAAGGGTTGTTATTTCTTATAAAAAATTATTTAATCGCACTTGGCCAAGACATACAAGAAAAATATCAAACAAATTTTTTTGTATTAGATAAACCCTTACCCTACACATATTCATGAGACGAATGAGGAAAAATTAAATTGAATTTGACCAAAAATTTAATTTAATTGCATGAATAAATAATAATTAAAAGTATTGCATGAATGCATACCTAAATGAACTCCTCTTGGTTTCGAGAATAAATTGTTTGAGTAGTTTAAACTTGGAGAAAACCTCCCTCCACTCGACGAAGAAACAATGAAGTCAACATTGACTTGGTTGTTTCTTTGTTGGATTGAGGGTGTTTTTGTCCAAGATTATTGAAATTATAATTTATTATCTATTTAACAGGGCTGACCACATGAAGTTGGAAGCTCTCATAGCCCCTCCTCCCCTCACATCACTTTCAATTCCCTAGTACCCAATCTATATACTATATAGGAAATAGTTGAAAGCAAGAAATTAAGATATATCAAAAAACAAATAGAAAACATTCATTCATTCATTCACTCATTCATTCATAAATCCACAACATATTTCATCTCAATAAATTTCATCACAAAAAAATATGTTTAGATTATATGAAACAATGTCATGTACATAAAGAGACATATAGAAATTATTCATTAACATATAACATTCATTCATTCATTCATTGGTCATACACACAAAATACTTCATATCCAAAAACTTTATAACAAAAAATATGTTTTCATATTACGGTATGTGATGTTTCTAATGGTTGTGTACTCATGACATTGTCGAGGATGTCTCAAGAGGGGTGGACCATCAGTTGTAACAAAAAATAAATGTTAAATTTAAATTTTTTATTATTATTCATCAATAAAAATAACATTAAAGTTTTATTTACCGCATGCACTAGTCGACATTGTGATTTAAAAAAGGAAAAAACTACCACAATATCAATACATAAAAGTGTAATTTTGTAGATACTTCTCATACAGAGCATTGATACTAATCAAGACAACGAATATTTCCTCCCATATTCTATGCCATAATATTTTTGGAATGCATAGATGCCCCAAACGCTACTGGTGAAGATGAAAGGAAAGATTGGTTGTCTTGATCAAGATTGACACTTTGTTTGAGAGATATCTACATAATTGTACTTTTCCATTTTGATATTATGGTAATTTTTTCCTTTTTAAAATTTTTGAAGGTCACTTATAGGTTTTGTTAACGTTTGTCATATTGTTTTTAAACATGAATCATTAATGGATTGTGGAGATGCTACAATGGTTGAATGTTTTATTTGCCAAGAAGAGGACAATAAAGGAAATATGGATATTCTAATATGGGAAATATAAAAAATATGCCTCTAATATGGAGATTATAATATAGAAAATATGAATACTTGACTGAGATCCACTTGGTTTTGAGAATAAATTTTTGGAGTATTTTAATATTGGTCGAGAAACCCTCCCTTGGATTAAGGGTGTTTTGCTCCAATATTATCCAAATCCTAATTTATTCTCTACTAAAAAACATCAACCACATGAATATGGAAGATCGCATGCCCCCCCCCCTCCTCCTTCACATCACTCTTAATTCCTCAATACCAAGTATATCTAGTATATAGGAAATAGTTGAAAGCAAGACACTAAGATACATAAAAAAAAAATAGAGAACTTTCATTCATTCATTGGTAAATGCACAAAATATTTCATCTAAATAAATTTTATCATAAAAAACATGTTTACATAATATGAAACAATGCCAAGGTGATCATTGCAAAAACATCTTGAGGTGAGGCATAACACTTTGGCCTGTATTATGGTTTTAAACTAAACTCTGAATCGCCCTCATTAGGCTGATAGCAATCGGTCATATTGATCTTCAACATTCTCTGACAACCTTGTTTCTCTTGGATCTATTGTCACATGAAGGTCGATGAGTGGTCCCTTGCCTGGGCAAAGGGGCCTGTCCTCGTATAGATATGCCATAGTCTAGACATTATGTAGGTTTTAACTGTGTATAGAAATTATCTGAAAATGAATCTTAAAAACATAAAATAAACAATAGTGAGAGCATAAAACATAAAATAGATAAACACATATATTTTCCCTTGGATCCCAAATCGGGACGACCAGCTTGATTTTTCATTATATTCTTTTTAGTGTTACAACACATATATATACATGCCAAAGCATACATAAACCCCAATCCATTAACCCTAGATTAGAACATAATCGTAGTTCCCTTAACCCGATCTACAAAATACCACGAGCTGAAAACCATCGTTCCCCAAAACCATGTGCAAACCCATGCAGAAAACCATGGGCGGATCTGCCCACCGGAAAATAAGGACCAAAATTTTTTTACAGGGCGCTGCCTTAGATCCCGATAAGAGGGGCTACCGCCCCCCCTGTGACCCCCCTGACGTTGATCCTAGCGCAACGTACAGGGGGGGCTATAGCCCCTCCTATGACCCCCCCCCGCATGATTAGTCATGGAAAGAATATAACACATACCCAACATTCTCCCACTTGTCATTTTCTTTCCGCAAGGGGCCACAAGAGAGCTTAGTCATTAGCCCAGTTCTGCAATGCCCATTGTTTCTTTACACTAAGAGAACTTCTGAGTGCTTATAGACTTCGTCAATGCATCTAAAACATTCTTCAAAGCATCCACCTTTACCAGAAACACCCTTTTAGCCTCAACCATATCTCTCACAAAGTGATATTTAACATCATTTTTCTTTGTATTTGAATGATAAGCATGGTTCTTAGCCAAGAAAATTGCACTTTGGCTATCACAATCTATCCTTATAGCTTGCTGCACCAACCCCATACTTGAACACAATATCTGCAACCAAACTGCTTCCTTGCTTGCATGAGTGGTTGCTATGTATTTAGCCTCCGTAGTTGAAAGAGCCACTACAGACTGTCTTTTACTCATCCAACTGACTGCACCTCCAAATAGGCTAAAAACATACCCACTTGTAGATCTTCTTTTTTCCAGATCTCCAACCCAGTCTGCATTAACAAAACCATGAATCTCCAACACTCTTTCCAATCCTGGTATTCCCTAGTAGCACAAGCCATAATCACTAGTGCCACGTAAATATCTGAAAACCTGCTTCACTGTTGTCCAATGCTCCTTCCATGGGTTTGACATAAACCTGCTCAATACTCCCACTGCATGTGCAATTTCTGGTTTAGTATAGATCGTTGCATACATCAAGCTACCCACTACACTTGCATATGGAACACGAGACATATCCTCTTCTTCTTCTTGTGTCTTGGGACACTGTTCAACAGACAGCTTTTTACCTACAAGAATCAGAACATTCACCAGTTTACTATCCTGGATATTGAACCTATGCAATATAGTCTCAAAATACTTCCTCTGGTTTAACCAGAGCTTCCTCTTTGCCCGATATCTCTTAATTTCCATGCCCAAAATATAGTTTGCAGCACCAAGATCCTTCATGTCGAATTTGGAGAACAGTTGGGTCTTCAAATCTTGGATAATTTCTTTGTAATTTCCAATCAACAAAATATCATCCACATACAAGACCAAATAAATAACACGATCACCAATTAATTTAAAATAAACACAGTGATCCTCCTTGCTTCTGGTGAAGCCAAGTCCTCGTATGTAAGTATCAAATTTATGATGCCACATCCTTAGTGACTGTTTTAACCCATACAGTGACTTCTTTAACCTACATACTATTTATTTCTTCCCCTTCACCATAAAGCCTTCAGGTTGTTTCATGTAGATCTCCTCTTCCAAATCCCTGTGAAGAAATGTTGTCTTCACATCCATATGTTCTACCTCAAAATCAAATGCAGCAGCAACAGATAAAAGTAATCTAATAGAAGTAACTTTGGAAACAGGAGAAAAGATATCACCAAAATCAATTCCCGACACCTGGGAATAACCTTTTGCTACCAATCGAGCTTTGTATTTCTCCACCTTGCCTTCTACATTCATCTTCTTCTTAAACACCCATTTTCTCCTGATGGGCTTCCTTCCAGCTGGCAACTCCACCAGATCCCATGCCTCATTTTTATGCAAGGATGTCATTTCATCAACCATGGCCTCCTTCCATAGTTTTCCATCCTTTGAATATACTGCCTCCCTGACATTTCTAGGATCATCATCAGTTATAGTTAAAGAAAAATTTGAACAGAAATTAGACGGACTATACCTTTCTGGTTGTCTTCTTTCCCGAGCTGATCTTCTCATAGCTGGAGTTTGTGGCACTTCCTCTTCTGAGTCTTATTTTGTTGTAGAGTCTGATTCATCCTCCTTTAGCTCAAACTATATCTTCTTAGGTTCCTTTGGTAGGACTTCATGTTTAACAACATCTTTCACCTCTCTAAACACCACATCTCGGCTGTACATAACCTTCCTTGTTTCTGGGTTCCAAAGCTTGTAACCCTTTAAACCATCCTTATACCCAATAAAGATGCACCTTTCAGATTTATTATCCAACTTGGTCCTTTTCTCCTTTGGAACATGTACATATTCATCACATCCAAATTCCCTCATATGTGAAAGAGAGGGTTTCTTACCAGTCCATACCTCATGTGGAGTCTTATCCTCCAACGTTGATGAAGGTGATCTATTAACCAAGTAACATGCAGTCTCCACTGCCTCTACCCAGAAATCTTGTCCTAACTCGGTACCATTGAGAATGCTTCTTGCCTTTTCCATTAACGTTCTATTCATTCGTTCTGCAACTCCATTTTTCTGAGGTGTGTATGGAGTAGTCTTCTGTCGTGCTATACCACACTTATTACAAAACTCTTCAAATTCCTTCTTGCAGAACTCCCCACCATTATCTGTCCTCAACACCTTTATCTTATTCTCTGTCTAGTTTTCCACCAGAGCCTTAAATTCTTTAAATATATCAAATACTTTAGATTTATTCTTCAAGAAATATATCCATGTATTCCTTGAGAAGTCATATATGAATGAAACATAGTACACAAACTTACCTAGTGATGGAACTGACACAGGTCCAAACACATCACTATGCACAAGCTCTAATATCTTGTTCACCCTCTTAGCACCAGAAAGAAAACTCACCCAATTCTCCTTCCCATATACACAATCTTCACATAAATCGAAATCCAGAGAGCTATTAGACATACCTTCTACCATACCATTTCCATGCAGTATCCAAAGGCCCTTCTCTCTAATATGTCTAAGCCTTTGATGCCATAGCAGGTATTTTCTCCAGAGACCGTTAGGATTTCCACTCCACTTTCAGGAACCACAGAACTGTTGCACCCAACAATAAAAATGCTACCCTGAAGCTTGTGTAGAGTTCCAATCCGAACTCCCCGCATTAATACCAGTGCTCCCCGAACCATCTTACAGGTATCTTTCTCGAACACTGTTTTTACACATGCATCATCCATCTTGCTTACAAAAATTAGATTTCTGGCCAACGTAGGAATGTGCGGAACACTATGAAGTGTTCTAATCCTTCCACCTTGCAGCTTCAGCTTGAATTTTCCACGTCTGACAATTCTGGCCTTCCTGTCATCACCTAAGAAGACATCACCGTCATCATATTTCTCATACTCACAGAACCACTCCCTATGGGGAGTGAAGTGAAAGGATGCACCCGAGTCAATCAACCATGACCCATGATCTACATGTGTATTTGAAGAAGAAGCCAAATACACATCCCCACCTTCATCCGAGGTGGTTTTTTCCTCTGCAGAAGGAGCATCATCAGATCCCTTTCCTTTCTCAGGAGCTTTAGATCTGCAGTCCTTTATGTAGTGCCCTTCCTTTCCACATTTCTAGCACACCTTTACAAACTTTCCAGGAGATTTAGATCTCCCTCTAGATTTAGATCTCCCACTCGAAACCTTATTCTTGTTTCTATTCTGGGACCTTCCTCGTACAGATAAGGCATCTCCATTCTGACCCTCCATATTTCTCTGTCACATTTCCTCCGACATCAAGGCTAAGACAATTTCATCAAAATTCAAGGTAGTTGCATTGCTACCTATTGCAATAACCAAACTTGACCACGAGTCTAGTAGAGAACACAAAAAACGCATGCACTTATCTTCATCTGAGATTTTAATATCAACAGATGACAACTGACTTACCACAATATTGAAGGCATTCAAATTCTCTTTCACCAAGTCTCCATCCTTCATCCTTAGGTTATACAGCTTTTTCTGCAGGAACAATTTATTCACCAGAGACTTATATTGGTACAAAGTCCCTAGCTTGTCCCACAAGGTCTTCGCCGTAGCTTCCCCAGATACATTCAACAATACTGAAACTGAGACACACAATCATATTGTGCTCTTTGCCTTCCGATCCAACTTCTTCCAGTCTTCATTTGTCATTGTTGTTGGTTTAGTACCCAGATCTACCGTGATTCATTGATCTTTATCCACCAGCAGATCCTCCATCTTGAGCTTCCACAACTCAAAACTCTGACCATTAAATTTCTCGATCTCTATCTTCCCGCTGCTCACCATCTTCTTTCACCGCAAGAATCGATCCCACAGATCTCCCAATGAATAGGGTCTACCTCAAGCCTGAGAAAAAAGCCCCTCACCAGCAAAGGCATCCCCTTGAAGTTGAAAATGTTTTGATACCAAATGTATGTTTTAACCCTGTACATAAATTATTTACAAACGAATCTTAAAAAAAAAATGAACAATAGCGAGAGCATAAAACATAAAATAGATAAACACAGATATTTTCCCTTGGATCCAAAATCAGGACGACCAGCTTGATTTTTTATTATATTCCTTTTAGTGTTACAACACATATATATACATGTCGAAGCATACATAAACCCCAATCCATTAACCCTAGATTAAAACATAACCATAGTTCCCTTGACTGAATCTAAAAAATACAAGGGGCTGAAAACCATTGTACCCCAAAACCATGTGCAAACCCATGCACAAAACCATGGGCGGATCCACCGACCAGAAAATAAGGACCAAAAAATTTTTAGGGGCGCTGCCCCAAACCCCGACAGGGGGGGCTACCACCCCTCCTATGACCCCACAACATTGCACCCAGCGCAACGTAGAGGGGGGGCTATCACCGCCCCTCTGACCTCCCCGCACATGATTAGTCGTGGAATGAATATAACACATTATTCATTGTGGGTTATAGAACCAAGGCCGATGTCCCCTCCTCCTCCACGATGGCTTCAAAAATTATAGTGATGGGGGCACAGTCGAAAGCTAGGGGTAAAAATTGATGCCTCCCAAAAGCGAAGAAGAACCCCAAATTCGTTATCCCGAATAACTGACTGGAAATATCTAGACAATACATGAAGGATCATGCTATGATCTGCAAGTTTCTAGGTATTTTTCCAAGAGAACGAGAAATTCTACAATGGATCCAAAACAAATGGACTCCGAGGGGTCATATCAAACTTAAACTGTGAGAAAAATGCTTCTTCACAGTGATCTTCTAATATTTAGAAGACATAAAAAAAATATTTGAGAATGGCCCCTACTTTATGAGTAGTACAGATCTCTTCCTCTGGTATTGTGAGGAATGTTTCAACCCCAATAAGGAGGAATTCCAGATAGAATTAGTTTGGGTCAGGTTGTAATTTATCCCGGATGGTTTCTAGGAGCCATACATCTTAGAAGGAATAGGAAACTCAATCGGGCATTTTGTAAAAGTCTCTAAAATAACCAAGCAGAAAATACATGTAGAATATGCTCACATTTGTGTGCACATGAACATCTCCCAACCCTTGCTCGAATCTATAGATCTGTTCTACCACAATTCCACTTGAACTCAACCCTTTGAATATGAGCGTGTCCCCTTCAAGTGTCGTTGCTTCCATGAATACGACCACCAGTTCTGTGACTACCCACTCACTCTAGATAAGGAGGCAACCAAAGTATCTTTTGAGAGAGACGAGGATGGATTTCATTATGTGGGAGGTCAGTGCCCGCACTCATCTCAAACCAACGCAGGCCCCTTGAAGGCTTGATCTCAACCTGCCCAGCCACAACCGTCTCAGAAAATAGTGATGACTTATACTAGAAATCAAGCGCAACCTCCAGGAGATGCTAACCCATTCGCCATTCTTGAAGTATCAGATCTAGCAGAGGATAACCCTATCGAGATCCTAGCCACCTCCCAATCTCCTCTCCAAGCCATGGAAGTGGAAAAACTCACCCATTTTCAAGGGAATAAAGTGATATCCAAAATGAAAATTCTAGAACCAAACGAGAATGACCATGGACAAAAAAGAGACCCTAACACAAACAAGTAAATTTTTAGAGATGTAGGAGAAGAAAAACCATTTAGGTCCTGAGGAAAAGAAAATTCTCGATATATTTGGATTGTTGTCAATATCAGACATCAAAAATATTCCAACAAATCAGTTAAGACATTTTAGCAACATTTTCAATAAGTGGAGCACCAGATCTAGGAAACTAGAAATGGATCTCAAACCCCCAAAGGGAGAGGTGGGCCTGTTGCCATCAACTATCCTGATCCAGGAGTAATCGAGAAAGTAAATAAAGAATGAAAAACAACCAAGGAAGTAATTAGAGAAGAAGGAAAAATCTTGTTGAACTCAGGCTAGATGGGAAAACTGATGAATTATTTTCCCAGATGTGTCTCACATTCACAATGAATATCATCTTATGGAATGTACAGGGCTTAAATACCAAAGGTAACCTCTGATCTCTTAAAGAAAAGATTTCTAAGTATAAGCCAGGTATAGTTATGCTATAGGAAAAGAAGATGACTATAGATAAGTTCAAAGAGGCCAATAACTTTTGTTGGAGGTAGAGGAAAGTCATTATAGTAGACAGAATAGGAGCAGCAGGGGGTATCACTATCCTATGGAACCTAAGAAATGTTATATTTAAGGACTATTCAGGGACTCGTTACTCCTTAACAAGTAGATTTAGAACCATAGGCTCTAATATTTAGATAAGTTTTATGGCAGTCTATGGTCCGACATCCCTCCCTGGAGAAGGAGGTGTTCCTTTGGATTCTTCAAGCTATTAGCATGACTAGGTACGACTTAGAATGGATCATTGTAAGATAATTTAATATCATACGGTCCCTTAAGGTGAAAGAGGAGGAATAAGAAGAATATAATATTCCTATGAATAATTTAACGATCTCATAAAGGAGCTTTTATTAGAATACATAAGTACTATATGAGGCCTCCACACTTGGAATAACAGGAGAGGAGGATGGCATCAGATAGACTGCGTCTTGGATAGATTCCTGCTAGCTGAGGAGCTAATAATTAAGGAAGTCACTATGGAGGCTTCCATCCTCCCCTCCACGGGGTCATATCGCTAGCCTATTTTCCTTAATATCTCCTTATCTTCCCCTCTTAAGAACAAACCCTTTCAATTCGATAGTTTTTGGTTGAGACACCCGTGTTTCCTTTATAATATTGGTGAGTGGTGGAAGGAGCTTGAAGTGGAGCCTGGAACCTGCATGTAGGTTTTCCAGCAGAAACTTAAGGCCCTCAAGATGAAGATCAAGATTTGGAATCACAAGAAGTTTGGGGATATCTTTGCTGAGAAGAGAAGGTTAAAGGAACATATGGAGACCATGCAAATGAAAATGGTTTCTGGAGGACACACAGGGGACCAGGTCTCATAAGAAGGGAAATTTCTCATGGAATTAGAAGGGATGAGGATCCAAGAAGAATATTTGTGGTGACATAAATCCAAATTCTGATGGCTTAGAGAAGGGGAACAAAACTCCAAGTTCTTTCACCACTCCATGGTAATTCATAGGAAAAAAAACCACATAACCTGTCTTATCTCTTAAGAAGGTACTAGAGTGGAATGACATGAAGGCATGGAAAGAGTGTTCATATCCTAATTATCTTCCTTACAAAAAGAACAAGGGCATGGCTGATCATATGATATCAGTAGGATCACCCTCCATGTGCCTCGGTTGATCACAAAAGAGAAAAATGTGGCACTGCTACACCCAATCTCCAATGATGAGGTGGAAGCTGTAGTCAAGAGCATGCCCTAAAATAAGGCATCAGGGCCTGAAAATTTTACAACAATATTTTGAAAGCATATCGACCGATCTTGGGAACATAAATAGTCAAGCTGGTGGAGGATTCCTGGAGGTTCAAACAGGTATGGTTGGTCTCAATAGAACTTTGATTACATTGATCCCAACAAATAAAGAAGTGGACACACTAAGCAGATTTAGACCCATTTCCATTTGTAATGCCAAATCTACAATATCTTGTATTTGGTAATTGCCTGTCGCTTGAAACCCATCCTTCGCCATATCATAAGCCTAGAGAAATCTGAGTTTGTGGAAGGGAGAAAAATCTTGGATTGCATCGTCACTGCCAGTGAATTTATCCATTCCTTGAGGAATCATAAGAAAATAGCGATGCTTCTCAACCTAGGTCTCTCAAAAGCATATGATAGACTTTTTTGGGACTATTTTCTTGAAATCCTTTGGGCTTTTTGATTTGTAGAGGAACAGGTGATAACGATTAGATCATTGATTGTGATGCCCTTCTTCTCCATTCTTGTCAACGAATCACCCTCTCCTACTTTCCTTCCCTCGAGGGGCCTCTGTTAGGGGGAAACTTCATCATATTTCCTCTTCATTATTTCAAATGAGGGTCCTAGCCACCTGATCAATGTAGCCAGATTGTAATATTCCCAAATGGGAAAAATAGGAGTATAGCTCATAATAATGGAAGTAACAACAAGTATTAACATATTACAAGTGAGCCAAATGATATATCCATGGTATTATGTATAAAAAAAAAAAATAAGTACAAGATCTTGGGGATCAAGCCCCTCAATATAGGCAAAAGAAGCCTCCAATGCCAAAATGCACCCAAAAAAAGCAATACACTGCTATACAAAGTACTGAAGAAAGAAAAACGTATTTTTAATGACTAATACTGCCACTGGGACATATAAATAAATATATCCAAAAATATCATGCTCATACAAGGCCAAAAATGGAGATCTATTCTCCCATACACTTTTCCTAGACAACCCAGGAAGGGTTTCCAGAAATATACAAAATATAAATGGTGGATCTAAAGCCCTAGGGCTAAATATGCACTGCAACTGAAGCACATAAAAGGAGGTGTATCAATCTTATGTATATCTCAAAGAACTCCTCCAAATAATCCTCTCAATGAAGAGTTAATCCCTTCAATGAAAAACAAATACTCCAAATGGAGCACTGAACTTGCCCCTGCAACAGCTCACTAAAATAACACAGATATGTACTGGAATTGCATTGTAGGGGATAAAATCAACTTTCCCTGATGCAAAATATGTCAAATAAGCCCAAGGGTCTCCTTTACTAGTCTCCCAATGGAAGTAGAACTTTCTCCACTACAAAACTAGCTCAGAAAACACCCAACTAGATCTTCCACTGTTGCACCCTGCAACATAGCACATCTCTTAATAGAAACTGTGTTGTACCACAAGACTAAATCTTGGTATGAAATTTGAATGTGAAAATATAGTGAAAAATCCTCCAAAATATTCTCAATGGAAGAAGTGGGATTCCTGATCAGGAGAACCCAGGGCTAAACAACACTTGCAATCTTAGTTAAACAGCTTAAGAAAGCTATATGTCTAAACAGATCATATATTCAGAAATATAAATACATAAAACATAATGAATATGGCTACCATCCTCTTCCTTTTATAAGATATGAGCTTCCAAGCCCTAAGCCCCATACAATAATGGCACTACTTCCATGCGAAGCATCTCCATCTAAAAGTGCATTGTCTTTCATTGATGGCCACTCCTCCATGACATCACTGTTGATTTGGTCAAAGTTGACCCAGTCAAGGTGTTCCAGCCCCTTTTCACACCTAAGGGTGCTCAATTAAGCTGCCAAGATCTATCCTTTTCACATTTGAATTTATTTATTCATTATTAAGGAGAATTATGTACCTCCATTGTCCTCTTATTCATAAAAAAAGTAGCAAAACAAAATTTAATATTCCAACTAGCTCATGGCTAATTGGGAACATTACAGTCCTCCCTTCCCAAATGTTGCTTGTCCTCAAGAAATCGACAAGGTGAGTGTTGCAACTATTCTCCTCCACCTTTGGTGACACCATCATATGATAAGCTTCCCACATAAGCTAACTGTCTACTAATATATCCCTCCATGAATTTCTCCTCGAAAGTTCTTATGAGATGCAAATAATTCATCCCACAAGGAGACAATATTTTAATGAAACAAACATGGTTTGACCAATGTTCCCCTTGAAACATGTAGCATAGTGAACATGGATAATTTTTCTCCCATAGGGCACATACATTCCTCTCATCCTTCCTCCATTCATTCCCATAAAAAGTATAAGTACATCATCAATGTATGGGATCAAAACTAAGTACATGAAAACAAAAATATGCAAAAATGGAAGTGGGTCATAGTCCCACATGTGGAACCAGTGTAGTAAATCTCCTGACTACATTAGATAATGATATGGTAAGTGGTTTCCCCACCACTTAATTGCTGCCCAAGTCTTCTCACAATGGATGAAAGTGTGAGATATATTTGATGTTTTTGGAGTGCACCCACAATGATACAACATCTCCCTATGTCCTTCAAGGGAGTGGCCATGTTCAGAAATTTTTATGTCCCAAAGTTGGCCATGAAGTTTATATGGAATAATGCTCCTACTTGGAGCTATGGCCTAAATATACATGTTAAAGGAATGAAAGTAATCATCAAATGCAACATTATGTACAAAATTATGTTCCTTACCAAAAATTCTCCTCATACAAATGGAGTGGTCCATAGATAGATCCCCTCTCATTCCAAAAGAGGAAAGAGGTGGCTGAATTAACTCCTTCATTGAGTTATGTCTCTCTTCCAACTCCACATGGTTCATGCATATTTGAAAATGCTGATATAGCTCCTCTTCAAAGCCTTCCCAAATGTATCTCTCCATGATAGTGTTGTAGGCTCTCAAGGAATAAATATGGCTGAAAAGGAAATATTCATAAGCTCTTTGTAGCAACTTCTCCTTGAGCTTGGAGGCTCTAGATAAGAATATCATACCATGATAATAGATGAATTCATCTTGGACTGAATAGCCCTCCTCATGTAGTTGGTCATCAAGTATCATGCATGTGAAAAGATCCTTGGAATAATCCACCAACAGTTTGGATTTCCAATATGGATCAATATTCCATAGTGACAGCGCTGATGATCTCTCGAAAAGAACATATTTCATATGGCTTCCCTTCTCCTTGACATATCCCATGCCAAAGCTACTCATTGGGATGTTTCTATCCTCTCCTTGCTACTCTTCTTGCATATGTTCATGCTCAAGTAAAGGTTGAAGCTTTTGGAGGTTAGTCCCCCATGGGAAGCTATCATCCATCCAAAACTTCCTGGGTTTAGCCAAATCATGCATGTGTGGCCACCATATTATACCATGTATATAATATTTCTCCTCAAATGAGAACATCTTCTGAGTCTCCATAGCTATGTAATGGTCTCCTTTCCCCATGATGGTGTCATCCTCCAATCCTGCAACATTTCCTCTCAACGCAGTATGATATGCGAGAGTGGGTAATGATGATAGTGGGAGAATGTCTCCCTCATCCTTGAGCCTACCCAAGACTCTCAACGTTGTATATTTGTCTTATAATGCTCCCATTCCTTCCAAATCTATGAATGGTGCATCATGATGTGAGACATCTCTCACCAAATTTGGATCAGGTGGTATACCAGGTGGTTTACCACAAGATAGTGATGTCTCATGGAACAATATCATATAAATAATATATGGGGTCATCATATACCTGCTTTTACTATGCAAATTCAACTCTGTTTCTTGTGTGGAAGTTTTATGATAGTTGAGTACCACTCTCAATGATGCAAGAGTCCCTCTAATTGGAGAAAATGCTCCATCCTCATACTCGGGTGGTGGTGGATCATCTCCTGCTATTCCAGCACTGTGACCCCTCTCTTGTTCTTCTTCTTCCTCCTCCTCATCATCTGAGAAGACCTCTATGTAGTGTACCTTTCCTGCTACACATTTATGTCTAGGTGCCCAATTTTCTTGGCATGTGAAGAAAATATTCATTCTCCTCAAATCTCTTCGGACATCATCATCAAGAGGTTTTTTATTTTGGCTCTCCTTTGAAAAGGGATCCTTCTCATATTTTCAATTTGATGGAAAAGAGGGATTATGCTAAAAAGTTGCCTTTTCTTTTGGCAAGACATCTTGAAGATCTCTAGCCCTTTGAATGGAATCTTGAAGGGTAGTGGGCTTGGTAGACTTAACCAACCCATGAATAGGTTCATGTAACCCATCAAAGAACACATAGACGCTTCTTGCTGTAGATAAATCATGAACCATAACAGAAAGTCTCAAAAATTTAGAAATATAAGGTTCTGCATTACCTAATTGTTTTAGCTTTACAAGCCCCATGAATGGTGCTTCAGAATCTCTTCTATCAAACCTCTCCACCAATCTCCTTGTGAGCTCTGAATATGTAGTCAAATTGGCATGACCCAATGTAGACAAGCCATGGAACCACCAATCATGTACTCCAACCTGAAGGTGCAACGCTTCTATCTTAATGGCCTCCATTTCTAGAAATTTGTTCAACTAGAAGTAGATGTCAAGCTTCTCTACCCATGATTTGGCAGTGCATTTAGATGACCCATCAAAGTTGGGTAAGGAAAATTTTCCCATAGTGTGGTGTAGATCATGATTCTAAATGAATCCACCACTTCTATTGTGATGCCTCGGTCTCCTATTGTCCTTGATTTGGTAAAATTCTTGAAAACTCAACTGATCCTTGAATCTCTAATTTTGAGACTCATACTCCATAAAATAGTCTTCAAGGGATTTTTTTTATTGAAACCCTTCATTTCCCACTACCAAGAATGTAGGTATTGTAGAGCGTTCGGAAACTTGTTGCTACTACACTAGTTGATCAGTCTAGTGATGAGAAATGTTGGAGCCTTCACCATGATGAAATCCTTTAGAGGATTCCTTGTATCTACCCATCCTCATCTCATTTATTTCTCTAACAATGTCTTTCATAGCTCTAAGAAGGACCTTGGGGAACTCCTTCTCTTCATCTTCTCCTCTAGATAAAGGGTTTTTACCCTTGTCTTCTTTGTCATTTGTATAATAAAACTTCCAATGTCTTCTTATTTGATACCTATTCTCTCTATTAGTAAGAGGATATCCTTCTTCAGATGACATATTGGATTTTCAAGATGCACAGGATGCGCCAATATTATGCTTCGATACCACTGTAATATTCCCAAATGGGAAAAGAAGGATAGCTCATAATAATGGAAATAGAAGTAAGTATTAACAAATTACATGTGATCCAAATAATATATCCATGGTATTATGTATAACAACAATAAATAAGTACAAGATCTTGGGGATCAAGCCCCTCAAGATACGCAAAAGAAGCCTCTAATGCCAAAATGCACTCAAAACAAGTAATACATTACTACACAAAGTATTGAATCAAACAAATTGCTATTTTAATGACTAATAATGAAGTTGGGACATATAAATAAATGGATCTAAAAATATCATGCTCATACAAGGCCAAAAATGGAGATCTATGCTCCCATACACTTTTCCTAGACAACCCAGGAAGGGTTTTCGAAAATACACAAAATATAAATGGTGGATCTAAAGCCCTATGACTAAAGATGCACCGCAACTGAAGCACATAAAAGGAGGTGGATGAATCTGATGTATATCTAAAATAAATCCTCAAAATAATCCTCTCAATGAAGGGCTGATCCCTTCAATGAAAAAAAAACACTCCAAATAGAGCACTGAACTTGCCCCTGCAACAACTCACTAAAATAATGCAAATATGGACTAGAACTACACTGTAAAGGATAAAATAAACTTTTCCTAATGCAAAATATGTCAAATAACCCCAAGGGGCTCATTTACTGGTCTCCCAATGGAAGGAAACCTTCCTCCACTATAAAACTAGCTCAAAAAACACCCAACAAGATCTTCCACTGTTGCACCCTACAACTCAGCACATCTCTCAACAGAAACTATGTTGTACCACAAGAATGAAGCTTGGTCTGAAGCCTAAATGTGGAAATATAGTGCAAAATCCTCTAAGAGCTTCTCAATGGAAGAGGTGGGATACCTGATCAGGAACACCAAGTGCTAAACAACACTTGCAATCTTATCTAAACAGCTGAAGAAAGCTACATGTCTAAACAAACCATATATTTAGAAATATCAATACATGAAACATAATGAATATGACTTTCCATCCTCTTCCTTTTATAAGATATGAGCTTATAAGCCCTAATCCCCATCCAATAATGGCACTACTTCCATGCAAATCATCTCCATATAAAACTGCATTGTCTTTCATTGATGGCCACTCCTCCATGACAACATTGTTGATTTGGTCAAAGTTGACCCAGTCAAGGTGTTCTAGCCCCTTTTCACACCTAAGGGTGCTCAATTAAGCTGCCAACATCTATCCTTTTCACATTGGCAATGATTTATTCATTATTAAGGAGAATTATGGACCTCCATTGTCATTTTATTCATAAAAAAAGGCAACAAAACAAAATTTAATATTCCAACTAGCTCATGAATAATTGGGAATATTACACATAAGCAACAATTCCCTACGTGGCCTCTGCTTTCCAAGTACCTCTATTCACATAACCCACTAGAAATGTTTTGATGACATTTTTCTCTATGGCGATCTGATGGGCGAGGAAACCTTGCAAATCGATGATATCGTGGGTGAATTTCAGGCCACTTCAGGTATGCTCTTGAACAAAGACAAGTCAAAAATTTAATTCTTTCATACTTCTTGTCTGATTAAAGCCTTTTTGGCCAGGTTCCTAGGTTTTTAAATTGGATCCTTGTGATGTAAATACCTTAGGCTCCCTCTCCTGGACAACCCCCTATTCATTTCCCCTTGGAAAGAACTATGCTGAAAAATACTAAAAAATCTATCAAACTGGACTTTTCACATTTTGAATCTAGAAGGTCGAGCTACCCTCTTCAAATCGTTTATCCAAGTGATTCCAATTTACCAATTTTCAGCCCTACTAACCCCGAAAAGCATCTACAAAGATATGATAACTATATTCAGAAAATATTTATGGAAAGGGGCAAAGATGTAAAGAAAATGGCCATTGGTTGTGTGGGGAAAGCTGTGCCTTCCTAAGTATCTAGGTGGATTAGGGCTCAGAGATCTGGAGGACATGAATGCTGCTCTGGGTGCCAAAATGTGGTAGAAATGGTTGCAGGACGAAGAGGAATAGTGGAAACTCATTTGGTTGTAGAAGCATGGGATAGGATCCAACCAAGAAAAGCTCCTAAGAAATCCCCCTAACTCTCCTAGCTCCACCAATTGGAAAATTTCTAGCCAAAATAGTTATACTATTCAGGATCACTTGTTTTGGGAAATTCAGAACCGTCAATCGACACTTTTCTGGGAGGATTCTTGGCTGCATAATGCTCGCCTAAACTGAGAGCCTCAGTTATAGCTTATATAGGACAATATTTTGAACCTTAGCCTTGGGTAGGTTTCTATTTACTTGTTACATGACCAAGGAGAAAGTTATTGGCGATGTTGGAAAGGGGCTCAAGGCTATCCCACCCCAATTAGTGCTGAATATTAGGAGCCACTCCACAATCTACTCACTCAACAAAGAATTGGAAATTATCTGCTCTCAGACAGACTCAGATGGGGGTATATGATGGTAGGAAATTTCTCCCTTCAAAAAGCCTATGTGATTAAGAAATCGACCCTCGGACTCCCTCCACATAATATTGGGCAATGAATCTAGAATAATAGATATTGGCCCAAAGTTTCCCACTTCTTATGGTTCGTGGGCCACAAAAATATCCTCACATGGGATAGAATAATCAAGAAGGGTTATGATGGGCCTTGCAGATGTTCTTTGTCCTCATTTGTAGGGGAATCAATGTAGAACAATATTTAGGTTTGTTTGTTTGCAAAAGAAGTGTGGAAGCAGCTCACTGATCTCTATGGGCCTAAGGGCCTCTACCAGGAAGACATCTGGGAGACTATCGAAGAGTGGTTGATCCATAAGTTCTAGAATCCTATTTTTAACAGAGCCTGGATCTTAAATATTGGATTCACCCTATGTAATATATGGAAGGAGTGCAATAAAGCCATATTCCAAAATAAACCCCCCATCGAATCTCTAGTTTGGACACACATCAAAGAACATTCGAGAAAATATCCTCTCAGAAAAATGGGACCTCGATGAATCAAAGGCATCCTCCAATGAAGCTTGTGTCCTTTCCACCCTCAACTTGTCCCAAGATTTTTTCTCCCCAGTTCCCACCTCTTCTAAAGTTCTCGGGTTCGCCTCCCCATCGATTTTCTCCAACACTCCTCTTGGTTGTTTTCAACTTAATTTTGACAGAGCTTCTAAAGGGCACCTAGGTACATATGGATATGGTGGTGTGCTTAGAGATCATTTACATGTCCCAGTGGGCACCTTTGTAGGGTACTACGACACTAACCTTAAAAATGTGGTCGAAATCTTAGCTCTGGAATATGGGATCATTCTGGCTAAGAAACAATAGCATAAAAGGATCCATCTCCTGGGAGACTCGAATTTGATCACCTAGGCGGCCCAAAAGATAATAAATGTATCATCCATTACAAAAATTTATAAGATATGGTTCCTAGAAGCAGTGTTATATCGTTTTAAACATCTCCTCTCCAACTTAAATTCTGTCTCCACAAGCCATGTTTTATGAACTGACAACAAAGTGGCAGACTTATTGGAAAATTGGGAATCGATTAATACACATAATAATTTTTCCTTAGCCTGAGGTGATATGAAGAGCAAAGCAGACCTTGACCCTGGAGACATCTAAGTCATCCAAGCTCTTTTGGAAGCATATATCTAAGTCCCCGATGTAGGTGTTTTATGTGATAGACATATGGAGTGGGTCGTGCCAATGGTGCTTGTATAGCCTCCTAGTGCTCCCCCTACCCTTGATTAAATGTAAAATGATGAGGGGTATGCAGAAACACAGAAATAATATCCCCGTCATACCCCCTTATTGGCTATGGAGGGAGATAATAAGGGGGTGTGACAAGGAGATTTTTTCTGTGTTTCTCCATGCCCCTCTGACTTCTCGGCCTTGAGGGAGAAATGGTATTCAGATTTTGGGTGGTGAAAAGTTATGGATGGTGGTGAAAATTTTCAATCCTTGGGACTTTTAGATAAATTTGGACACTAGTAGGAGCTACGACAGGCCATTCAGCACCTATGGAGGTCTGCGTATAGGCAAAGAGGAGAAAGTGAAGGTTAACCTCAATAAATTGAAGGGGAAGCATCTCATGTTGGTTTTCAAAGGGTATAGCTTTCATCTTTGTGTTCAGGGAAGCCGGTCGACTTCGGGATTGCACCAAGGTGGGTGGGGAGGTGGGTGGTGACTAGACCCCTCCTAGGTGGCTGGTGTAAACTAGTGGTTGGCTCTTTGGCGTATATCCAGAGCCACCTCGGACATTTTTATCGAGATTTGTGGTGGTAGTTTGTATTGTGGGTGGCACATCGTCGGTCTGTTTGGCTTTTGGGGAAGGATATCAGTCTGTGGGGCTCAAATTTTTTGAATTTTTGTGTGTGCTTGGGAGAGGGGAGAATCTTGGGATTCCACGTCAATGGGGAAGGCCGTGAAGTGGTGGAGGAAACCCAAGATAGAGCGATCATATAAATTGAGAGGAGGGTGACTCATCTGGTTCATTGAACAAAATTGAGACCGAGGACGTTGTTGCAGGTACTCCACGTCGAGTGGTCACTCCTGCCACTTTGGAATCAATTGTAGCCCACATCAGTAACATCCAAATATACTTTGATGTTCTCCAAGACTAGAGGTAGGAATACCATAGCGATATGGTTGCATACATTAATGATATCTAATTTAGTGAAAGTGAAATCATGGAGCAGTTTGACAATCGGAGACGCGAGCACATGCACACAAATGACCACCTTCATAGTCTTGAAGTAAGGGTGGAGCATATTGACTATTATATGCATGAATTTTCATGTCTAAACGCAACTCCCCCTATATTATCCCCCTAATTCCCCTCCATAATATGCTACAGTTTCATGTGTGTTTTTTTTTACTAGTATGTCAAGGCCGTCAGCCCATGCGGAAATAAGTCATGTAGTCATTTCCTCATGTCTTCCTCGAGGCCTCAATTTTAACAAGTATGGTCGGAATGAGAGAAAGGGGCTTGTTGCCAATGAATTTTTTACTCTATTTTTTTACGATAATATAATATTTGAACCTTGATTGACAAAAAAAAATGAAACAATGTCATGTGCATAAAGAGACATATAACAATTATTCATTAACATATATAATTTAGTCATTCATTAATTAATCATAGAAACAAAATACCTAGGGGTTTAGGGGAATAGGTAAGAGGGGTCTGTATAAAGTATTTAGGGTGTTAGTCATCAATAATTTTGATCTTATCCAAAGATGATTAAGTTGACAATCTCATATTTCTAGAAACAATATTTGCAGAAACATTGTGAATTCTAGAAATCTCACTGCCTTCATTATCCTAAGTCTATCAATTCATTGAAAATATTTACTCAAAACCTCCAAGTTATCCTGCCATCTAAAAAATGAGAGAAACTGCTTTTAGGTTATATTCCCCATTTTTCACCTCCATCTCCTCTGCCAAATTTTCACTCATTTACACCTATCCCAAGAGTCATTTTCCCCTTCAAAAAGGGCTTTTTCGTCTTCATTAAACCTCCATTTCCTCTAAAAAATTCCCTTTTAAACCATTATAAACACCCTTATTTGGTTTAAAAACACCTTATTCTAACCTATCAGAACATTAGAAAGGCCTAAAAAACCCTCTTTTAGCCTTATATATTTGCCTATTTAAACATATCAAGCCTTAAGCCCCTTTTGAGCTTAAGTCCCGAGCCTCCTTCTCCACATGACCCAAGGCCCACGACCACCTTCTTAAAGGCCTAAGTCCCTGGTCCCACTCTTCCTCCACGTGACCTTACCTCCGTACCTTCTTAAGCTCTCTCCGCCTTTTTTCCCCTACCATCCATTTTCTCACCCATTCATTCCTCATCACCCCCATGATGAAATCCTGACCGTTGATCTCGTTAAATCAACGGTGATTGTTGATCCCAAGGTTTTCAACCCCGCCTATAGACATTTCGCTACCCAACAGTTTTACTGACCTCACCACCGGGTCCACTGTTCATCCACCTCCTGTCCCACCTTTCCTCCGACTGATTAGCTCTACCTATCATGTCCATCATCCATCGCCGATCTCGCTCCCACAGATCCGACGGCCCACGATCATTTTTGCACACATTTTTCCGAAATGATTTAGTGCCTCATTTGAACACGAAATACTCTGTTTCCATATGGATAGGTTTCATCCATCCTATGGTATCGCTTCCATAATGGCATAAACCGCTTACCACCTGACCCCTGTGCGAATACCACCCTGGTATTGTGCAAAACTGCATATCATCGCTCCGCACCAAATATTCAAATATTGCCCTGGTTTCTCCTGGTTTTACATACGGAACCCTCCTCTGTGAATTTTTCCCTCCTCTACAATGCTCCTCAGCTTTCCTCAAAGCCTCTATACAATAGTTATTAGCCACAAATGCAGGATTTATTAATGTTTTTGTTTTATTGCAGGTTTAATGGCAGCATTAAGTCAAAAGGCCATCCCACAGTCAAGTTTACAGTGACAGGCCTTGGATGACGATCCAAATAGACATATAAGCAAAGAAGAAAGGGATCCAGGGTTTCATATCAATGATTTATCGGTGCCTCATGAGAATTTATCCCTTTTGAAACCTTCCAGTGCACCAAAAAGTCCCCAACACATAGAAGCAAAAAAAATCAATAAAGGTTTGAAGACTGAAGGAAGAGAATAGAGTTTAAAAACTTAAACAAGGATTAAAGGATGAAAGCACAGTTGAAGACAGATAAAAAAAAAGTTTATAGAATTCTGAAAAGTGTTTAAGACATCATGATGAATTATGAAGGCTAAAAACATAATCAACCTTTTAACACAGTTTAAATGATAAATTAAGAAAGCTAAGGCTAAAGGCAGCCTCAAATACATCAACAAAGAGCAATTATTCACTCAGATACCCGTAGCCTACTTTCTACCCACAAAGACTAATCAAATAGTTATTGTACAAAAGAATATATTTAAACTGTAAGAACAATTATTGTAAAATATAAGGATAAAGCCTTAAAATTCAATCTTTTCTCCTATCTTTCTCTCAGAAGTTAATACAGATTTATTGAAACAGAGAAGTAGTTGCAGCTATTCTTACCTTATGCCTTGCATGGTTTTCAAGGTTAGGAATGCATTTAATCTATAGTTAATAACACTTAAACCCTAAAATAGTTCCACCTCCTCATTTGCAGCATAAATACTGCATTGGAACTCATTGTATCGTTGGCATTTGATGACTCCTTAAAGTAATACACAGTCTTGTTGAAGTTGAAAGGAAATTGATGTTTTGGAACTTGTGGATGTCTTGACCTGTTTGTTGATGGAGAAGGCTCTGTCATTGGATCCCAGAGCTTGGCTATAGGTGAATTACTCTAAATATGCTATTGTTATTTCTTGTTTCATTATGTTTCATTATTCTTTGTTGTTGTAGAGAAAAAGTTTTAGGATAATAAATGCCTTTTGAAAGCACCTTAGTCCTGTTTGTTCTTCACTGTCTCAATGTTTTCTTCTGCTAAGATATTCTAGAGAATTCTTAATTGCTCTCTAGAACCATTTTGCTTGTTTATTTCTTAAATAGTTCAATACAGTTGGTTTCAAGAATGATTTATAGTTTTCCCTGCTTACTTGCTGCCACTTAAAAATTGTTTCTGAAGTCTCCCTTAAAAGTACCGTTGTTTTAAGTCTACCAAGGAGGTTTTGTTCTGATCATACCCTTTGTACTTGATTAAATAATTTTTTTGGAGGTCTTTATAGCTGTAATCTAAGATATCTAGGAGTTCCCTCTTCTATGAATGCAGTTATGTGTGAATCTTGAATGTTTTCTTATCCTTGAAGGTGAAATCACTAGAATTTAAATGAGTTTCTCCCCTTCTATATTTTATTGGAGAAGTTTGTCTTGAAATTATTATTTGTTGAAGTGTGGTTTGTAGAATTTATGGTTAACCCTGTCTATTGAATGCCTATTTATGTTCAGATAATGTTTTAAGTCCCTTTGTTGAGAAGTACATATAATTAAGGATTCTTAATTTCCCTTAGTTCTAATTTTCATTCTAAAACCATTGATGTCCATTTCATTTCACCTGAAAGACCTTGAAGATCCACTGGCCAAGTTAGATTTTCCCTTTGATACTCCTCATCCATTTGTGAACTTGTTACAACTTCTACTTGACTCCATTGCCCAATAATTTGGAGATTTCCTCTTTCTGTCTATGCTGCCTAGATCATCATGTCCAACCAAACAGTCAAACAAACTCATGCTTAATAACTAGCCTAAAATCAACCCTTAAAAAGAAAACAAGTCTTATCTTTGCAAAAAATTGAGAGATCCCTCTCTGAGACTAGGAAGGCTAGGTCCTAGAACTCTAAAGATTGGTTTCGATGTTTCCTTGTCACTTGGTATACCAATCTGCCAAATCACAGGACTACAACATAATGGCAATCATGGTGGGACCTATCTGAGTAAGTACCAATCCCTACACATCCTTAAGCATTCAAAAGCCCTTATATAAAAGAATATCCAGTGAATCTTCCACCTCATTGCCACTACAACATAATGGTGATCACGGTGGGACCTTGAGTACATATTAGCCTGAAAAAATCTTATAGGCTCATTAGTCCTTCAGTTACCTTAGAAAATTAGCTGATAAGCCATAGAGTAGACTTTGTTTATTTCACCACCTTAGCTAAGTGATGAAATCAAGTATAGGACACTCTTACAAACCACAGAACCATATAAAATCTTAGAGAACCCAAAACATTTTAGATTGGTCTTTGAAATACTTATTGACGGTGGACCATAACATATTTTACATTCAAAAGAGCTAAAAATTTCCACCTGGAAACTCCACTAGCCCCAGTAGGCCTATTACCTCACTAGAACTCCTGATTTCCTTAAGATTGTGTTAACCATCCCTAAAGAAGTTTAGAAGTCTAGTCCCATATTTTAGAGGTTCATTAAACACTGAGAGAGGTCAATATTTTAAAAACAGTCCTTAATATTTTTAGCCTCTCCAAATTTTGAAATTGAAATCTGGCTTCACATAGTATCTATACCAGATCTCATCCAGACCTTAATCCTCCTACAATAGTTGATGACCCAGAAAATATTTTATGGAAAACTTCTAAATCTAGAAATTTAACTACTGTTAGGATTATCCCAAGAACAAGATCTGTCCCTGAAAACATTACAGTCTTGAAAGATCCTCACTTTGACTTGCCTCATACAAAGAAATTATTTAGAACCAAGTCATATAGTGATATTGACCAAGCTGATCTTGAGCCCACAGATTTACAACAGAGCTCCAGCAGAGAAGCCTCGCCTTCTACTCCACCTGATTCTTAGTTTCTCCATCACTTCAGCTCCTTTCATAAAAAATCTGCTCAAAATCAGTTTGCTAGCCCAAGTGTTTCCTCCATTCCTATTCAGACACGCACTGTTCAAAACACTCCATTTCAGCCCACATTTCCTCTTGTAAATCCCCCATTATTTCCTGTCATGGCTGCATGGTATGGCCCATTAGTGTTACCACAACCTCTAGTTTCCTTACCAAATTATTATCAATCCATAATTCCCCATTTCACTGGAACTGAATCTACTACTTCCCAACAACATGTAGATAAAATGGATGATGCTTTTGATTACATGGAAATAGAAGAAGAGACCATTAAGATGAGAATATTTGCCCAAAGTTTAGGAGGAGAAGCCAAGAAATGGTTTAAAAACTTAACTCCTAATAGCATAAATGATCTCCCTTATTTATATCAAACATTCATATATAAATGGAAACTAAAAAGAACCCTCTCCAAATCCTTTCTGAATATAACAACCTTAAGAGAAACACTGGGGAAAGTGTCCATGATTATTGCAATAGATTCAATAGTGTTTACAATGCACTTCCCCCAAACATGAAACCTCCAGTAGGCTTGGCCTTAGCTAAATTTCCTGAAGGCTTTGATCCAAACATGGCCTACCAGCTAAGAGGAAGAGACCCCTTAACCTTAGAAGATATGCAAAGGGGAGCCATAAGTGTAGAGGAAAATCTGATTGAGAAAAGGTCTAGGTTGAAATCAGAGAAAAGAGTTACATACAAAGATGAAGCAATGGCCTCAACCTCATCATCTGATACCAAAATTGACAACTTAGTGAGGGTAATGGAAAGAATTATTGAGAAAATAAATTTAAATGACAAAATGACTCCAAGAGAAAATCAAACCAACCCCCAAAAATGAAATAGAAATCCTAATTTCAGAAGAGACCGTATGAAAGATAGACAAAGAGATAATGATCAACAAATTAGGCCTCCCTTTCAGCAAAACTATGTAGATCAATAGGAAGAAAGGGAAACCGAAAGGTTGGAAGAAAATCATGTAAATTTAATAGGGTATGATAGTGAGAATGATGCTTTTCTCACTGAGGAAGAACAAGGGTTCTTCTCCTCAGAAAATACTAACACAACCTATAAGAATTTTGAATATTATAGATTGGGGTTTGAAAATGCAATAATGGAGGTCCACAAACAATATGATCTTAGAAGCAAAGGGAATCCAAAGATTTACAATGACAAAAACACTAATACTGCTATTAGGAAAACTTCAGAAAATCAGCCTTAAAAGACAACAAATAATATCAACATAGTGGACAAGAGAACTAATTTAAATAAAGACAAAAAGAACCAAAAAAGTGTTAAACAAAGCTTCCTTAGTACCTCTGATAGTGACCCTAACAAACATGTCCTAAATAATAGTCCAAATAAAATTTAGAAAATCAAAATTGCTGAAAAACTATGCTTGACAAAACAGATGTAAATATGTCAAAAACAATAATTCCTTTCAGCCTTGAGGGTGAGATTGCCAAGATCAAAATTAGCATACCTCTAGCTGAATTAGTAACCCAGGATGTATATAAAAACCAAGTTTTGAAAGATTTGAATATAGGCAGTGATACTGATACTTTAAACTTGACAGATGACAAATCAAAATTGTTGTTTGGTCCTGAAGTTGAAGGAAAATACCAAGAAGTGGTTGTCACTCGCTTCTATGTTAGCTTGAACATACATAATAAAATCTTGCACAATGCCATGCTAGACTCAGGTGCTTCCCATAACCTTATGCTCAAAGTAGTAATGGAAAGCCTAGGCTTAGAAATTACTAAACCATATAAATACCTATACTCCTTTGATTCAAGCAGGGTCAAATGCTTGGGCCTAATCAAGGATTTATGTGTCAACTTGGCACAAATTTCTGCTAAAGGTCTAGTTATGGACATAGTGGTAGCTGAAATCCCCCCAAAGTATGGCATGCTTCTATCTAGATCATGGAGAACCAAGCTTCAAGGAAGCCTTCAAATGGGCATTTATTATGCCACCATCCCAGTGTTTAATCAAACCAGAAGATTATACAGGGAGTCTCATATGAAATACATGGTGAGAAACATAGATAGGGCCAACAAAACTCCTGTCTATTCCATTCACTCAGATTTGGATTCCTTTATATTATATAATGAGGATGAAATCGGTCAACAAAAAAAGGAAAACAAAGAACAGTTCAGTCCACCTGAACAATCAAATCTGCCCTCAACCCAAGCACATGACAACTCAAACTTTAGCAGCCATGAACAACAAAAGAACAATGAATACGAAATAGAAACATTATGGGAAATGACCTTTGATGGCTCTTATAGAAAGATAGGTTTTGGATTATGTGTATGGATACACAATATAAACAAAGGAAATTCTTATAAAATTGATTTTCCATGGACCAATAATATTGTAGAATATGAAGCCCTCCTCCTTAGCCTACATCTACTCAAAGATTTAGGAGCTAGGAAAATATCAATCCAAGGAGATTCTGAGCTAATTATTAGGCAAATAAAAGGGGAGTATTTAGCCAATAAACCAAGACTAACAGAATATAGGAATGCTTCCCTTGAGCTCTTAAAAACCTTTGAAAAATATGACCTCACTTTCATTCCTAGAGCTCAAAACCACCGTGTAAATGAACTTTATTTTGCTACCTGCAATTTCCAAATACCCCAGATAAATGAACAATTCAATGTCAAAGTAAAAAACAGACATGCAGTCCCTAACAATGAAGACTATTGGCAAGTGTTTGAAGCTGACAAGCACATAGATGATTTTCTGCAATCAAGGAATTATTTTGCCATACCAGCACCTAGCTTAAGCCATGAATAAAAATGTTTTAAAAAAGAACAAATCCCTAAAACAAAGCTGTCCTCTTTTGCTGATATAAATCAATTTGAACATATTTTTAAAGAAAAAATAGTTGACAATATAAACCAAAAAGACCTGGAAGTTTTACAATGTAAAAATGACACCATTCCAAGAGGTCTTACACCATTAGAGAAACTCTTTGATTTTAATGATGTAGCCAAATAACCAAGAATGGAGCCTCTAGAAACAAGTATAGAAGAGCATAACATAGGCAGCCTAGAAGAATAAAAAATGATCAAGCTATCTAGCACTCTTCCAGGTCATATCAAGCAGCAATACATAGAAATTTTCAAAGAATTTAGAGATGTGTTTGCATGAGGATACAAGGATCTGAAATCATATGATATTAGCATCATTAAAAAAAAAATTCCCCTTAAGGAAAATCAGAAACCTTTCAAACAAAAAATAAGAAGGATAAAACTTTTTTTATTACCTTTAGTTGAGAAAGAGATCAGGAAAATGTATGATGATGGGATTATAGTCCCCCTTAGATACTCAGAATGGGTTTCCAACCTAGTATATGTTAGGAAGAAGACCGGGGAAATCAGGCTTTGCATTGACTTCATAAATCTAAATAGAGCCTCCCTAAAAGATAAATATCCCTTGCCAAAAATGGATCACATACTTTAAAGGGCGGTTGGGTCTAAAAGAATATCACTGTTGGATGGTTTCTCAAGTTACAATCAGGTGTTAGTACTCCCAAGTGATCAACATAAAATTGCTTTCACTACACCTTGGGGTACATTCATGTATGTCAAAATGCCATTTGGTTTGATGAATGCAGGGGACACCTTCCAAAGGGCCATGGACATAACCTTCTTAGAAGATATTGGCTATTTTATAATCATTTACCTTGATGACATTACTATTTTCTCCAAAACTGATGAAGAACACTTGATTCATTTAAGAAATTTTTTTGAGAGATGTAGAAAATATGGCTTATCTTTGAATCCTAAAAAGACACTCTTTGGTCTCCAATAAGGAAAGCTATTTGGTCACATAATTTCTGAAGAGGGAATCAAAGTAGACCCTAAAAGGATTGATCACATATTGAAGATCACCAATCCTAGAAACCTCAAAGAATTGCAATATTTCATTGGGAAGATTAATTTTTTGAGGAGGTTCATTCCCAAACTTGCTAAGCTATTAAGGAAAATCACAAACATGCTAAAGAAAGAGATAGGTGTTAAATGGACAGTATAAGCTAAACAGTCATTTGAACTAGTGAAATGCTCTTACTCAATCACCAGTTCTTATCAGTTCTGATTTCACCAAAGATTTCTACATCTTTTCTTTTTCATCTGAACATACAATAGCTGCAGTATTACTACAAAATAACACTCTGGGGCAAGAACAACCAATATCCTTTTTTAGTAGGGCCTTAAGAGATGCTCCACTCAAATATAACATCAGGGAGAAACAAGCCTTAGCCTTGGTAAAAGCATTGAAAGACTTTAGAGTCTACATTTTACATTATCACATCATTGCTTTTGTCCCACATACTGTTGTCAAGGACATTCTAAGTCAAGAAGCTTATCATAAAAGGGGAAAATGGATTGATATTATTCTAGAATATGACTTAGAAATCAGGCCTACCAAACTAATCAAAGGGTAGGGATTATCAAAAGTCATGGCTGAGTGTAATGTCCCAATTTTTAGCCTCAAGCTAAAATGGACATTATAGTTGCACATTTTATTTTTGTTTAATAAAATGGGCAAGGAGACACCTTAGCCCATTTTAGATGAAGAAACAACACTCCTAGTGTGAAAGGGGAGTGAATAAAGAAGCTGAAATAAACACCAATGGTGTGAATGGAACCCAACTCACTTGGATTAGTCATCTTTGACTAAAGTCAACAGTGCTGCCTATAGAGGAGAAGCTTCCTAGAGAAGCTGGACAGTTTTGGAAGGAAGAGATTCTCATGACAGTGGAAACCCTAATTGGTGGGACCATGGTGGAGAAGAGTTCTCTCACTTTATATGGAGGAGATGGTAGCCCATTTGTATTATGCTATGTTTTAGATTTCAGACTTTGGGTCTGCAAGAGATTGCATCCTCAGGCTGTTTAGTAGGGTGATGGTGCCCTCGGGCACTAGGGTGTTCCCACTTGGGAATCCCTACCTCTTCCTCAAGGAAGGATGAGGATTGAGCTTCATTTCCTAAATTCAGCATTGGCCATAGCTTCAGTCATCTTCTACAGTGTTATTTCTACAGCACAAAGGATGTTGTGTAGCTGGGTGCAGCTAGAGAGGAAATCATGGAGTCTTCTTAGCTTGTTTTCTTTAGTGGTGGAGGGATATATTCATTGGAGGAGCTGCAAGGAGGATTCCCAGGAATCATTTCAGATCATTTGGCATGGGCCAACATTCCATCATCTCCCACTGCGCAATCCACGGAGGAAACTGCGTTATTTTGAAGGAGGCAGTGAGAGAGGGGTTTTAGGAGATTCAGAGGATGATGTTTCTGAGACAAAGTGATCAAAAACTTATATTAGAGACATGATCAAAGGAGGGCATCTACATTTCAGATCAGCCACAGCCTCATTTTTGTTTTGGTTCAGCTGCAGTGACAACTGGGTTGTCACATTTTTGTATGTTCCGACATTTCTAGCAATCTTTCATAGATTGGCTAGAAATATTGTATTTCATCCCATTCCTTATTCTTAGGCTTATTTCTTGTATTCCTTCATCAATTTATGCATTAAATTCATATTCAGCAGCTATGCCTTCATGTACACTGCGCAGTTGCAACTACTCCGGCATTTTGTGGAGTTGCAACTACTTATGTATTTCATTATTTATTCATTGGAGGTTTTCTCTTAAAGTTTGAGTGGCTTGTCCCTCAACTATTTCTTGTATATTTCTGATGATATAATCATATAATGATGGCTGCATACATTTCCCTCTTATGATGTACTCAATTTTGCAGAGTTTCAGATTTATGTTCTTATGTTGCTGTAAGCTCTCCCATTGAGTATTGTTTTAGACACCTAGATTGGAGAGATTTGAATAACCCATCTAGAGTGATTTATTTGAGCTCATTTTCTACATGTGAGTTTTGTTAGAGTTTTTCTAGGGCATACCAGTGTTTTTTTTCCTTATTTATGCAACAGCTTCCTTATACAACGTCCTTAAGGACCCTGTAGCAGAAATTCTCGAGGTGGAATATTGCATATCCATAGGCAGAGTCTGAGAAGGGCCAGCTAGCCTCAGGATTTATCCCTTATTTGGAAGGAGTCATATCTTGTAAATTCCCCATCATTCAATCTCTGAAATGGACCTTTGATAGCTCACTGAAGAAGGAAATGGAATATCCCAAGATATTCCCGACAGAGCAGTATGTTCCTGAAAAAGGGACATTACACTGAGTCAAACTTCCAAGCTTTAGTTATGAATATGGTAAATATTTTGGAAGAAACAAAAGAATTCATAGCTCCATACATTGAAGAAACATTTTTGAATTCACCTTGGTATGCTGAAATCATATATGTACTGCTCTATCTAAACACCCCTCCTTCTCTGTCAAAAAATAAAGCTAGATTTTTAAAATAGAAGGCTTTGAATTATTGCATATTAGATGGGGTTCTATATTGGAAAATTTTTGTTGGTATACTGCTTAAATGTTTTCTTGAGATGGATGCAGGAAAAATCATGCATGAGTTGCATGAGGGAGAATGTGGAAGACATCTTTATTGGAAGACCACAACAAATCAAATCCTCAGATCTGGTTACTATTGGCCCACTCTTTTCCCAGATACTCAAAAATTAGTCATTCCCTACCGTAAGTGTCAATTTTTTTATGGCAAGAGAAAACTCCTTCCTTTACCCTTACATCCCATCAGTGTTGAGGCTCCCTTTCAACAATGGGGCTTGGACTTCATTCGAGAAATCCACCCATATTCATCAGCCCAACATAAGTGGATCCTCACTACAACTGATTATTTTACCAAATGGATAGAAGCCATACCTTCTAGGAATGTTACTGACTCAGTCATTATCAATTTCCTTGAAACCAACATACTATCCAGATTTGGTTGTCCTAGAAAAATTATCACAAACAATGTTCCTTCCTTCAAATCCAAAAAATTGGTTGACTTTTTATATAAATATCATATCAAATTGGGTCATTCTACTGCCTATCATCCCCAAGGGAATGGAGTAGTTGAATCCTCCAACAAAAGCCTTGTCAATATTATCAAAAAATTGTTGGAACAAAATCAGAAATCATTGCATAGTAAGCTAATTCATGCTTTATGGGCTGATAAATTAACCACCAAAAAATCAATTAATTTGTCTCCCTATCAATTGGGTTATGGCATGGTTGCAATCTTCCCAACATCTTTAGGAGTTCCAATCATGAAGCTCCTCCAAGAAGTACAATTTGAAGAAAATGATATGCAGAGAAGGATAAATCAGACCATTCATTAACATCAGTCCAGAGAGGAAGTATACAAGAGAACACAAACAATCCATGAAAGCATCAAGAAATTATTTGACAAAAGGACTAAAGCAAATGATTTCCAAGTTGGAAATATTGTTCTAAAGTGGGATTCCAGAAGGGAATAGAAAGGTAAACATGGTAAGTTTGAAAATCTATGGAAATGGCCCTATATCATTCATTCTATTAGGGGTCATAATGCATTCTTTTTACAAGAGTTAAATGGAGAAGATTTATTTGGAGGTCCTGTCAATGGCAGGATGCTCAAGCACTATTTCTATCAAGAATCCTAGTTTTGAAGTTTTCATTCATTATATATAAAATTTTATAAAGAATTCCTGGAAAATACAAAAACAATAAAAGAAAAGAAAAGAAAAAGAGGGCATATTCAAAAGAGGTACATCCTTGAACCCAAAAAGAAAATTTTCAGAAAGTGTGCAAGTCTAAATGCCACTACTGATTCAAAATGATATCTTGTTTAGTTATCTAGCCTGATCATGGTTGAACATGCTTTAAATTTATGTTGATAAGTTAGTAGAAACATTGATTGATAAGGTCATTTCAGACTTGACTTATTCAGAAAAATATGGATTAGGAGATTGAAAAGATACCGATTTCACATGCTCAAAACAGAACCAAAGATATAGATAAGGATGCCTTACAAAGGAAAAATCATGGCCTTATATTTCTAATTTACTTTTTATGCAAAAATAATGTTTGTGTGTAGCTTGTTCAAAATTCCACAACCATGGTTGATCAGATTGTCTAATCCTGATTTGAACCATGCTTTAAATTTTCATGTCAATAGGTAGAGAATCAAGATTGCCAAACAGTTTAGTCTTGGCAATTAGTTAGTATAGGTAGGGAATAAAAAGATTTCAACAGTTTAATCTGGACTCTTGGAAGAAATAAGGATAGAGTTAGATAGCTTATTTTCTATTTTCAAAAAATAAAATGTCAAAGAGTTTGTCACTTCAAATGCACTCAAATAAGAGAAAATGTTGGGACAAGCAGGAATGGGTCGGTAGAAAGACTATGTGAAAAGGATTATATATTGCAGATTGTCAAAATGTTGTCTTTTTCAGAGAAAGATCAGTAAGAAAAAGATGGAATCTTCCCAATGGAAAGGCACTCGTCTGCTAAAACTTAAAGATTTATTTTCTGAGGTACTGGACACCTTAAAAGGAAAGTTGCCCTCCCCAAGTGGAGCCACTGTTAGTCATCAATAATTTTGATCTTATCCAAAGATGACTAAGTTGAAAATCTCATATTTCTAGAAACAATATTTGTGGAAACATTGTGAGTTCTCGAAATCTCAATGCCTTCATTATCCAAAGTCTATCAATTCACTGAAAATATTCACACAAAACCTCCAAGTTATCCTGCCATCTAAAAAATGAGAGAAAATATTTTTAGGCTATATTCCCCATTTTTCACCTCCATCTCCTCTGCCAAATCTTCACTCGTTTACACCTATCCCAATAGTCATTTTCCCCTTCAAAAGGGGCTTTTTCCTCTTCATTAAACCTCCATTTCCTCTAAAAAATTCCCTTTTAAACCATTATAAACACCCTTACTTGGTTTAAGAACACCTTATTCTAACCTATAGAAACATCAAAAAGGCCTAAAAAACCCTCCTTTAGCCTTATATATCTGCCTATTTAAACATATCAGGCCTTAAGCCCCTTTTCAGCTTAAGACCTCGGCCTCCTTCTCCACATGACCCAAGGCCTGTGACCACCCGCTTAAAGGCCTAAGTCTCTGCACCTTCCTAAGCTCTCTCTGCATTTTTTTCCCTACCATCCATTCTCTCACCCATTCATTCCTCATCACCTCCACGATGAAATCCTGACCGTTGATCTTGTTAAATTAACGGTGATCGTTGATCCTAAGGTTTTCAACCCCGCCTATAAACATTTCGCTACTCGACGGTTTTGCTGACCTCACCACCGGGTCCACTGTCCATCCACCTCTAGTCCCACCTTTCCTCCGACCGATTAATTCTGCCTACCGCGTCAATTATCCACTATTGATCTGGCTCCCCCAGATCCAACGACCCATGATCATTTTCGAGCATAGTTTTCCAAAATTATTTACCGCCTCATTTCAACGTGAAATAAGTGGTTTTCATATGGACAGGTGTCATCCGTCCTATGGTATCACGTCCATAAGGGCGTAAACCTCTTATCACCTAACCCCTGCGCGAATACCACCCTGGTATTGCACAAAACCACTTATCACTGCTCTGCGCCAAATATTCAAATATCGCACTGGTTTCTTCTGGTTTTGCATACAGAACCCTCCTCTATGAATTTTTCCCTCCTTTGCAACACTCCTTCACTTTTCTCAAAGCCTCTGAACAACAATTCTTAGCCACAAACGCAGAATTTGTTAATGTTTCTATTTTATGGTAGCTTTAATGGCAGCCCTAAGTCAAAGGGCCATCCCACAGTCAAGTTTATAGTGATAGGCCTTGGATGATGATCCAAAATGGCCTATAAGCAAAGAAGAAAGGGATCCGGGGTTTCATATCAATGATTGATCAGTTCCTCATGAGCATTGATCCCTTTTGAAACCTTCCAGTGCACCAAAAAGTCTCCTACATGCAGAAGTAGAAAAAATCAGTAAAATTTTGAAGACCAAAGGAAGAGAACAGAGTTTAAAACTTAAACGAGGATTAAAGGATGAAAGAATAGTAAAGGATAGATAAAACAAAAGTTTAGAGAAGTCCGAAAAGTGTTAAATACAACATGATGAATTATGAAGGCCAAAAGCAGAATCAACATTTTAACATAGTTTAAATTATAACTTAAGAAAGCTAAGGCTAAAGGCAGATTCGAATACATCAACAAAGAGAAGTTATTCACTCAGACACCTATAGCATACTTTCTACCCACAAAGACTAATCAAAAAATTATTGCACAAAAGAATATATTTAAACTATCAGAAAAATTATTGTAAAAGATAAGGATAAAGCCCTAAAAGTCAACCTTTCTCCTATCTTTCTCTCAGAAGTTAATACAGAGTTATTGAAACAAAGAAGTAGTTGTAGTTGTTCCTACCTGATGCCTTGCATGGTTTTCAAGGTTATGAATGCATTTACTCTGTATTTAATAACACTTAAACCCTAAAATAGTTCCACCTCCTCATTTGCAGCATAAATACTGCATTGGAACTCATTGTATCGTTGGCATTTGATGACTCCTTGAAGTAATACACAGTCTTGTTGAAGTTGAAAGGAAATTGATGTTTTGGAACTTGTGGATGTCTTGACCTGTTTGTTGATGGAGAAGGCTCTGTCATTGGATCCCAGAGCTGTTGAGAATGCAGCAAGATGATGGAGCTTGGTGAAATGAATTCGCCTACACCAAGTGGGCCCACAGGCAAATTCTGGCGCAAAATCTATTTTTAGACTATGTCTATTTTTAGACATATGGAGCATGGTTCGGGGATTCCAGTTTTAGATTCTTGAAGTATGTGTCATGTTGGTAAAAATAGATGAGACTCTATTTTTGAGGTCAAAGAGGTCGAAGTCTATTTTTAGACTGCCTCTCCTTAAAACAGGGAAGTCAAATATTATTTACCCTTAATAATATTTGGACTATAAACAGCAGTTTACTCTCTTGGAACACTTCAGTTCGAGCTACAGAAGTGGCTCATGCATCTGACAGAGGAATCACGTGGTTCCCAAGGGTTTGATGGCATCATGCATGGTTGACTTGATTTATTACTTAGGTGAAGTTTGGAGGAGATGAAAAGAGGCCTAGTGGGTGTATTGTGTTGATTGTTTTAGTTGAACTAGTTGAGATTAGTTTAATTAGCTAATCAATTAGTTATGAGTGGAGTGAATTAAATATTGTTTAATTCATTAATTAGTAACTCATTATTCAACTCAAGAACACATCAGTTCACTACAGTGCATGATCAGTTCAGTGGAGACCAGTGAAAGAGGTAGATGAAAAGGTGGAGTTAGCTATCAGTTGTGACTATACTGTTGCTATTTGCAACACACAGATAGGTGGAGTAAGCCCATGAGGATTGCACAGTTCAGGCTGGTGGTTTATCTATATAAAGAGGCCATCCCATAGCATTGAAACACGCAATAGAGGCAAGGCAATTGGCGGTGAGTTTTGAACCAGTAACCTATTCAAAACTGAGCTAGATTGTGAGTAACTTCATGAGAAAGTACTGAGTACTTGTGAGGAGTATTGTACTGAGTTAGTTACTTGATTTCTCCATTATAATATACACAATAGCTGCGGGGTTTTCAGCTATAATCTTTCCCCATACATATTGTGTTAATGTGTATGATGATTTGATGTGTTATCGCTTGATTTTATTTCCGCATGTGTGATGATCTGAGTGGAAGAGATTATGTGTTGCATATAAATTCGAATTGTATGTGATCAGGATAGTCTCGGTGGATAATTAATCATTATTCGGCAAATTTCTACATGGTATCGGAGCTATTGAAGTTCAGATTGATCATCACAGTGATTACAAACTTATTTCGGTAGACAGAGTCTGCATGCGGGCCAGGTAGCCTCCGGATTCATCTTTCTTCGGAAAGTTAAAGGTCTGGTAAACGCCCCTTGCAGTCGATCTCTGTGCTAGAAATAATTTGTTCTCACAGATCTAGAGCGGTTGAGCTTTGAGGTGGAATTCGAAATTTTGCAGCAGTTTTGTTTTCTTGGTGCCGGTGTTGAAAATGTATTTCAACGGTTTGCGACTCAAATATGCTCTTGAAGGCAGTTCGAATTATGTTGCATGGAAGGATCGCATGGAGGCAGTATTAGAAGATAATGGTCTGAAGGAGTTCGTAGATACGGATGTCCAAAATCCCACTGATCCTGCTGAAGTCGAAGCATGGCAAAAGAATATGGCGAAGTGTCGAAGGATCCTGTTGGAGGGCGTCAAGGATCATATTGTATCCAGCCTGCATGGAAAGGCTACTCCATATTTAATGTGGAAAGCTTTGACGGATCTATTCCAAAGTAAGAGTGACCAAAGGAAGCTGGCGCTCAAAGATAAGCTCAGGAACATCAAGATGGAGAAGGGCGACAGTATTGCCAAATACCTCAGTATCGCCAAAAGCTCACTGATCGCATGCTTGGTTTCAAGTGTGCTGGGATCGGTATGGTTCTTGGACAGCGGTGCGTCATTTCATATGACAGGAGATCGGGATTTGTTCTCATATCTAGAGGACAAAGATTTGGGTGTGCACATCGAGATGGGCGATGATGGTAGATACAGTGCGACTGGTATCGGTACCATATCCTTTCAGAGGGAGTCTGGAAAAACCCTTTGTATTGAAGGATGTCATGCATGTACCTGGATTGAAGAAGAACTTGATCTATGTGGCGATGTTGGAGGATAAGGGGTATGATGTGGTCTTCAGCGAAGGAAAAGCCTTCCTGCGCAGTAAGACTACTGGAGAGACCCGGAAGATAGGGGTTCGAACCAAGAACCTTTATCAGTTGCAGGTAGATGGCTGCGCGGCTATGGCATGCAAAGCGGGAGAAGTGGTGAGCCGGGATGATGAGGGCGAACTGTGGCACAGGAGATTGGGCCACCTTCACCATGGAGCTTTGAAGATTCTGCAGCAGATTTATACTGGGCTTCCTAAGGGCACTCTTGCGCAGTCAGATCAGTGCAAGGGGTGTACTTTAGGGAAGTATGTGAAAGCCACCTTTCACGAGAAGGATAGTCGCGCCACGACGATCCTTGAGAGAGTTCACACAGATGTGTGTGGTCCTTTCTCAGTTGCTTCGACAACAAAGCACAAGTATTATGTGATCTTTGTTGATGATTTCTCTCGAAAGTGCTGGATCTTCTTCATGCAGAAGAAGAGCGATACATTCGTGAAGTTCTGTGAGTTTAAAGCACTGGTCGAGAAGGAGTCGGGGAAGAAGGTGATTGCTCTAAGGAGTGATAACGGTGGTGAATTCATGTTGGCTGAATTCAAGGAGTTTTGTAGTGCAGAAGGGATTCGGAGAGAGCTCATCGCACCCCATAACCCACAGCAGAACGGGGTGGCTGAGCGGAAGAACAGAACGATCGTGGGTGCTGCACGGGCGATGTTGCATGATCAGGGCCTACCCCTTCACTTGTGGGCTGAGGCATGCAATACAGCAGTGTATGTGCAGAACCGTTGTCCTCACAAGGTTCTTGGCATGAGTACACCAGAGGAGGCTTATTCTGGCAAGAGGCCTGATATTTCCCATTTGTGGATCTTTGGTTCTCCTGTCTACATGCATGTGACGAAGGATGCGAGAAGGAAGCTGGATCCAACTGCTGAGGTTGGAATATTTGTGGGGTACACTGATACACCTCACAACTATCGGGTGTATTTTTTAGACAGTCGAAAGACTGTTGTGCGACGGGATATAAAATTTCAGGAGGAGAAAGCCATGCGGTGTTCGCTTGAGAGGGAGCTACACTTGCATGCAGATGAGGAGCTGTTAGTTCCTAAGGAGGAGCTTCCGGATGTGGATCAGCCACAAGAGGAGGTTCGGGAGGTGGAAGAAACCACCCAGGCAGCGCCAACCATCAGAGGGCGCATGCGCACTACAGAAGCTGAGCGACTGGCTCGGGATGCAGAGAAGGTTGTAGGACCACCTACAGCACAGCGCAGACAGAGACAGTCACCGGATCGGTACACTGGATACATGACTCTTGTGAGTCAATGTGTTGTGACGGAGCCATCCTCTTTTGAGGAAGCTGTGGAGGAACCCGCATGGGTTGATGCCATGATCGAAGAATATGATTCGATCGTCAGGAATAGTGCATGGGAGATTGTCCCAAGACCAGTTGGGAAATCAGTGGTGGGTTCGCGATGGATCTAAAAAGTGAAGCAGGCAGCTGACGGGAGTGTGGAGAAGTACAAGGCAAGATTTTTCGCCTGTGGCTTTTCAAAGATCAAGGGGATTGACTATGAGGAGACTTTTGCACCTGTCGCAAGGTACTCTTCCATACGGACGATCCTTGCTCTCTCAGCGCAGATGGGGTGGCACATTCATCAGATGGATGTGAAGAGTGTGTTCCTCAATGGAGTTATTGAGGAAGAGGTGTACATAGAGCAGCCTGAAGGTTTTGAGATCTTTAGCAGTGAGTCGCATGTGTGCCGACTCAAGAGAGCACTGTACAGGCTGAAGCAAGCACCTCGTGCTTGGTACACTCGGATATACAGCTACTTCACCGGGCTTGGATTCTCCAAGAGTGAGGCGGATCCAAACCTGTACCAGATTGTGGTGGAGGGGAAGTTGTTGATCATCGTACTGTATGTAGATGATCTGATTTTGACTGGCGATGATCAGTTGATACTTTCATGCAAGGAGGATCTTGCACGAGAGTTTGAGATGAAGGACTTGGGCATCCTTCATTATTTCCTGGGATTGGAGATTTGGCAGCGCAGCGGAGGACTGTTTGTTTCTCGGGGCAAGTATGCCCGGGAGATTCTGGAGAGGTTCAACATGCAAGGCTGCAAGCCTGTTGACACTCCTCTTCCTGGTGGTTGGAGGAAGGAGGATTCTACTTCAGCGGAGGTAGTGGATGCCACTGTCTATCGACAGTTGGTGGGGTCGCTTATGTATCTGGTCAATACACGACCCGATATATGCTATGCAGTTAACCATCTTTCGCAAGCTATGGTTAAGCCTACCAAGCTCTTTTGGAAGGCAGGCAAGCATGTATTGCGCTATATTATAGGCACATCGGGATATGGTCTATGGTACAGACAAGAGGATGGAGCGAAACTTTCTGGCTTCACTGATGTAGATTGGGCAGGGAGTCCAACGGACCGAAAGAGCACTTCTGGAGGAGTTTTCAGCATTGGGTCGACAACAGTTTCCTGGTACAGCAAGAAGCAGAGATCTGTGGCACTCAGTTCAGCAGAGGTCGAGTACATGGTAGCTAGTTTGGCTGCATGCGAGGCTATTTGGATGAGGAAGATCCTCGCAGGATTGTTCAGGTTGCATTTGGAGCCTACAGTGATCTACTGTGATAACCAGAGTTGCATTAAACTCTCGGCTAATCCATTATTTCATGATAGGTCCAAACATATCGACATCAGGTACCATCATATCAGAGATTGTGTTCAGCGGAGAACCATGATGCTTTCATATGTTCCCACGGAGGATCAGGATGCCGACATCCTGACGAAGGCGCTCACCAGGAGCAAGTTCGAATTCCACAGAGGGAGGATAGGGATTGCAGATAATCCATATCTTGCTGAGAGGGAGTGTTGGGAATGCAGCAAGATGATGGGGCTTGGTGAAATGAATTCTCCTTCACCAAGTGGGCCCGCAGGCAAATTCTGGTGCAAAATCTATTTTTAGACTATGTCTATTTTTAGACATATGGAGCATGGTTCGGGGATTCTAGTTTGAGATTCTTGAAGTATGTGTCATGTTGTTAAAAATAGATGAGACTCTATTTTTGAGGTCAAAGAGGTCAAAGTCTATTTTTAGACTGCCTCTCCTTAAAACAGGGAAGTCAAATATTATTTACCCTTAATAATATTTAGACTATAAACAACAGCTTACTCTCTTGGAGCACTTCAGTTCGAGCTGTAGAGGTGGCTCATGCATCTGATAGAGGAATCACATGGTTCCCAACGGTTTGATGGCATCTTGCATGGTTGACTTCAGTTGGACTTCAGTGGCAGAAGTTTGGAGGAGTTAATGAGACAGCTAGTGGAGTTGTGTTCTGTTTATTTTAGTTGAACTAGTTGAGATTAGTTTAACTAGCTAATCAATTAGTTATGAGTGGAGTGAATTAAATATTATTTAATTCATTAATTAGTAACTCATTATTCAACTCAAGAACACATTAGTTCACTACAGTGTATGATCAGTTCAGTGGAGACCAGTGAAAGAGGTAGATGAAAGGGTGGAGTTAGCTATCAGTTGTGACTATACTGTTGCTATTTGCAACACACAGATAGGTGGAGTAAGCCTATGAGGATTGCGCAGTTCAGGCTGGTGGTTTATCTATATAAAGAGGCCATCCCATATCATTGAAACACGCAATAGAGGCAAGGCAATTGGCGGTGAGTTTTGAACCAGTAACCTGTTCAAAACTGAGCTAGATTGTGAGTAACTTCATGAGAAAGTACTGAGTACTTGTGAGGAGTATTGTACTGAGTTTGTTACTTGATTTCTCCATTATATTATACACAATAGCTGCGGGGTTTTCAGCTATAAGCTTTCCCCATACATACTATGTTAATGTGTATGATGATTTGATGTGTTATCGCTTGATTTTATTTCCGCATGTGTGATGATCTGAGTTGAGTTGAGTGGAAGAGATTATGTGTTGTGTATGAAGTTCAAATAGTATGTGACCAGGATAGTCTCGGTGGATAATTAATCATTATTCAGCAAATTTCTACAAGAGCTTGGATATTGGTGAATTACTCTAAATATGCTATTTTTATTTCTTGTTTCATTATGTTTCATTATTCTCTATTTCAGTAGAGCAAAAGGTTTAGGCTAAGAAATGTCTTTTGAAAGTACCTTAGTCCTGTTTTTTCTTCACTGTCTCAATGTTTTCTTCTGCTAAGATATTCTAGAGAATTCTTAATTGCTCTCTAGAACCCTTATGCTTTTTTATTTCTTAAATAGTTCAATACAGTTGGTTTCAAGAATGATTTATGGTTTTCCCTGCTTACTTGCTGCCACTTAAACTGTTTTTGAAGTCTCCCTTCAAAGTACCATTGTTTTAAGTCTGCCAAAGAGGTTTTGTTCTGAATATAGCCTTTGTACTTTCTTAAATAATTGTTTTGGATATCTTTATAGCTATAATCTAAGATGTCTAGGAGTTCCCTCTTCTATGAATGCAGTTATGTGTGAAAATTGAATGTTTTCTTATCCTTGAATGTGAAATCACTAGAAGTTAAATGAGTTTCTCACCTTCTATATTTCATTGGAGAAGTTTGTCTTGAAATTATTATTTGCTGAAGTGTGGTTTGTAGAATTTATGGTTAGCCCTATCTATTGAATGTCTCTTTATGTTCAGATAATGTTTGAAGTTCCTTTGTTGAGAAGTACATAAAATTAAGGATTCTTAATTTCTCTTTGTTCTACTTCTCATTCTAAAACCATTGATGTCCATTTCATTTCACCTGAAAGACCTTGAAGATCCACTAGCCAAGTTATATTTTCCCTTTAATACTCCTCATCCATTTGTGAACTTGTTACAACTTCTACTTGACTCCATTGCCCAATAATTTGGGGATTTCCTCTTTCTGTCTATGCTGCCTAGATCATCATGTCCAACCAAACAATCAAACAAAATCATGCTTAATAACTAGCCTAAAATCAACCCTTAAAAGGAAAACAAGTCTTATCTTTGTAAAGAATTAAGAGATCCCTCTCTGAGACTAGGAAGGCTAGGCCCTAGAACTCTAAAGACTAGTTTTGATGTTCCCTTGTCACTTGGTATACCAATCTGCCAAATCACAGGACTACAACATAATGGCGATCACGGTGGGACCTATCTGAGTAAGTACCAATGCCTACACATCCTTAAGCATTCAGAAGCCCTTATATAAAAGAATATCCAGTGAATCTGCCATTTCATCGCCACTACAACATAATGGCGATCACGGTGGGACCTTGAGTACATATTAGCTTTTAAAACTCTTATAGGCTCATTATTCCTTCAGTAGCTGATAAGCCATAGAGTAGACTCTGTTTGTTTCACCACCTTAGCTAAGTGATGAAATTAAGTATAGGACAGTCTTACAAACCATAGAACCATATAAAAACTTATAAAACCCAAAACATTTCAGATTGGTCTTTGAAATACTTATTGGTTGTGGATCATAACATATTTTACCTTCAAAAGAGCTAAAAATTTCCACCTGGCGACTCCACTAGCCCAGTAGGCCTATTACCTCACTAGTACTCCTGATTTCCTTAGGACTGTGTTAACCAGCCCTAAAGAAGTTTAGAAGACTAGTCCCATATTTTAGAGATTCATTAAACATTGAGAGAGGTCAATCTTTGAAAACAATCCTTAAGCTTTTTAGCCTCTCCAAATTTTGAAATTAAAATATGGCTTCACATAGGATCTATACCAGATCTCATCCAGACCCTAATCCTCCTACAGTAGTTGATGACCCAGAAAATATTTTGTGGAAAAATTCTAAATCTGGAAATTTAACTACTGTTAGGACTATCCAAAGAACAATATCTGTCCTTGAAAACCTTAGAGTCTTGAAAGATCCTCACTTTGACTTGCCTCATACAAAGAACTTATTTAGAACCAACTCATATAGTGATATTGACCAAGCTAATCTTGAGCCCACAGATTTATAGCAGAGCTCCAGTAGAGAAGCCTCACCTTCTACTCCACCTAATTATCAGTTTCTCCATCACTTCATCTCCTTTCATAAAAAATCTTATCAAAATCAGTTTGTTGGCCCAAGTGTTTCCTCCACTCCCATTCACACACCCACTATTCAAAACACTCCATTTCATCCCACATTTCCTCTTGTAAATCCCCCATTATTTCCTATCATGGTTGCATGGTATGCCCCATTAGTGTTACCACAACCTCTAATTCCCTTACCAAATGATTATCAATCTAGAATTCCCCATTTCACTAGAACTGAATCTACTACAGCCCAACAACATGTACATAAAATGAATGATGCTTTTGATTTCATGGAAATATTAGAAGAGACCATTAAGATGAGAATATTTGCCCAAATTTTAGGAGGAGAAACAATGAAATGGTTTAAAAACTTAACTCCTAATAGCATAAATGATCTCCCTTATTTATATCAAACATTCATAAATAAATGGAAAATTAAAAATAACCCTCTCCAAATCCTTTCTGAATATAACAACCTTAAGAGAAACACTGGGGAAAGTGTCCATGATTATTGCACTAGATTCAATAGTGTTTACAATGCACTTCCCCCAAACATGAAACCTCCACTAGGCTTGGTCTTAGCTAAATTTCCTGAAGGCTTTGATCTAGACATGGCCTACCAGCTAAGAGAAAGAGACCCTTTAACCTTAGAAGATATGCAAAGGGGACCCATAAGTTTAGAGGAAAATTTGATTAAGAAAAGAGCTAGGTTGAAATTAGAGAAAAGAGTTACATACAAAGATGAAACAATGGCCTCAACCTCATCATTTTATACTAAAATTGACAACTTAGTGAGGGTAATGGAAAGAATGCTTGAGAAAATAAATTTAAATGACAAAATGCCTCCAAAAGAAAATTAAACCAACCCCCAAAAATGAAATAGAAATCCTAATTTTATAAGATACCCTATGCCAGATAGATAAAGAGATAATGATAAGCAAATTAGGCCTCCCTTTCAGCAAAACTATGTAGATCAAGAGGAAGAAAGGGAAACCGAAAGGTTGGAAGAAAATCGTGTAAATTTAATAGGGTCTGACAGTGAGAGTGATGCTTTTCTCATTGAAGAAGAACAAGGGTTCATCTCCTTAGAACAAACTAACACACCCTATGAGAACTCTGAAGATTATAGATTGGGGTTTGAAAATGAAATAATGGAGGTCCACAAACAATATGATCTTAGAAGCAAAGAGAATCATATAATATGTATAAAGGGCCATCCATGAGAAAGGATGAAGTGATAATTATGTAGAAATTTATACAAAATACATCTATGTCCTATATTATCCTGATCTAACAATATGCTACTATTAAATACAGAATGACCTCTACAAATATTTGTGGAATTTAAAACACAATCGCCAATTACAATATCATGAAGAAAGATCAATCACACACAACACAAATAATTTACCGAGGAAAGATTATAGCTAAAAAACCCACTATCTTCTATTGTATATTATATCATGGATCATGAAACAATTACATACAAAGCTCCAATCCAAGATCTCTTAGTACATGAGCTAACTGTCTCACACTGTAATACAAAAATTGGCAAGTTCCTTAGCCAATTTATTGTCTCCAGATAGCCTACCTCCACTATGCAATCCTAGCTGATAGCAATCCCTGAATGAGTGCAAGCTTTCCTGCCTTGATTGCGTAATCCTCATGGGCACATCCAATATGTGTGTAGTTTCATGTGTGCAACTGGATAATGTCACAACTAATAGTTTACTTCCCTTTCACCAAGAACTCAACTGGGTCTCCACTGGATCTAACATGCATGCAGTTAATAATAGTAAATATTTAGTTGCATGTGAGACCATTGATTGAGAATTAATTAATAATTAATTCAATTGATCTCTCACTAGTGTATCTTCAGTTACAACTAGCACAACTGGGTTTAACTCACTTAACTGAGTTAAACTACCTTACAACTTGCATAACTGCGCTTCCAACTATGTTACAACCTCAAATCACTCAGTTACAACTAATTCAACCTGCATGTCCCACCAACCAACCACTTAACTCAAAATTCCTTTAGCTAATTTATTTTCCACTTGTTAACTATTTCAAAGCACTCATTGAGAATATAATATTATTTATTGTCCAACTAATATTAAGGGATAATAATAGTAGACATGCATCTATAAATAGACATGCAATCTATAAATAGATTTTGCAAATAAATCTATTAATAGACATACACTTAAAAATATCCTAAGGCTCCATCCTAGTGTAGGTGCTTCATTTTAACTAGGATCTTCTTATTGAATCTCAATACTCCCTCTCAATAAGAAAGGGATTATCCTTCACCCCGATCCTGTCTCTATGGTATTCAAATTTTATCCTGGTGAGTGCCTTCATTAGAATATCTACATCTTGATCTTCTGTGGGAATGTACTGAAGCAACATGATTCTCCTTTGCACACAATCTCTGGGATGATGGTACCATATATCTATATACTTAGATCTATCACGAAACACAAGATTAATCAAGAGATTAATGAAAAGCTGATTATCACAATGAATCACTCTCATATCCAAATGAGAACCAAACAAACCAACAAAGATATTTCTCATCCAGATAGCCTCACATGCAGCTTGAATCACTTCCATGTATTCCTCTTCTGATGAACTGAGTGCCACAGATCTCTACTTCCTGCTGTACCAAGAAGTAGTTGTAGACCCAATACTACAGATCCCCCCTGATCTGCACTTTTTGTCCGTTGGACTTACAGCCCAATCTGCATCCATGAAGCCATGAAAATTTACTCCATTCATCTGTCTATACCATAAACCATACTCTGATGTGCCCCTTAGGTATCTCAAGACAAGCTTCCCCGCCTTCCAAAATAGCTTGTTAGGATTAACCATAGCGTTACTCGGCTAATTAACCACATATCAAATGTTTGGTCTCATTTTCACTAGATACATTAGCGAAACCACTAATTGTCGATAGAAAATAGCATCCACTACCTCTCCAAAAGTAGCATCCTCTTTCCTCCAGTTTCCTGGAAGAGGAGTATCCATGGGTTTGCAGCCCTCCATGTGAAACTTACCCAGTATCTCCCTTGCATAATTTCCTTGAGACACAAAAATTTCACCATCTCGATGCCATATTTCCAATCCAAGGAAATAATAAAGGAGGCCCATATCCTTCATCTCGAACTACTTTGCAAGATCCTCCTTGCATGAGTGTATCAGCTGCTCATCACCAGTCAATATTAAATCATCAACATAAAGAACAATGATTAAAATCTTACCCTCCACCACAATTGGTATATTTTTGCATCTGCTTCACTTTTGGTGAAGCCTAGTCCAGTGAAATAGTTGTCTATCTGAGTGTACCAAGCATGGGGCACTTGCTTCAGCCCATACAACGTTCTTTTGAGTTGATTCAAATGCCACTCGCTGTTGAAGATCTCGAAACCTTTAGGCTTCTCTATGTACACCTCTTCCCTAATGATCCCATTGAGAAATGTATTTTTCACATCCATCTGCTGAATGCACCAGCCCATCAGTGCTAAGAGAGAAAGGATGGTCCTTATGGAATAATACCTTGTGATAGGTGCAAAGGTATCTTCATAATCTATCCCCTTGATGTGTGAGAAACCATGGGCCACAAATCTGGCCTTGTATTTCACGACACTGCCATCAACAACTTGCTTTACCTTGTAGATCCATCTCGAACTGACCACTGATTTATCAACCAGCCTTGGAATAATTTCCCAAGTGATTTTTTTGACAATGGAGTCATACTCCTCCACCATTGCGTCTACCCATGTGGGTTCCTGCAATTCTTCGTGAAAGGAAGTTCGTTCAGTCACAATACATTTTCTCATAAGATCCATGTATCAAGTAAATCGATAAAGATTTTGTCTTTCTCTGCACTGTGAAGTAGGGGCTCCTACATTCAGTGTAGCATCAAGTCTTAGCCTATCAGCTTCTGTGGTACGCCTTCTGCCAGTTCTGATGGTTTGCTCTGCATGAATTGACTCCTACACTCCATGACCCTCCTTCTATGGCTAATCCACATCTAGAGACTCATCTTTGGGAACTAGCAGTTCCTCCTCTGCATGCAAGTCCAGCTCCCTCTCAAGCAACAACCACATGGCTTTCCCCTCATCGAATTTTATATATTATAACACAACAATCATTCTGTTGTTTGGAAAATACACACGATAATTACGGGGTGTTTCTATGTACCCCACAAAAATCCCAACTTCAGCAGTCAGCTTCAGCTTCTTCCTGGCATCCTTGGTCACATGCACATAAACATATGAGCCAAAAATCTTAAAGTGTGAAACATCTGGTTTCTTACTAGTGAAAGCTTCTTTAGGTGTATTCATGCCAAATACTCTATGAGGAGAAAATTTTTTCACATAAAATTCATTGTTGCATGATTCCACCCACAAATGCATTGGTAGGCCCTGATCATGCAACATTGCTCATGCTGCACTCACAATCGTTTTGTTCTTCCTCTCCACGACCTCATTTTGCTGTGGGTTATGAGGTGCTATGAGTTCTCTTCGAATTCCTTCTTTGCTACAGAAGTTTGTTGAATTCGTTAGAGATGTATTCTCCATCATTATCACTCCTAAGAGCGTTCACTTTCTTCCCCGACTCTTTCTCCACCAATGCCATAAACTCACAGAAATTTGAGAATGTTTGATCATTCTTATGCATGAACAATATCCAACATTTATGAGAAAAGTAATCAACATAAATAACATAGTACTTATGTTTTACTGTTGAAGCAACCAATAATGGTCCACACACGTCTGTGTGAACTCTCTCAAGGATCCCCGAAGCATGGTTCTCCTTCTCATGAAATGTGTAATTTACATACTTCCCCATGGTGCAACCCTTGCACAGATCTAACTGAGCAAGTGTTCCCAATGGAAGTCCAATAGATATTTGCTACATGACTTTCAAGGCTCCATGATGAAGATGGCCCAATCGCCTGTGCCATAATTCACCCTCATCTTGGCTCACCACTTTTTCTTCATTGCCCATCATGGCAGTGCAACCATCTACCTCCATATTGTAGAGATTCTTAACTCAAATCCTTATCCTCTTGGATTGACCCATTGTTTTATGTCGCAGGAAAGCCTTTCCATTGCTAAAGAAAACATCATAACCTCTATCCTCCAACATTGCGACTGAGACCAAATTTTTCTTCAAACCTGGAACATGCATAACATCTTTCAATTGAAATGGCTTACCTGACTCCCTCTGAAAGGTAATCGTACCAATCTCGGTAGCACTATACTTTCCTTGATCACCCATCTCTATATGCATCTGGAGATTTTTCTCCCCCATGTCATTGAAAAGTTCCTTATCTCCTGTCATGTGAAAGGAAGCACCACTATCCAAATACCACACCGATCCCAATGCATTTGACACCATTCACAAAATAAAGGAGAAGTCAAGCTCAAATTACGAGGCAAGCGCCTCACCAACTGTAGCTCCAATAACCTTCTTTTTCTTCTTCTTTTGTGGAAATTTAGTAGAAATATGTCAATGTTGATGACAGTGAAAACACTTCACCTTGGACATATCCAAATTCTTGCCTTTAGACTCAGATTTAGAATAGAATTTCTTCCTCTTCCCCTACTTCGGCTTGGCAGCCAAAGCAGAATCCTCTTCATCATCACGCTTTCATGAAGAGCCATCTCTTGTGTTCCACCTGAACTCCTCCTACACTAGATCTGACCACAGTCATTCCCAATCCAGAATCTTTTCTCGTCCGTTGAAAGAGTCTTAATAACTGTGCCAACTCTTAGGAAGTCCCAAGAGATCCAAGCTCACGAAATCATCATCAGAAATAGTTACTCCCACACTCCCTAGTTCATCCCGACATTGGAAAAACTTTGTGAGATACTTTGGAATGTTATTTCCTCGTTTTCCATCTTGATCTTCTTGAGTTTATCTTTGAGTGCCAATTTCATATGGTCGCTACTGCTTTGGAATAGATCCATCAAAGCCTTCCACATATAATATGGTGTGGCTTTCCTATGGAGGCTTGAGAAAATGTGGTCTCGTACTCCCTCCAACATGATCCTCCTCACCTTTGCCACTTTATTTTTCCATGCATCAAGATTTGAAGCATATAACGAAGCATGCTTAGGAACATCATTGTCATTGAATTCCTTCAATCGATTCTCTTTGAGTACTGCCTCCATCCTGTCCTTCCAAGAAATTTAGTTTAAGATTCCCTCAAGTGCATACTCTAACCTGAAGCCATTGAAATCCATTTCAATCTTAAATCAGCTGTAGCACCAAGAAAGTATTTCTACAAATTTGAATTCTTTCCACCAAAAAACTTAGCTCCTGCTTCACTATTGCAATTTCCTATGCTCCGATACCATGTATAAATTTATACAAAATACATGTATGTCCTGGATTCTCCTGATCTAAAAATATTCTAATGTTAAATACAGAATCAATTCTACAAATATTTGTGGAATTTAAAACACAGTCGCCAATTACAATATGATGAAGTAAGATCAATCACACACAACACAGATAATTTACCAAGGAAAGCTTATAGCTAAAAATCCCACTATCTTATATTGTATATTATAGCATGGATCATGAAACAATTACATACAAAGGTCCAATCCAAGAGCTCTCAGTACATGAGCTAACTGTCTCACACTGTCATACAAAATTGGCAAGTTCCTTAGCCAATTTACTGTATCCAGACAACTTGCCTCCACAATGAAATCCGAGCTGATAGCAATCCATGAATGACTGAAATCTTGCCTGCCTTCACTGTGCAATCCTCATGGGCACATCCAATGTGTGTGTGGTTGAAATATGTGTGCAACTGGATAATGTCACAACTGATAGTTTACTTCCCTTTCACCTAGAACTCAACTGGGTCTCCACTGGATCTAACATGCATGCAGTTGATAATAGTAAATCTTTAGTTGCATGTGATACCACTAATTTTGAATTAATTAATAATTAATTCACTTGATCTCTCACTATTGTATCTTCAGTTACAACTAGCACAACTGAGTTTAACTCACTTAACTAAGTTAAACTACTTTACAACTTGCATAATTGCACTTCCAACTCTGTTACAACTTTGAATCACTCAGTTACAACTAAGTCAACCTGCATGTCCCACCAACCAACCACTTAACTTAAAATTTCTTTAGCGAACCAATTTTCCACTTCATTTAACTATTTCCAAGTGGTCATTGAGAATAAAATATGGTTTATTGTCCAATTAGTATTAATGGATAGTAATAGTAGACATGCATCTATAAATATACATGGAATCTATAAATAGAATTTGCACATACATCTATAAATAGACATACACCTAAAAATAGCCTGAGGCTCCATCCTAGCATAGGTGCTTCATTTTCACTAGGATCTTCTTGTTGAATCTCAACAAATGACATACATGGTAATTTTTTATCCATCGGGTCATTTTTAAATGATGATGACAGACTAGTGCTAGCCCATTCAAGCTTATTATAATATTTTATGGACAATTTTGGGATGAAAATTCATACATACCACCATGGTATTTGCACACATACATACTTAAATTTTCACCATTATCACAAATTGTTGTGATTAGGCATTTAAGTAGGAGTAGCTAGCACCTAAATTAGGAGTGTGCTAATGTATGGTGGAGTGGGATAGCTATAAAAATTTGTAGCTGGTTGAATTATCATGATCATAGATTATATAAAGGCTTAGTTTAACACGAGAATCTGATTATAGGCTCTTGGTGTTAGTTTCACATTGACTTATACCAAAAATGTATCAAATATATGGTATGCTGTTCCTTGGGAGACAATATTTAGGTGCAAGGAGATCAACACCCAAGAAATTTACCGTCACTTTTAAATAAAATTATTTGTTATCACTTCATATTGTAACCCCATAATTATATCTTAAACCCCTTAATATTTACAGATAACACAACTCTTCAAAGTGCCTTTAAATGATAAATGTGCATGAACATGAGAAGGTGAAATGATAATTAAAAACCATTAACAATATGATGTAAATCACATAAACTATTATCTCTGGTTTTAGAAGAAAATGGTTGCAAGAAATTATTTCAAAATGGAGGCACGTATTATTAAGGAAATTTACTCTAACTCACATATGTAAATTAAACAACAACTACTACATTACTTTATTCCAACATAAGAGACATGCATAAGATGGAATAGGGAGAAATCAACACATTCATCAACTGCTGGAAAATTATATATATATATATATATATATATATATATATATATATATATATATATATATATATATATATATATATATATTAATCTCATAAATACAAAGTACAAAATTTCCAAAATTTCTAAGGCCCAAAGTTCGGAGCCTCATCTCTCTTTCGAAAAATTCTTAAATACATAATTACAAAATGCACAATTATGAAACTTTCAACCTATGAAAAGTGTTTTCTCTCAATCATTACATAGGAAATATAAAATTAAACTTCTTCAACAAATGAAGTAAAATTAAAACATAAAATAGCATTTGATCATGTGGTGGTAGTGGCCTGAGATCTTGGAACAGATGCTGGAGAGCTTTTAGATTTTGGAAGTGGACGTGGATGCAATGAGGACAAAAATAATTTTTATGGATAGAGGGATGACTATGCAGGAAAACGTTATACCGAAGCATAATGACTGATGGAATGTGTGATGGGACCGGTGATGTGATATAGAGGGATGACGTGGAGGAACATCTGGTGTTATAACAATTTTTGGTCACCTAACCTGTTACTATTCGATGGACTGAAGTACACCATGTAAGACCAATTTTACCATAGTAAAATTTCTTTCACTATGAGAAATAATTTAATAACCCATAGTTTATTATATTATTTCTGGTCTAAACAGGAAACCCCATGAGGAATAATTAAACAAATCCTTATTTGTTTTATTTTCCTATAGGGATAATTAACTAAACAGTTGTTTAATTAATATTCCTGGTCATATTTAACCCAAAACATGAGAATTAATTAGATAAATTATTATTTATCTTATTATTCTTTAGGAATAAATATTTAAATGTAATATTCCAAAATTATCTTGCAACTAATTGGAATATTATTTTTTTCTTTTATCACTTAGATAGAGGAATAAGAGGGTAGGGATACCCATAAATCTCCTTAGTAGGAATACAATCAGTCCTAATGTGAACAAGGATCATCTTAATAGCTGAACAAAGCACCCTCATGTGTGAATAGAGGTTGGAGCATGTGGATGGGGTAAGTTTTGACCAAATCAACAATACTGGTACAGAAGGAGTGAATAGTTAATGAGAGATAACACATTGTTAATGGGGGGAGTTCTCCATGAGAGTAGTGGCTTTAATGAGTGGTGCCCAAGTTGAGAAGGCTCACAATTAATATAAGAAAGGGGAAGGCAGCCATAGAGGGGATTTTTATTATTGATATGTTTTGGTCTGTATGACTTCTTGCACTCTTCAGTTGTTTAGCGGAGTTTGCTTGGTTTTTAGCATAAGGGTGTTCCTGAGCGGGAATCCCACCCTCATCCTCGGGGGACTTCGAGTGACCACTCAGGAGAGGTTTTTGAGTTGCATATCCACATTTCGGCATCAATCCCACTTCAATCCTCATCTACGATGCAGTTTCTTTGAGGGTTGTGTTAAGTTGCAGGGTAGAAGTAGTGGAGGATTGAAAGGGCCATTTTATGTGTCTGTTTTTTAGTAGAGAGGTAGCCTTTCCATTGTGAGGCTATAAGGGAAAGTATTTGAGAATTATTTCATCATTTGGCACTAGGCCAAGCTATTACCACCTCATACATCACAGTTTCCCTCATAAACTACGTTATTTCAAAGAGTAATTGGAGTGGTGGTTTCAGTGCTTGATTTGGAGGGTTAGATATTCAGTGAAGGGATAAACCTTTCAATTGGAGAATATATTGGAGGATTCCATTCATTTCTACATCAGTTTCATCCACCTCCTTTCAATTGTCCATTTGTAGAGCTTATTAAGGCCCAAGGCTACATTCTGGCATTTTGGTATATTGTGTATTTCCGGAAACCCTTTCTGGGTTGTTATGGAAATTTGTTTGGGAGCATAGATGTCTATTCCCGACACTCTTTGAGCCATATATTAGAAGATATATGTTATTACATTCTCCAGCTGCAGTTATGTACACTGGGACTATGATGTACTAGTTCTCCTACATTCTTCTATGAAACAACATTTCATGTTTTAGCATATGTATTCATTGGAGGCTTGTTTGCCTTCATTATTTGAGTTATGCCCATATTTGTTGTACTTATTTATTGATTATTTACATAATAAAAATGCTCTATGTTTGTCTCACATCTTGGTGTAATGAAATTCACTGCTATTTCCATTTTTGTGTTCAATATTACTGCTTTTCCTATTTTGGGATATTACAGTGGTATCAGAGCATGATCTTTGGCTCAGCTTGTGGGCAATGCATATTATGACACAAGAATAAGAGATATACAATGATGGAGGGAATGATTTTTTCCTCATCTCTTTTTAGATATATGAAGGACCTCTCCAAGGAGGTTAAGTAAATGAGAAAGGCAAGATGCAATGAGACCTCAAGAAGGTTTCAAGATGAGGAAGGTCTAAGAACTTCCTGTCACCAACAAAAGAAACCTATATTGCATAGAGCTCCAAAGAAATGTACTATGTCTAATTTATTTGAAGAGGAAGGTGAAAGGCATGGAGATGGAGGAAACTTAGATCATGAGACTCTAAGTGATTATCATCTAGAGTACAAATCTAAAACAAGGGCTTTCAAGGAGAATCTGACTCTCAAACAATTCATTCAGATTAAAGAAGAACAACGACCTTGCAGCAATGGTAGAAGAAAAATACACAATAGAATTATATTATCTAAATTTGATGGGTCATCCACAAGCACAACAAGGGCTTGGAGGAGGAACTTAGATGAATTCTTCCTACTACATCCAGAATCAGAAAGAGAAGCTATTAAGATTGCAACACTGCACCTTGAGGGTGAAGCAAATATCTGGTGGTTCAGCCATTTGAAACATGCAAGAATGACTGCTTATGCATATTTTACTCAAAGGATGATCAAGAATTTTGATAAGAGGAAACCAAAGGTAGTTCCTATTGAGACATTTCCTGACATATATGAGAAAGGACATGAGGAGTGAAGGGAAGATCTTAGCATTATGATTCCGGAAGAAGAGAAACTTCCACCACCACTTGCAGCAGCAGTACTTGCATCAGGAGAAGGAACACTTGCATCTTTGCAAGATGGTATTGATATCTTGACACTGAGAGTCCCATGCATTATTCAAGAGATGCATGAGGAGGAGGAGTGCAGCAGTAGAGGAGCAGCCATCACCATCACTAAGAGTTGGAGGAGTCATTACATGGGTAGGAGGAACCCTTGTAGTTGTACAAGATGTTCCCAATGATAACCTTAACCAAGGTATGCAAAAATTTTCACATCCTATTATTTCAGCACATCATGTGGAGAGTTGTGGGGACATGCCATCAGCAAAATTTCATGACCAAGGGTTAAAGAACATTGCTATTTTGGAGCAGCAGACTATCACTGCGCAGAGGACCCTTGACTGGTTCAAGGAGGAGATGTATAGCCATCTTGTTTTCTCATTGATGATTTTCACACAAAACTTTGGGTTGGAGTGTAGATTTTGGAGGATATGATGAGAATAATCCTAATCAATCCAATGTAGAACTATGTGTTTAGCATTGTGCATGATCATGAGACAATAGATTCACCATCATGGAGATCAGCAGCACTGTCACTAATCAACAGTGATGAGTTGGGGGCCCAACTATTATAGAAGCATTCCAATGACCATTCTGCTTTTGTAGTATTGGATAGGCATATGGTTGATGAGAGACATCTTATGATGGATAAAATATGAAATTATTATGATAGATCCTTCTTGATGAGCACCTCATGGCTCAATGATAATATTTTTCCTGCAACATATTTGGAACTTTATGGGTTCAACTTGGTCATTGATGAGTGTTATTTATGTAGAGATCTCCAAGAGGTTTCACTTCAACATCTCATGAAGTGCAAGGATAGTGTTCAGATTTGGGAGGATGGTATTCTCCATTGGATGGATAGCAATTTGGAGCATGGTAGGAGACACTCACAGTAGGATGGATGAGTGAGGATGATGAGCCACTTGTATATCTATGACACAAGGTAGCAGGAGGCTTGGTTGTGCTAGCTACTCTTGAGAGAGTTTGGCCATCATTCGACATATCCTTTGTAAAAGGGTGTGTTATGGTTTGGGGCATTACATGTCACCCATATGATATGGTAGCAAAGAGTTTGGTTGTATGGGACATTCTACAAGTTAATAATCATGATGTTACTCCATGAATTGTATGATGGTGAGATGAGGAGGCAACAAGAGTAATTGTTTCTTTGGTTACTCTTGGGAGATTATGGGATGATTTTGTCCCATACCTTGCATGTTGTTTCAGGAGTAGAGGGTGGCACAATCATGGTGCAAAGGGGCTACTCATTAGCCTTGGAGGATCAGGAGGTACTTCCACATAGGAAGGAGTATCCCACATGTAGCATAATTATGATATGACTTTGGCATTGGGCATGTCAAAGAGGGGAGTTATGAGATGAAAAGAGCCTTATCACAAAGGCCAACATCACTGTCACTTGGAAGTTTGTATCTGTTGATGGAGTGTTCCAAGGGTCTCTTCACATATGAGGTACTTGATGGGAAAGTAGAAGATGAGAGGTATATAGTAGTGGATGGAGTCATCTATTACCAGGATATGATCTTCTTGACTTAGGTCTCCAAGCACAAGAAGAAGTCTCTACATGCAACATATGGTTCATTCCTTTCCATTCACCAAGGTCTCATGGAGATATATTAGACCATTATGGAGAGATTCTCATGGGAGGGCTCATCCATGAATCTCATCATCAACTTACTCATAGTGCATGGTAAGAGTTCTATTTTTTTACTTATTGATCATCTAGAAAAGTATTTGCATTCCCTTTCCATTTATATACAGTGCATTGCTCCACAAGAGGGCAAGATTCTATTTGGGCTTCATGGTTTTTCTAAGACCAAAATCTGTGATGGAGATAGCCATTACTTGTATGGCTTTGGGAAAGTATTGTTCTATTCTTGGTGTTCTCAGTTGATACACAATCCCATTTACTAATTTCTAGTAGATGAGAAATCAAACACAACTAGCAAATGGTTGGGAGACAGCTTGCCACATTATGATCAGAGGCAGCAAGTAGCAAAATTGTGTTGTAACCACTTGGGAAAATATTGGTACCATTCATCATTACACATAACACTCAGTATATTTCCCATTGGGATGCCATATTGTGATGATGTTCTATTCACTGTATGTGGGATGGCTTGAGCAAGCAAGGTTCATAGAACCAAAGAGTGTGTCTTTGAGGATCCAGTTGCCTTTTTTCCTCTTGAGGGAAACATTATTGCAGCCCAAAATTAGTAGCATCTCTACACACATCATAAGTGGAGAGAAAGACAGTGTGGGATAGACAATTTGGTCTATCATGTTTAGTCATACATCCCATCTACATTGCAGGAGCAAGAGATGGAGGAGTTTTTCTGTGAGTTACCACTTTGGAGGGTGACTTAATTTATTTGGATGATAACTTGGGGATCGGAGCTTAACATGGGAGTTAAGGTTCCCCACATTTTTTAGATTCCATGCCTCAAGAAGGCCTCTAGACAACATATAGTTGCCTCCATGGATTTCCCACTTCTTCATGATGAGAGCCATTTGGGTTTGTCACCAAAGGCTAACTTGTACACTTGGGAGGAGCAACTACGGGAAATATTGATGAGAGAGCATCTTGTTCAGTGGAGGAGCATATCAGATGAGGATGCTATAGGATGAGGAGATGAGGCTTTGTAGTGACTATCCTTGTAGTTGCTTGAGGACAAGAAAAATTTGGGAGGGGAGGACTGTAATATTCCAAAATTAGATTGCAACTAATTGGTATATTAATTTTTGCTTTTATCACTTAGATAATGGAATAATGGGGTAGGGAGACCCATAAATATCCTTAGTATGAATAAAATCACTCCTAATGTGAACAAGGAGAATCTTAATAGCTGGAGAAAGCACCCTCATGTGTGAATAGAGGTTGGAGCATGTGGATGGGGTCATGTTTGACCAAATCAACAATGCTGGTATGGAAGGAGTGGATAGTTAATGAGAGAGAGCGCAGTGTTAATGGGAGGAAGTCTCCATGAGAGTAGTGGCTTTAATGAGTGGGGCCCAAGGCGAGTAGGATCACAATGCATATAAGGAAGGGGAAGGCAGCCATAGAGGGGATGTTGATTATTGATATGTTTTGGTCTGTTATGAATTCTTGCACTCTTTAGTTGTTTAGTAGAGTCTTCTATGATGTTTAGCACAAGGGTGTTCCCGAGCGAGAATCCCACCGTCATCCTCGGGGGACTTAGAGTGCCCACTCAGGAGAGGTTTTTGAGCTGCATATCCACATTCTGGCAACAGGCCAACTTCAGTCTTCATCTACAATGTAGTTTCTTCCAGGGTTGTGTTGAGTTGCAAGGCAGAAGCAGTAGAGGATTTATAGGGCCATTTTGTTTGTCATTTTTTCAGTGGAGAGGTAGCCTTTCCATTGGGAGGAAAGCAAGGAAGGTCCTAGAGCATTATTTCATCATTTGGCATGTTAGGTCCCTATATTACTAGTATAGTCCCTTATTGTTGTTAGTGTAACCCCCTTATTGTTATTATTGTACCCCTGTAATCCCCATATCGTTATTATTATGCCCTTAAATTACTATTGTTAGGTCAGCTAGGATTACATTGTGGCCCACTAGGATTACATTGTGGCCCCATGGACTCCTATATATAGAAAGGATTTTTGTAATTTGTATCATCCAAGAATAGTTCATTCATGTAATGTATTGGAGGTTGCCCCCTCGAATTGGCTTATTTCTAAGGCATTGATATCTCTTTTCTTCTATTTTTGGAGCTGGTTTCACAACATTTGGTATCAGAGCTTTGGGATTCTAGGGTTTCGCTGCTCCAAACAGGTCATCGTGGAATTTTTGCTATAACTTGTTTTCTACAAAGGTTCAGAAGCTAAAATTTTTAGAGTGCGAAGCCAAAATCTTGAGGAACATCATCGCAAAATTTTAGAGCTTGGTTCGCAATATTTTTGGAAATATAATCTGTGGAAGGTAGGTCATTTTGTAGGCTCCTAAATTTAACCTAAACAGGTCATTGTGGCATTTTCGCTATAAATTGGTTTCTATAAAGGTTCAAAATCTGAAATTTGTTGAGTGCGAAGCCGAAATCTTGAGGAACAGCTTCGCAAAATTTCAGATCTTGGTTCGCAATATTGGCAGAGATATTATCAGTGGAATTTAGGGGTTTTTGAGGCTTCTGAATTTCATCTCAAAGAGGTGATCATGGGAAATTCTTCATAAATCTCTCTCTGAGCATCGGATTGGAATGTTGTAAAAATTGACCGCAAGCACACAGACTGTAGTTTTCTCTCTATCAATTTCAGAGCCAAAGGAGGAAACAGTGACACATGGCAATTCTTAAAAGTTTTCTCTACTGAACCAGTCCATAATTGGGTCATTGTGGGAGATTGGAAATAAATTTGTCTTGAAGAATCAAAATCAGATCAGACCTATGGCATTTGAAAGAAGCTTCAGAGGGCTACTACAGGGCCTAATTTTAGATATTTAGGATCCATAGTTATAGAGATAATTCAATTTCAATATCGAGCTCCTCAAAAGCAAGTAAAAGTTCTATATTTTTTTCCAAATTGCATAAGTCTTGTTCTAATAATCAAGCTGAATTGATTCGAAGGGAATATTGTAGAATAGATATCAGTATTGGATTCTAAAATGGCCCCTGAAAAGAATTCAACACTCATTAATCCTTTAGAAGGCTTTACTATGACTCATGAAGATGAAGAATGGCAACATGACATATCAAAATTACAAGAGAAAGTGCAAAAAATTTCGCTCTCGCAAAGAGCAACAAAAAATGACATGGAAGTTTTAAAGAAAGGCGTGGAAACTAAGATGGATGGTTTTAAGAAAGGCGTGGAATCTAAGATGGATGTTTTGAAGAATGGCATGGATGGCATGGAAGCTGGCATGGAATCTAAGATTGATTACATGGAAGCTAAGATCGATGAAAAAATGGAAAACATGAAGAAGGATCTAAAAGCAGACATGGAAGGTTTGAAAAAGCTGATACAATAAATGTTTCCTAATGGTGAAAATATAGTAGATGAAACTCATGATGAGAACAAAATAAATGTTTATCATGATTTCATAAACTCTAATGTTGGAAGGAAGAACCACCATATTCCAAAAATGGATATGAGGAAATTTGATGGAAAGGATCCTGTAACATGGATACTACAGATGGAGCAATATTTTGATCTCAATAATGTGCAAAACACACAAAAGGTACGCATCACAACTTTACATTTAGAACAAAATACATTTGTATGGTATCGATAGCTTTTCTCCTATAAAAAAATTGTCACTTGGTCAATTTTTACGGAGGAAATGATAGCACATTATGAGGATACAGAGAGCAACACCTTCTTTAGCCAATTGATAAATCTCAAATAAAAGTGTCCAGTGGGGGAGCACATTGAGGACATCCAAAAATTGAATATAAGGGTAACTGATATTCTAGAGGAACACAGGATTGATCTCTTCATAGGTACTTTAAAGGATAACATCCAACATGAAGTTTTTGTTTTGGAACCTGATTTATTGGAGAAGGCATTCAGGTTGGCAAGAAAAATAGAATGCAAAATTATGGCAACAAGGAAGCCTACCACTCACTTCTATAAAGAGGGAAGTGTTTCTACTCCTAGATTTCCACAACCTACAAGGTTGACACCACAACAATTGGAAGAAAAAGGAGCAAAAGGGCTTTGCTATAGTTATGATAGAAAATACACTAAAGGTCATAAGTGTGCTAAGAAGAAATTATTTTATATAGATTGTGAAGAGGAAGAAGAAAATGAACAAGAATTTTTAAAATAAGAGGGTATACACCAGGAACCAAACCTAGAAGAGGAAGAAATGAGTTTGACCATATCATGTAATGTATTGGCAGGAATTACCATCCTCAAACTCTTAAGATAGAAGGACATATCAAGAAGAAAAAAGTAATAGTGTTGATTGATTCGAGTAGTACCCATAATTTAATTCATTGTAAGGTAGCCAAGGAATTGAATTGTTTCCTATACCCAGCACCAAAATGTCAAGTGATGGTTGCAAATGGAGGAACTATAAATTGCTCTGGAAAATAAGATAATATCAAGCTAACCATGGGGGAATATGTATTAAATAGTCCAATGCTTTCGATTCCTATGGGAGGTGCTGATGTTGTACTAGGAGTACAATGGTTACAATCTTTGGGGATGGTAGCTTTTAATTTTCAAGAACTTTTCTTGAAATTTTTTTCGGAAGGTAAGGAAGTTGAATTACGGGGTATTGCAGGGAAGCTAGGAAAGATAATAAGCTCTAATGTCATGAAAAATATTCTAAAGAAAGAACAAATAGGCATAATTTCACAATTATGCTCACTAGAAGTTCCAACATCAAAATCATCTATTTCTGCAGATCTCCAAAAAGTCTTGGACAATCATTCCAAGGTGTTTGAAACTCCCAAAGTAATCCCACCTATTTGTGATAATTATCATGCTATTCATTTGATTCCCGGAATTGTTCCTCCAAACATCAGGCCTTATAGATATCCTTATGTCCAAAAGAGTGAAATTGAACGTATGATTGCAGAAATGTTAGAGGTTGGTATAATTCAACCTAGTCAAAGTTCTTTCTCTTCTCCTGTAGTATTGGTACACAAGAAGGATGGATCATGGCGCATGTGTCTAGATTATAGGGAGCTCAATAAGCTCACCATTAAAGATAAATTTCACATTCCTGTGATTGATAAATTATTGGATGAATTACATGGAGCAATTTATTTTACCAAGTTGGATCTTCGTTCAGGATATCATCAAATTAGAATGAAGACTGAAGATATTCCAAAAACAACATTTTGAACTCATGAGGGTCATTATGAATTTTTGGTCATGCCTTTTGGCCTTTCCAATGCACCTTCTACATTTCAAGGATTGATGAATTCCATTTTCAAACCCTTAGAAAATTTGTGCTAGTATTTTTTGATGATATACTAATCTATAGCAGGTCTTGGAAGGATCATGTTGAACATATTTATAGGGTGCTCAAACTATTGCCGGAGAAAAAATTATATGAAAAAACATCCAAATGTTTCTTTGGAGTACAAGAGGTGGAATATCTGGGTCATATTGTATCTCATGAGGGTGTTAAGGTAGACCCTAACAAAATTAAAGCCATTAAGGAATGGAAAGTCCCCACAACCATAAAGCAGTTGCGAGGATTTCTCGGGTTAACAGGGTATTATCTCAAGTTTGTTAAGAATTATGGGAGAATAGCACCACCTCTAACAACATTATTGAAGAAAGATGCATTTTCATGGACTCCTGAAGCAAATAAGGCCTTTTAACATCTTAAAGAGGAAATTTGTTGAGCCTCAGTCTTAGCTATGCCAGACTTCACAAAAACCTTTAATGTGGAATGTGATGCCTCAGGAAATGGAATTGGTGTTGTTTTAATGCAGGAAGGAAGACCCATTACATTTGAAAGTTGTCCAATCAAAGGAAAGTATTTACAAAAACCTATTTATGAGAAGGAAATGTTAGCAGTATTGCATGCACAAGAAATGGTGAACTTACCTAATGGGAAGACACTTCAAGGTAAAAAATGATCATGATAGTCTTAAACATTTTTTGGAACAAAGAATATCTTCCGAAGAGCAGCAAAAATGGGTCACAAAGATGTTGGGTTATGACTTTGAAATAATCTACAAAAAAGGAAAGCTTAATGTTGTTTCAGATGCACTCTCAAGAAAGAATGAAGAGGTGGAAGCATTGCTTTGTGCCATTTCTATTATCCAACCAGATTGGATAACCGAAGCAAGAGATGAATGGAAGAAGGAAAAAGATGTATGGACACTCATTCAAAATTTGTAGCAAGATCCTAGTACATCTGATACATTTAGTTAGAAAAATGATTCCTTCTGGTACAAAGATCGCTTATATCTTTGTAAGAATTCCCAAATAAAACAAAAGATTCTTTTGGAACTACACACTTCTCCTTTAGGAGGTCACTCAGGATTTTTAAAAACTTACCACAGGGTGAAGAAAGAATTTTTTTGGGATGGCCTTAAATCTAATATTCAAAATTTTGTGGCAGAATTTTTGGTTTGCCGGAAGAATAAAGTTGAGACAATTAAGACCCCGTGACTTCTACAACCTTTATCCATTCCAAGTCAATGTTAGGAGGAGATTTCAATGGATTTTATCACAGGTTTACCTAAGTCTGAAGGAAAGAGTTTCATCATGGTGGTAGTTGATAGAATTACCAAGTATGCACACTTTTGTGCATTATCTCATCCAGTTAAAGCAAGTACAGTTGCTACTACATTTATGGATACAATTCAAAAGCTACATGGAAGCCCAAGGGTTATTGTGAGGGACAAAGATCCCATTTTTACTGGAAATTTTTGGACGGAGTTATTTTCTTGTTTCAGTACTCAATTAGCTCATAGCTCATCTTATCATCCTCAATCTAATGGTCAAACTGAGATAGTAAATAAATGTTTGGAAGGATATCTTCATTTTTTTGCATCTGATAAACAAACAAAATGGGTCAAGTGGTTACCTCTCCCTGAATGGTGGTACAACACTTCCTTCCATACTGCAGCAAAAATAACCCCATTTATGCCACTTTATGGATATCATCCACCATCCATCACATCATATTTAAGGGAAAATTCGAAGGTTCAAGCAGTGGAATATCACATTGAGCATCAGCAAGAATTTCTCCAACTCTTAAGGGATAACCTATAATTTGGCACAAAACCGAATGAAACAACAGGCATATCAACATCGCAACAAGAGAAGTTTTGACGTAGGAGATTGGGTATTTTTACGGCTACAACCATACAAACAAATGTCCCTCAAGCAAGCTAAGAAGGATAATAAATTATCACCAAAGTACTATGTTCCTTACAAGGTGTTGCAAAAGATTGGTACTATGGCATACAAATTGGAGCTTCATGCTTCTTTGCGAGTGCATCTAGTTTTCGATGTTTCATGCTTAAAGAAGGTTATAGGTGAAAATATTCTAGTTTAGACAATATTTCCAGAACTTGATGAGGAAGGAAAAATCATATTGGAACTTGAAGCGGTCACGGAAACAAGAATTCGATAGCTATGGAATCGATCAATTTCAGAGTATCTCATCAAGTGGAAGAACTTACCCAATGAAGATTCTACATGGGAGGATGAGAATTTTATACAGAAGCACCCAAAGCTACTCAAGTGTTGAGGACAACATTTTTTTGAAGGAGAGGGGCATGTTAGGTCCCTATATTAATAGTATAGTCCCTTATTGTTGTTAGTGTAACCCCCTTATTGTTATTATTGTACCCTTGTAACCCCCATATTGTTATTATTGTGCCCTTAAATTATTATTGTTAGTTCGGCTAGGATTACATTGTGGCCCCACTAGGATTACATTATGGCCCCATGGACTCCTATATATAGAAAGGAGGTTTTGTAAATTGTATCATCGAAGAATTGTTCATTTATGTAATGTATTGGAGGTTTCTCCCTCAAAGTGGCTTATTTCTAAGGCGTTGACATTTCTTTTATTCTATTTTCGAAGCTGGTTACACAAAATTTGGTGTAGGACCTACCGCTGGTGGTGGCCCCGGCTCTAATGTTGGAACCGCTACTAGTGGAGCCGCAACATGAACGATTCCAACTGCTCCCTTGCTTCCTTATATGGCAAGCCTAAGCCTTCCCGAGTTAAGCCAATTGATTAATGACCCTATACACCATGATCCAAGTTGGCTTGTTATGCCAACCAAGCTTCCTTCATACATGCCTAAGTCTAGAGGAAATGCTCTAGAGGTTCCTACCAAACATGTTCGTTCTTTCCACATGTGGTGTTCGTCAGACTCTATCACTAATGACCCTATTCATCTTCGGTTATTCTAGTGTATGCTTTCTAGAGAAGCTTCCAAGTGGTATGTCGACCAGGCCACTACCTCTCATGCTAATTTTGCAACTCTTACAAAGGCGTTTTTGTCCTACTTCCAACTTCCCCTTCACTATGACACATTTACCAAAATTTTTACCTCATTTTATCAAAATTCTGCCACCTGCCTATTTGACCATGCTCAATAATGGTGCAAAAGGAAGAGATTATGTTGAGCTCTAGTTTTTGAAGACCGTATCTACATGGACTGGTTTCTAAAATCCCTATTTTCTTCTATTGGTAAAGATGTCGCATTTCATTTTCTTTAGAATGAGGAAGAAGCCATCCAAGTTGCGTTGAAATATGACTTGATCTACATGCAATATGGTTATGTTTATACCATCTTACCTAATATCCCTAGACCCGGTGGTGCCAATAAACTAGGGGCATCTCATGCCACTGACGGTATCATTATATCCCTTTCACATCCGTACACTCATCCTCCTATGGGTTATGGTTTCCCTCAGGGAGGGGCCAGCTCCTCTAGCACTTCTCCCCCTCCCGACAGTATGTATCCAGGACATGACATGCCTCACACCTTTTCCCAACCGCATGCTCCAATGCTAGGGCCTACTATTGCCCAACCTATTTGCCCCAATGTTTTTGGTGAGCCTTGGTATTACACCAAGACTGCTGCAACTCCCAAGGGCTTCCCTACTTTACTTTACCAACCCAGGGTTCATACACAATTTTAGGTGACAGTTCTATATACACAACAGATGCATTTTGTTCATGTCATCCTCTTTTGCTTTACAAAAGGGTGTTATTTCTTAAATGATGAGGAAAACTGTAAAGGAAGTTGTTGGAAGGAAAAGACAGAAAATAAATTAAGCTAAAGTGCTAAAAAGAAATGGCAACATTGAAACTAATTTAATTGGAAGAAAGGGAAATGTCCGAAAAGAAACTACACTAACTTGCTCAAAGTAAATGGAATAAATGAAACTAATTCTAAACCACACTTATCTTGGCCAAATGGCTAAATTCACTCTACTTATCCTATGATCTATCTACCATGCTCTTATCCATGCTTTTCAGCACCTCTTTTGACTAAATCAGTTCTAAATAATTAAACAAATCATTATTTATTTAATTGTTCCTTAACCTCGTCCTTGAAATAATAAATAGATCATTTATTTATTCACTATTTCTAAATACATGGATTTAACCAATTCTAAATTCCTTTTCCCTCCACCAAAAAAATAAAATATTCCAAGTAAGTTGGACCTAGATTTGGTTAATACTATTTTAATTATGCACTAATATCTAGACTAACTCAATATTTTGTGATAAATAGAAGGGGTTTCCATTCATTCACTACATCTTCTCGATCAACTTTTGATCTATACTTTTGGTCTGACTTTGATCCTCCATTGTTGTCATATTTTTTCTACATTTTCCTGGGAGCTCCCTTTGAGTTCTATTTTGTTTGGGTTTTATGCACCATCGAGAGAGAAAGACCTTGGATCTAAAGCATTGAGGACATAAAAAAACCCATCCCATTGAGGGGCACTGGTAACATATTTCTATGCTCCCCTCCCAAGTGTCAAAATACAAAAAATTATTTATAAATTCTTTTCTTGTCTATTGGATGTATGGAGCAATTCTTATTTATTTTCGCTGTTTAATGTCTTTAACTGCATAGATCTGGATTCTTATAACATTTATTCTAATCACCTACTACAGATCTAAGGAAATTGACAACCACATTTGACGTTAGGGTTGTTTTTTATGCACATCTAAAGTTATATTTTTTCATACGATTGCGATTATAATTCACACTAACAATTGGCGACTCCACAAGGGTTTTTAATTAAGATTGCTGTCATTTTTCAGATCCCTATATGACCAACTGCTTCAGCCACTATGGTTTTTCTTCATCTTATTATTTTTCATTCCTTGATTTTGTTTTTAAATTTTTTTACCCTAAAACAGTAAAAATTCTAACTTCTGTGTGCTTCTAGGCCATTTACGCAGGTAACACGTATTAGTCGCGACAGAGAGGACACTTTTTTCTGAAACCTGCTCCTGAGATAGCCAGAACTATAGGTCAAACTTTTTGGTCTGACACTTGTGACCTCAGATCTCAGGTATCGGATATCTACCAAAAACCTGTGACCTTAGCAAAAAACAGGTCAGAACTTGCGACCCGCACTTTTTTGTGGGATTTTTTCATAATTTTCAAGGATTGTTGAGGGCACTGTTCAGGGTTTTCTGACCTCCTTATTTACCTATTTTGGACCTTTACTTTCTTAGTTTTATTTGTTGAATTAGGAACCAAGCCCCCTTAGGGCTTTAATACACTTCCACCTTTTTAGGAGGAGTTTAGCTAAAGCATGTATTCTGAGATTTCAGTGTTGTTCAGCCACTTTTTCAGATCTAAAACTGCCTTTCCGGATCCATTTTAGATCGGTTATTTTTCCATCCAAATAACCTCTTTTTAGTTTTGTTTGTTCCTCCCTTTAGGGTCCCCTATGTTTCCCTTTAGGTTGTATCCTTTCGCCACCTATTTTTCAGCATTTTTCCCTCCGCTTTCTTGTTATTTTCTGCACCTCTTTTCAGCAGATCTAACCTTTATATCCATATCCCTCTTTACCTTATATCTATAGATCATATTGTGTGTTTTGAGTATATTTCTCCAGACTAGTTGTTACGAAAGCCCTCCTTTTTGTGTTTAAATTTATGCATCTTTAGCCATTTATTTTACTGTCGCTTTCATTTTTATTTACAGTTATACAAATTTTTTTTCCTTTTTCTATACACACGTCTAGGCTTAATTAAAGTTAACACACTTATCACACACACGTACACCTAAAGTGAAGAGTGCCTGGTTTACACTTCCAGACCAAGACTAAAAAATTGTAATTAATTAATCTGCACCTCCGTGCCTTTGTTTACCTCTCTTCCTTATTGGGTTCTATGTATCTTTTCCATAATTGCACCCCAAGTTGTTTATCCCAGAGAATATAAGGCCTTCATCCTCATTTTACGTTAGGAAGACTTACTCCACCGTGTAAGGTCTGAGTTAGTCCTCCACTGAGTCCCCATTCAGACTCTGATTCTAGTTCATCGGGTCCTCCTTATGTTTCTATCCCTGGTTCTCCTCCACCTTTCACCTTCATCATGTCTGGTGTAGTACCTATCACTAGTGGTGGTTGTGCCTCTAATTTTGGAACCGCTACTAGTGGAGCCGTAACACGAATGATTCTAGCTGCTCCCTTGCTTCCTTGTATGGCAAGCCTAAGCCTTCCTGAGTTAATCCAGTTGATTAATGACCCTATACACCATGATCTAGGTTGGCTTTCTATGCCAACCAAGCTTCCTTCACACATCCCTAAGTTTGAAGGAAATGTTGGAGAGGATCCTACCAACCATGTTTGTTCTTTCCACAAGTGGTGTTCATCCAAATCTATCATTGATGACTCTATCTGTGTTTGGTTATTTGAGTGTATTCTTACTAGAGAAGCTTACAAGTGGTATGTCGACCAGGCCACTACCTCGCATGCTACTTTTGTGACTCTTACAAAGGTGTTTTTTTCCTACTTCCAGCTTCCCCTTCCCTATGACACATGTACCAAACTTTCTAGCTCTTTCTGTTAAACTTCTACCACCTGGCTATCTGACCATGCTCAATAATAGCAGAGAAGGAAGAGCTTATGTTGAGCTCCAATTTTCGAAGACCGTGTCTACATGGACTAGTTTCTCAGATCCCTTTTTCCCTCTATTGGTAAAGATGTTGCGTCTCATTTTCCACAGACTGAGGAAGAAGTGCTCCAAGTTGCATTGAAATATGACTTGATCTACATGCAATCTAGTTATTTTTATACTATCTTACCTAATCTCCCTAGACCTGGTGGTGCCAACGCACTGGGGGCATCTCATGTCTTCGACAATATCATTGGATCCCTTTCACATCCATACACTTATCCTCCTATGGGTTATGGTTTCCCTCAGGGAGGGGCCAGCTCCTCTAGCATTTTTCCCCCTTCCAGCAGCATGTATCCGGGACGTAGCATGCCTCATGCCTCTTCCCAATCGCATCCTCTGATGCCAGGGCCTGCTATTGCCCAACCTATTTACCCCAAGGTTGCTGGTGAGCCCCGGTATTGCACCAAGAGTGCTGCAACTACCAGAGGCTTCCATACTTTACTTTATCAACCCGGGGTTCATACAAACTTTGAGGTGACAGTGTTATATACACAACAGATGCATTCTATTCATGTCATCCTCTTCTACTTTACGAAAGGGTGCTATTTCTTAAATGACGAGGAAAACTGTAAAGTAAATTGTTGGAAGAAAAAGACAGAAAGGAAATTAAACTAAAGTGCTAAAATAAAATGACAAGAATGAAACTAATTTAATTGGTAGAAAGGGAAATGTATGAAAATAAACTAAGCTAACATGTTGAAAGTAAATAGAAAAAATGAAACTAATTCTAAACCCCACTTATCTTGTCCAAATGGCTAAATGAACTCTACTTCTCCTATGATCTATCTACCATGCTCTTATCCATGCAACTAAACTATCCATGACTTAATGCTAACAAAGAAGAAGTAATGTGCAGCTTACAGGAAGAAAAAAAGGAGCGAATTTAGAGCTTAGTGCATGGAACATGGCTTATAAATGGAAAGCGGGGGTTAAAATCTTAGAAAATTTTATTATAACCTGAGAAATGACTTTGGAGAAGAAAGAATTGGAAAAGGCTTAGAAGAGGAAAGAAGGGGTTTCAAACCTTATAAAACCTTAGTATAGCACAATAAATGACTTTGGACTAGAAAGAATCAAAATATGCGATGGTAGAGACACGATGGAGGTAAAAGTTGCGATGTGCAATGTTGCAATCGCAACTTCGCAAGTTTAAATGGATAGTGGAAAGGATTTAACATGAATAAACTAAAATGTGTGTCATGCGATGTGTGATATGGTAACTTTCGCGGGATGCAATTTTGCAATATTGCAATCACAAGAATGAGTGGTAAGTGTTGAGGGTAAAATCTAAAGCAGGCGAAGTTTGATTTGCAATGACGACATGGTGGTGGGACCGGCAGTGGGTTGAGATCATACAATCACAATCTACCAGAACAACAGTAAGTGTTAAAGGAGAAAGAATAACTGGTATGAAGTGCGAATTTCAATTTCGCAATATCGCAATTGCAAGGAACAAGCGGTAAGTGCTGAAGGTAAAATCCAAACATTGCAATTTGAAAAGTATGACATATGGTAGATGAAATTTTGAGGAGCAAAGGTGAAGGTTGGGTTTCAGTGGTTTTGAATTGTTTTTCACGTGTTTTTCATAGGAAGGATAAGGTGGTTGTGAACGAAGAAAACATATAAATAAGGCTTTGCAGGGCTAAGTGCATTGGGAAAAGAAAAGGTAAGTAAAATGTTAATATGAGAAGAGAAGGAGGGTAATGGAGGTGTAAGAGAAGTGCTCAGAAATGAAACACATCTGTAGATTATGCACGAGAGACAAAAAAAAATATAGGATGAAACAGTGATGGAAAGGCTTGGACTTAGTAACTACAAATTCTTCCCCGAAATCTAACAGAAAGAAATTTTGGCCTGTGGGAAGGTCTACCCTAATTCGAACTCTATTGAGAGAGATGAGAGGGGAGGAGACTTGACCACACTTTGGGAGGTTTTCCTCTACTTCACTATGAATAAGAAATTAAAACAATAGAAGCACAAAAAATAAATAGCAATGAAACTTATCAGAAGAAGATCAAACTTGAATGGTAGAAGAAAAACTAGCTAAATGACATAAAGGAAAATATAGTAACAACAGAGAAGCTGAGCCACATGGATTGGGCCCTAGCCCATGAGCCTAGCCCTATAAAACTTAAATCAGTTGAATGGAACTAGTCTACTCATTTCATAAAGGAATAACTGCATACATTCCTGAAAGTTTGATCCCTAAATAAAACAAAAATATCAATAGCTCATAACAATAGTTTTGAATAGAATCGAGACTAGAATAGACTAGCTCCTCCTAGCTCTAGCTCTTCTCTATTTATTCTATAGGGAAGCGACCAACAAATTCCTTGAACATGTTTATTGATTCCAATTTGACTCCAAGTAAACATAGATTGAGTGCTCTCCTCTTTGAGTTGCTTGGCTACCTATAGAATTCAATTTGCTGGATAGAATCCTTAATTATCCTTCGGCTACTTGTGGAATTCGAATTACTAGAGAGAATATTTGGGATCCTTCGGTTGCCTTTGAGGGTGGACAATCCTCCTACATTTTCTCCTTGTTGTCTCCTCCAAGTCTTTGTGATAAAATCTTTATAAAAGTGCTTAATATATCACGATTTTCTGCACTCAACCTTATATTAGGCACTTAGAGTATGTTAGCCTTAATCACCACCTATACTAGCATCATAAACCCAAATAATAATAAAAATGCAAGAAAAGGAGATATAAGAGGGGGAAAATGTGACTATTAACCCCTCCAAATATGTCTAATGATGGAGCTCATCATCACCCCCCTACTGAATGGTTGCTCATCCTCTGAGCAATTAATCCTCCTCCTCCATTTCCTTCAAAGTTTTTATAGCCCCCTTGAGTTCCTGAGGAATAAGTGTGGGAGTTTCGCCAAGGGGGTAAAATCCAGCATTCTTTTCTGCATTCTCCCATTCTCTATCTTGTGCATCCATGTCCTCTTTATCAGTCAGCCTGTAATATTCCCAATTAGCTGTTGCTAGTTGGAATATTATGTGTTGCTCTATGTTGAAGCTTAGAGGAATAAATGGGGTAGGGAGACCCTTAAATCTCTTTAGTAGGAATAAAACATTCCCAATGTGAAAGGGCATATGTTTAGGTAGGAAAAATAAAGCCACCTTTGGTGTGAAAGGAGGCAATGCATGAGGACTAGATCTATGTTGACCAAATCAAAAACACTGCTAAAAGAGGAGGAAACCCAATGGGGACAACGCATTTTTGATGGAGGACTCTTTGCAAGGAAGTAACCTCATGAATGTGTGGGGTCAGGGGTGAGGAGGCTCACCAAGAATAAAAAGGAAGGGATGGCAACCATAATATTCATTCAGAATCTTGTCTATGTTTGGGACTTATGACTTCTTGCATGCTTCAGCTGTTTAGCTGGGTTTGCTACACTGTTTAGTGCAAGGGATTCTCATTCGGGAGTTCCATACTATTTCTTGGTTCAGCTTGTGGAAGGGATCTAAGAGGATAATTCTGGGATACATTTCTACTATTAGACCTTGGGTCAAGAAGTCACCAACATCTACAGTGAAGTCTCTTGCAGGAACTGCATCATTTCTCAAGGTGTTGTTGTGGAAGTGTTAAACCCCTTGATTTTGAGCTAGTTTCTTAGGAGAAGGGGTTCTCCCTCTCTCAAAAGGATAGTAACAAGGATTTTTTAGTCATCTTATGTATTATTCAGACATATATATACAGAGCTGCAGTGGACTGTGTTATTTTAGATCTAGTTCAATGGATCTACCATTTTGTACTTGTGATTTCATGAAACCCTTGCCAGATTATCTCCATATTGTATAATAGGGGCTAGATATCCATTTTATTAGCTCTTTGAATAATATAATCTCCAAATCTGTTATTTTGAATATTTTTTTTGTAGAAACCCTCATGGAATAACCTTGTCACATGCTTCGGAATTTCTGTTTGATATATATCATGGGGTTTGGGTGTTTTTGAGCTATATTGGGCTAGGAAGATCTATTTAACATAGCTAGAAGGATTTGTTTCTAATCCCATTCTATATGTGAGGGTTATAAAGCATCAAATAAGGGATCCAAGTCCTGTTTCTCACTTATATAGTGTAATTTTATGAAAAAAAAAATTTTACTCTCTATATTGCTGAAATTCCTAAGAAGGAATATTACAGTGGTATCAGAGCTCTGTTCTTGGCTCAGCTTGTGGCGGAAAATATATCTACAGTTATGGAGGAGAAAGAGATTCCAAAGCTTCTTCTTCAAACTATGTAGAACATTGCCAAAGATATCAAGTAGATGAGGCAGAAGGAAGCCCCTAGAGGGTTTTACCATGGAGAAAGCACCAGCACATCACATTTTTTGGAACAATCAGCCACACACCCTTCTTAAAAATGCTTCACTATGCCCACATTCCTATTTGAGGAAGGTGAGGAAGAAACCCTTGGTGATTATTTTGCGTAATATGAATCACAATCCCGAAGATTCAAAGAACACTTGAGCTTTCAAGAGTTCTTCTGGATCAAGGATGGAAGAAGAACTTGTCTGACAAGGAGGATTTATGCAGGGATTAGATCTATAGTGCAGTATGGGAAGGTTCTTCTTACCCTCATATGATGGATCACCTAAGTGCACAGCCAAGGCTTGGGTGGAGAAATTGGATACTTATTTCCAACTCAACAGAGTTTCTGAAATAGAAGCTATCAAAATAGTTGCGCTACACTTAGAAGGGGAGGCTCATGAATGGTGGTTCCATGGGTTGTCTACGCTTGGGCATGCTCATATCACTTCATACTCAAATTTCACCAGGAGACTAGTAGAGAGATTTGATTCAAGGGACCTGTAGGCTCACTTTGTTGAGCTAACCAAGCTTAAACAAAAAGGAGATCTAGAAGTTTATATTGCTAAATATTTGAAGCTTTCAGTGATGGTATCCAACCTCACTATGCGAAGGAGGGTATACATGTTTATTGATTGGATAGATGAACCATTGCATGGGTTGGTGAAATCTACTAAACCTACTACACTCCATGAAGTTGTGGAGAAGGCTAGAGATTTGCAACATACTTTGCCCAAGACAAGAGCATTATTTTAGAAGGATATTTATTCATGGCCAAAGGAGGATCAAGGGAGGACACTTCTCAATAATGATAAAAATAAATTAAGGAAGAAAAAACTTTGCTTCACTTGTCAGGAGCCATGGGTTCCAAACCATCAATGTTCTGCGAGGAAAGCACATTGCATTGAGATATTTTCTGATGAGGACGAGAGGACGAGTGTTGTACCACCTACAGAAGATGCAGTAAAAAATTTTTCTCAAAAGGGAGGATGTCTTGCAGTATTAAGAGGGGTCCCAAAATATCTGACCTTGAGGGTTAGAGGCATTATCATCAGGAAAAGAGTATCAATACTAGTAGACAATGGAGCTACTCATAACTTTATTGATACACAGCTAGTGCAAAGGAGGGGAATCCACATGGAAGGCTTTGAGGGTTTCTTAGTTTTGGTTCCAGGAGCCAGAACCATGTAGTGTGGCAGATATGTTCCAGCATTATCTATCACCATGGGAACCTACACTCTGACGAACCACTTCTTTCTGGTTGATATTCCCGACACCAATTTTATATTGGGTGTTGAGTGGTTAATCACTCTTGGAAGAGTTACCACTAATTGGGAGACTTTAGAGATGGAATGTATAGAAAAAGGGATTGGTAAGAATCAGAAAATCAAGGGCATACACACTTACCCACCTTAGATTGTTTCAACATATAGGATGGAAGCATATTTACGTAGAGGAGACATAGATTGGGAAGTAGAACTACATTTGTCTGAAGCTGGGGGCAAGGACTCACCAGTACATCCAGATGTAAAATCTCTCTTAGAACGGTACTCTATAGTATTTGGAGATATCCCACTAGGGAGGCCTCTTGATTGAGGATTTGAGCATACTATTGAGTTGGAGCAAGGGATCTAAGCATTTATTACCACCCCTTATAGGTATCTCAAAGCTTATAGGGATGAGATTGAAAGTTCCATCCATGAGTTATTAGCTCTAGGACATATCTGGCGTAGCACTAGTCCTTTTGCCTCTTCAGTGGTCTTAGTAAAAAATAAGGATGGCACATTGAGGATGTGCATTTATTATAGACCATTGAACAAGAATACCATGAAGAATAGATACCCAATTCCCAGGATGGATGAGCTGATGGATGAGCTAAGAGGATCCAAATATTTCTGCAAAATTTATTTGAGATTTGAGTATCATCAAATCAGGGTGAGGGATCAGAATATTCCCAAGACAGCGTTCAGGTGTCACTATGGGCATTTTGAGTTCTTGGTGATGCCTTTTGGATTGACCAATGCCCCAACAACATTCCAATCTTGCATGAAACACATCTTCCATGGTCATCTGAGAAAGTTTTTATTGGTATTCTTTGATGACATTCTTATTTACAGCCGCACATGGGAGGAAAATTTGCAACATATTGAGGCAATATTACATATTCTTAAGGAGCAGCAATTCTATGCTAAGCTCTCTAAGTGTGAGTTTGGGATCACAGATATGCTTCACTTAGGCCACATGATTGGAGTGGATGGAGTAAGAGTGCACGAAGAATAGATATGTGCTATCCGAGATTGGCATGAGCCAAGGAATGTTACAGAACTCTGGGGATTTTTAGGCATATGTACATATTACCGGAAGTTTGTTAAAGGGTTCTGTCAACTAGCAGCACTGCTTACAGATTTGACAAAGAAGGGAGCTTTTAGTTGCACACCTACAACATAGAGATATTTTTATAAGCTCAAAGAGGTAATGAGTAGCTTCCCAGTGTTAGTTATACCAGATTTTACTCAACCTTTTGTGTTGGAATGTGATGCATCAGGGGAAGGTATTGGAGCAGTCTTGAAGTAAGAACGACACCCTATAATCTTTGAGAGTAGGAATTTGCTTCCACATGAGAGGCTATACCACATCTATTATAAAGAAATGATGGATATTATGCATGCTTTAGCCAAATTCCGGAAATATTTTGTCGGGAATAAATTTTAGGTGAAGACTGATCACAACAGCCTCTGATTCTTTCTTGAGCAGAAGTAGCTCCAAGAGATACAACATAAATGGGTAAGAAAAATCAAAGCATATGACTTTTACATAGAGTATTTCAAAGGGAAGAGCAACGTAGTGGTTGATGCTCTATCCAGGAAGCCAACAAAACTGTCCTTAAGGGGCATAGATGCAAATTGGAAGGCTCAATTGTTGGTTGATTATTCCAAAGATAACTTTTCATGTGAGATACTAGATGGGGTGATATCTGATGAGAGGTATAGAGTGATGGATGAGATCATCTATTACTGGGACTGGGTATTTTTGGCTATGAATTCTAAGATCAAAGAGAAGATTTTACAAGCATCACATTATTCCCCACTTACAGGGCATCAAGGATTCACAAAGACTTATTGAGCCATATGGGAGAGATTCTCATGGAAGGGTCTCAACGAGGATGTAATCTAACACATTAAGGAGTGCATAGTTTTCCAAAAAAGGAGAACACACCCATCTTGCAGGATTATTGTAGCCACTTCCCATTCCAGATGGAAAATGGGAAAGCATCTCCATGCTTCATCACCAGTCTACCTACAGTTGAGGGTAAGGATTGTATATTTGTAGTTTTTGATAGACTGACAAAGTATTCACATTTATTTTCCATTTCTGCATGTTATACTGCTTCACAGGTAGCTGAGCTCCCCTTCAGAGATGTGTTTAGGCTCCATGGTCTTCCAAAGACCATAGTCAGTGATCGGAATAGCCGCTTCATGGGTAGATTTTGGCGAGAAATTTTTCGGTTAGCGGGGACTGAATTGACACCAAGTACTATATTTCACCCACAAATTGATGGACAGAATAAAATAGTGAACAAGTGGCTAGAAGGCTACTTGAGAAACTATGTTTCAGGTCAACAGAGGGCATGGATGCATTGGTTCCATTTGGGGGAGTATTATTACAACACCACTTACCATATGTCCATTGGTATAACCCCATTTCGAGCTCTCTATGGGTATGATGTGCTCTCATTTTTTGATGTCATGTTTGGAGCAACCAAGGCTCCCAAGGCAAGAGAATGGATTTAAGAGAGTCAGGACATACTTCGGGCCCTCAAAGACAATATTGCTACTGCACAAAACAAAAAAAAAGTATATGTAGACCGTGGTTAGATAGAGAGACAGTTTTAGGTAGATGATTTGGTCTATCTTTGTCTTAAGCCTTATAGACAACCTACACTCAAAGCGAATGGGGCTGAGAAGCTCAAACCATGTTTCTATGGGCCATATAGGGTGATCTGTCATGTTGGGGAAGTAGCATATGAGTTGGAGCTTCCTATGGGGAGTAAGATCCATAACATATTTCATGTCTCATGCCTCAAGAAGGCCATTGGAAAAAATTTAGTTGCCAATATGGACCTCCCACCTATTGATGATGAAGGCCATCTAGTTTTGTAACTAGAGGCAATCTTGGATACACGGGAGAGGCAGCTAAGCAACAAGGTGATCGAACAAAATCTGATTTGATGGTGGAATATTCCTGATGAGGATGCCACTTGGGAAGGAGAGAAGATTTTACAGCATCCTTCTTTGTTGTTGCTTGAGGAAAAACAACTTTTGGGAGGGGAGGACTATAATATTCTAAATTAGCTGCTGCTAGTTGGAATATTATGTGTTGCTTTATGTTGCAGATTAGAAGAATAAATGGGGTAGGGAGACCCTTAAATATCTTTAGTAGGAATAAAACATTCCCAATATGAAAGGGGATCAGTTTATGTAGGAAGAATAAAGCCACCTTTGGTGTGAAAGGAGGTAATTCATGAGGACTAGATCTATGTTGACCAAATAAAAAACGTTGTTCAAAGAGGAGGAAAACGAGTGGGGAAAACACATTTTTGATGGAGGACCATTTGCAAGGAAGTAACCTCATGAATGTGTGGGGTCAGGGGTGAGGAGGCTCACCAAGAATAAAAAGGAAGGGATTGCAGCCATAAGAGTCATTCATAATCTTGTCTATGTTTGGGTCTTATGACTTCTTGCATGCTTCAGCTGTTTAGCTGGGTTTTTTGCACTGTTTAGTGCAAGGGATTCTCATGCGGGCGTTCCATACTCTTTTTTGGTTCAGCTTGTTGAAGGGATCTAAGAGGATAATTCTGGGCTACATTTCCACTATCAAACCTTGGTTCAAGCAGTCACCAACATCTATAGTGCAGTCTCTTGCAGGAACTGCATCATTTCTCAAGGTGTTGCCGTGGAAGGGTTAAACCCCTTGATTTTGAGCTAGTTTCTTGGGAGAATGGGCTCTCCCTCTCCTGAAAGGCTAGTAAGGAGGATTTTTAAGTCATCTTATGTATTATTCAGACATATATATAAAAAGCTCCAGTAGACTTAGATCTACCATTTTGTACTTGTGCTTTCATGAAACCCTTGTCGGGTTATCTCCATATTGTATAAAAGGGGCTAGATCTCCATTTTATCTTCCATAGCATCATGTCAGACAATTTTCCTACCACATTGATGGTGAGGGTATCTCTCTTCCTCCTTCCAATTTTCTTGAAGCACTTTCCTTTGATGAGCCTATTTTATATAGGGACATCCTTATTGGCCTAGAGAAGTGGTATATTTACACACAAATTTTCCAATTCTCCTAGGAGTTCAATCTCCTCTTGGGTGTGTTGACTAGGTTGGATCAAGCGCTCGAGAAAAGGAGGTTGTTGGATCTTAGTGTTATCTTCTTCCTTTTCCTCCTTAACCTCTATAGATGGAGATGGGGGATGGTTGTCTGGGAGTACTCTTCCCGAACTGAGGTTAACCTCCTATATCTCCACATCACAAGTTGGATGGGATGTTTCTCCATTAGGAGCCTATTGTGACTATCTGTTGTTAAGGTTTAGGTTGGGCTGTGCAGGTATAGGTAGCCTAGGTGGAGCAGCATTAGTAAGCTGTGTTTGAGATTGGGGTAGAGGTAGTAGAATAGGTAGTTGATTTTTTTGAGGCCTCCACCCTTGGGATGGATTGTCCCACTAATGTTGTCGTGGAACATACTACTGAAATAGTTGGTTTACTGGCTGAGGATGATATGAAGGGTTGAAAAGAAAAGTAGGAGGCATAGACCAGGATGAAGGAGTGGGGGTGTACCAAGGTTGCATGGGTGCACTTTTATTGTTGTAATAGTAAGATTGAGGTGCACCTTGCATACCTTTCTAGTATGGTTGACGTCCCTGAGGCCATCTCTGGTTGATGAAACAAAGTTTCTCTGGTATTGTTTCCCCACCTTGATATACATATTTAAGTCCAGGTAACGAGGGAAACTTGTATGTGGCATGATTCTCTTCATAGACTAAGAAAAAATATATGACATTCAGTGGACATTAATTTCTTGGGTGTTTTCTAGTAAATCTAGGACAAAATATGGCTAGGGCTCTCTGTAATATCCCAAAATGGGAATGCAACAATGCATAAGAAAAATAATTGAATAGGATTAAGAAATAAACCCATAAAATGTGTTGAAAAACACATAGCCATAACATGTATTTTTCAGCAGCTAAAATATGTCCCACTATATGCTCCAAAAATGGGTAAAATCAACAAGTTTGACCATAAAAACATTATATTCAGAGAACTGGGTTATATTAGGGAGAAATAACGTTGGGATACCTTATATTAAGTAATATGGGACTCACACCCATAAAATATTCAGAAACAAATCTATTTTTCTTGTTTAAACAGATCTCCTGGTCTCGATATGGCTCAAAAACACTGAAATCCCATGACTTGACTAAACAGAAATTTCCTGAAGCATGCACAACGTAATTTTAAGAGGGTTTATGATAAAATATTTTGAAAATATCATACAAGGAGTTTTATTGCTCAAAAAATGAAGAAAAATAGGGATCTAGCCCCTTTTACACATCAAGAAGATAGCCCAACAAGGGTTTCATGAAAGCACATTGTACAAAATGTTAGATCTGCAGATCTAGATCTGAAAAACACAGTATAACTAAAGATTTGTATACATAAAGCTGAATAATACAAGAATTGAAGTAGGATCCTTCTTATAAGCCTTCCAGGAGAAAGGTTGGTCTTTTCCCTGAGAAAGCAACTCAAGATTAAGGGGATTGACCCTCACACTGCAACTCTGCAAGAAAGGACATAGTTCCTGTAAGGGATTGCACTATAGGTGATGGGAGTACCTTTTCCAAGTGCCAAGATATGAAAATATGCTCCAATATCTTCCTTAATGATCTCCCAAAGGAATGGCGGCTCCCTCCTTTGAAAAATGAGTGGAGGAAGTGATGTTGCAGCTGAACCCTAACAACAGACAGGCACAATAGGCTCCTAGTGGATAGACATCCCATCAAACTTATGATGTGGATATATAGGAGGTTAACCTCAGGTCAGGAAGAATACTCCCAGACAACCATCCCCCATCTCCACCTGTAGAGGTTGAGGAGGAAAAGGAAGAAGATAACACTAAGATCCAACAACCTCCTTTTCCTGAGCGCTTGATCCAACCTAGTCAACACACGCCAGAGGAGACTGAACTCTTGGGAGAATTGGAAAATTTTTGTGTAAATATACCATTTCTCCAGGCCATTAAGGATGTCCCTATATACAATAGGCTCATTAAAGAAAAGTGCTTCAAGAAACCTGGAAGGAGGAAGAGAGATACCCTCACCATCAATGTGGTAGGAAAACTGTCTGACCTGATGCTGGGGAAGGTGATATTTCCAAAATACTTGGACCCTAGTAGTCCAGTTGTTGATGTAATATAGATGGTGTCATAGTCCCCAACACTCTGATTGATTTATGGGTTGGCATCAATATCATGACCAAGGAAACTATGTTGAAAGTTAATCTCCAAGGGGCTTTAGGAAAACCAAAACAGTTCTGCAACTTGCAAATCGTTCCACAGTATCTCTGGAAGGAATTGTTCAGGATGTTATGGTTACCATTGAATATTGGGAGTATCCTACAGTTTTCCATGTCCTACAGCCAAAAAACCAAGTTTAATGGTTATCCTATCATCTTAGGGAGACCTTGGTTAGCCACTGCAGACGCTTATATTAGTTGTCAGGCCAGAAACGTGACTATCAAAAATGGGCCATTGTCTAAATAGATAGTGTTATATCCTCCAACCCAGCCTTCCATTAATCATGATCTCCCTATATGGTTGGAGGATGAATAAGATGACTTATATAACACTGCCCCTATGTGTCCCATATATGTTATCTTAGACGGGTGATGCTTGATGAAGATGAAATCATCGACCATGCCATTCAAAACCATTCCTCCACTAACACTCCTCTCGAAACCCTAATCAAAGTGTATGAAATCCAACCTTGCATGGAAGTGCAGTTAGTTGAGACAGAGAACCTTTGAAATCACCAAGGTTGTCGATTTTGGCCCATCCAGATCTCTGAAAATCAACCCAAACCTCTCAAATGAAGAAGAGAAGCAGCTATGCTAGCTTTTGAAGGAAAATCTTGAAGCATTTGCTTGGGATCACTAGTACATTTGGCGGAAATTCCAACACTTTAGTTCCAATACTTTTGACCAAATGTCAAAAATTTCCCCAAATTTTATCAATTTTTCAAATCTTGCCCACAACTTTCGCTTTACCAACGTTTGGAGACAAGTGTTGGTATTGCGACACTTAGAGGTAAGTGTCGGTCTTGCGACGTTTTTAGAAAAGCGTCGGAATTGCGACGGATTGGAGAAATGTGTCAGTCTTGCGACACTTCGAGCTAAGTGTTGTTATTGTGATGCTTGGGGGAAAAGCGTTAGTATTGTGACATTACAGAAGCTAAGTGTCAGTATTTCGACATTACAGAGAGCTAAGTGTCACTATTGCAACTTTACAGAGAGCTAAGTGTCGCTATTGCGATGGTTTGGGGCAAAGCGTCGGTATTGCGACATTACAGAGATTACTGTCGGTATTGTGACAGTTAGAAGAAGGGTCGGTATTGCGACAGTTGTGTCAAGTGTCGGTATTGCCACGTTTAGGAGGAAAGTGTTGTTAGTGTTTAGGAAAAATCTTAGGTTTTAGGGTTTGGGAGTTATTTTTGGTAATTGTGTCACGCCATGTGAGGTTGCTTGACCGGGCGCGTTCGGGTTGGGTTCTTTTGATCAAGGGCACCTGTATCAGTTTTGCTAAGTTGTGACTGCCCGGGTGCCTTGTACACGTTTGGGCGACCCGTTTGCCGTTTTCTCCCTTTTGGCATCGTTTGGTCGGGTGCACCGTGTGAGGTCACTCGACCGAGCGTGTTCGGGTCGGTTCAGGTCGTTTTGTTCAAGGGTGCCCGTATCAGTTTTGCTAATTTGTGACTGTCGGGGTGCCTTGTGCACATTCGAGTGGCCTGTTTGCTATTTTCTCCCTTGTGGCATTGTTCAGTAAGGCACGCCATGTCGCGCCATGTGAGGTCACCCGACTGGGCGCGTCCGAGTCAGGTCGTTTCGTTCGAGGGTGCTCGTATCATTTTTTCTAAGTTTTGATTACCTGGGTGCCTTGTGCACATTTAGGTGGTTCGTTTGCTATTTTCTCCCTTGTGGCATTGTTCGTTCGGGCACACCGTGTCGCGCTGTGTGAGGTCACCTAACTGAGCACATTTGGGTCGGGTCGTTTCATTCGAGGGCATTCGTATCAGTTTTGCTAAGTTGTGACTGCCTCGGTGCCTTGTGCACATTCGGGCAGCCCATTTGATGTTTTCTCCCTTGTGGCATCATTCGGTCAGGCGCATTGTATCACGCCATGTGAGGTCGCCTAACCAGGCGCGTTCGAGTTGGGTCGTTTCGTTCGAGGGCACCCATATCAGTTTTGCTAAGTTGTGACCACCCAAGTGCCTTATGCACGTTCGGGTGGCCCATTTTCCATTTTCTCCCTTGTGGCATCGTTAATTGTTTGGCGCACCATGTCACGTTGTGTGAGGTCGCCCAACCCAGCACATTCGGGTCAAGTCGTTTTGTTTGAGGGCACCCGTATCATTTTTGCTAAGTTGTGACCACCTGAGTGCCTTGTGCACATTCGGGCAGCCTGTTTATTGTTTGCTCCCTTGTGGCATCGTTCGGTCGGGTGCGCTGTGTCGCACCATGTGAGGTCACCCGACCGGGCGCGTTCGTGTCAGGTTTTTTTGTTCGAGGGCGCCTATATCAGTATTGCTGGGTTGTGACTACCCGGGTGCCTTATGCACGTTCGAGCGGCCCGTTTGCCATTTTCTCCCCTATGGCATCATTCGCCATGTCGTGCCATGTGAGGTCACCCGACCGAGCACATTCAGGCCGGGCCATTTCATTCAAGGGTGCCCGTATCAATTTTTCTAAGTTGTGACCACCTGGGAGCCTTGTGCACGTTCAGGCGGACCATTTTCCATTTTCTCCCTTGTGGCATCGTTCAGTTGGGCGCGCAGTGTCACGCCGTCTGAGGTCACCAGACCAGGCACATTCGTGCCGGGCCATTTCGTTCGAGGGCACGCGTATCAATTTTTCTAAGTTGTGACCACCCATGTGTCTTGTGCACGTTCGGGCGGACCGTTTGGCGATTGCTCCCTTGTGGCATCATTTATTCGGGCGCATCATGTTGCAACGTGTGAGGTCTCCCGACCAGGGGCATTCGAGTCGGGCCGTTTTGTTCGAGGGCACACATATCAGTTTTGCTAATTTATGACTGCCCGGGTGCCTTGTGCACGTTCGAGCGCCCTGTTTTCCATTTGCTCCCTTGTGGCATTGTTCGATCAGGCGTGTCGTGTTGCGCCGTGTGAGGTCGCCTAACCAAGCACGTTCAAGTCGGGCCAGGCTATTTCATTCGAGGGTGCTCGTATCAGTTTTGCTAAGTTATGACCGCCCGAGGGCCTTATACACATTCGGATGGCCCATTTACCATTTACTCCCTTGTGGCATCATTCCATCAGGCACACTGTGTCACACTGTGTGAGGTCGCCCGACCAAGCGCATTCAGGTCGGGTCGGGCCGTTTCGTTCGAGGGTGCCTGTATCAGTTTTGCTAAGTTGTGATTGCCCGAGTGCCCTGTGCATGTTGGGGTGGCCTGTTTGCTATTTTCTCCCTTGTGTCATCGTTCGGTCAAGCATGCCGTGTCGCGGCGTGTGAGGTCACCCGATCGGGCGCGTTCAGGTTGGTTTGTTTTGTTCGAGGCGCCCGTATCAATTTTTATAAGTTGTGACCACCTGGGTGCGGGCTTGTGCACATTTGAGTAGCCCGTTTTCCATTTTATCCCTTGTGGAATCGTTCGGTCATTCAACTATCCCTTTCAGGTTGGGTTAGGTCGTGCCGTGTGAGGTCACCCAAGGAAATGCGTTCGGGCGTGTCGAGTTGGGTCTGGTCGGGTCGTGTCGTGTGAGGCTGCCCAAGGAAACATGTTCGTACAGGTTAGGTCAAGTCGTGTCGTGAGAGGCCACCCAAGGAAACACGTTCATATGGGTCGGGTCGAGTCATGTACTGATGGCGTTCAAGGAAACACGTTCAGGCGGGTCGGGTTGGGTCTGGTGATTGGGTGTTGTTGTGTGAGGCTACCCAAGGAAACACATTCGTACAGGTCCGGTCGAGTCATGTGATGGTGCCCAATTAGCTGGAAACGAGTTCGGGTTAGGTCAGGTCAGTTCGTGCCGTATTGTAATTAAGGGCGCCCAAGGAAACATGTTTGGGCGAGTCCGGTCGGATCAGGTCATGCCGTGTGAGGAAGCCCAGGGAAACGCATTCAGGCGGGTCGAGTTGGGTTGTGTCAGGTCGTGTCATGTGAGGCTGCCTAAGGAAACGCGTTCGGGTTGGTCGAGTCAGGTCAGGTTGGGTCGTATGAGTGTGGTCGTATAAAAAATTCTAATTTGTGACCACCCATGTTGCTTGTGCATGTTTGTGCAATCCCTTTTCCATTTCCTCACTCATGCACCCTTTGTTCGGGTGGGTCAGGTCGTTCCGTGTGAGGGGCGCACCACAGGAAACTCATTCAGGCGAAATCATGTGAGGGAGGTTGTACAAAAAATGCTAAGTTCTAACTGCCCATGTACCTTGTTCACATTCATGTGACCCATTTGTCGTTTTCTCCCTCGTGCCTTCGACGTTCAGGCTGGTCTAGTCAGGTTGGGTCATGCGATGTCGCCCAAGGAAATGCGTTTGGATCGGGTCGTGTTGTACCGTGAGGGTGCCCAAGGAACATGTCTGACCGGGTCGGGTTGTGTCGGGCTGTGTCATGAGGGCGGCTAGGGAAATTATGCGTTCGGGTGGGTCAGGTCGATTCATGTACTGATGCCACCCAGGGAAACGCATTTGGGTCTGGTCGAGTCGTGTAGTGATGCCACCCAGGGAAACGCATTTGGGTCAGGTCGAGTCGTGTACTGATGCTGCCCAGGGAAACGCATTCGGGTCGAGTCAGTTTGGGTCGTGCCATATTGTGAGGGCAGCCAAGGAAACACGTTCGGGTGAGTCGGGTCGGGTTCGGTCTGTTCAGGTCATGTCGTGTCATGAGGCTTCCCAAGGAAACAGATTCAGGTGGGTCGAGTCGGGTTGGGTTGGGTCGTGTGAGGGTGTTCGTATCAAAAATGCTAAATTGTGATGGACTTAAAATCCAGTGCCTCCTCATAAAATCCTCTCCTCATATAATCGACCACCATTACAGAAGTTTACACCACATTTGGTTTAGAAATTTAGTAGGTAGGTAGGGTGCCCCTATCTCCCATCTCCATATAGAGTAATTTGGTCACATATTCTTTCTTATATGATACTGGTTCCTCTCTCTTAAGTCCTATCTCTTAATAAATAAAGAAGACATGGAAAAAAGCAACAATACCTACAAAATTGTTACATTGAGACGCAAGGAATAAGAAACTAATGTGCACAAAAAGAGACCAATGAAACTATCATCTTAAACCCTAACCCATTTAACCCCTAAACCATAAACCTTGAAACCCTTAACCCCTAACCCCTAACCCATTTAACACCCTAAACCCCTAGTAAACCCCTAACCCATTTAACCCCCTAAACCCTAAACCTATAAACCCTTAACCCCTAACCCCTTAAACCCTAAACCATTAAACCCTTAACCCTAACCCCTTAAACCCTAATTCCCGACCCCTAACCCAACTAACCCCCTAAAACCTAACCCCATTAGCCCCTAACTTCTAATCCCTAAAATCCTTAACTGCTAAATCCCCTAACCCCCTAAACCCCTAACCATTTTAACCCCATAAACCCTCAACCTATAACCCCTAACCCATTTAACCCCCTAAACCTCTAAACCCTTAACCCATTTAACCCCTAAACCATAAACCTCTAAACTCTTAACCCCTAAACCCCTAAACCAGAAACCTTTAAACCCCTAACCCCTTAACCCCTTAACCCCTAACCCCTAGCTAAAATCCTTAACTGCTAGATCCCCTAAGCCCCTAAACCTCTAAATGCCTACCCCATTTAACCCCCTAAACCCTAAACCTCTAACCCTTAACCCCTAACCCCTTAAACACTAATTCCCAACCCCCAACCCATTTAACCCCTAAACCCCTAAAACCCTAACCCATTTAACCCCCTAAACCCTAGCCCCTAACCCCTAACCCCTAACCCCTAATCCCCTAAGCTCTCCAAATTCGAATTAGCTTTGAAGAACTAATTTTTTTCTTACTTTTGTCTAATTCACTATATACTCAGATCATGAATGTGAGAAGGATGTTTGCATATTATATTATTATTGTATCAACAGTGTAATTATTTTTGTGTATTTATATCTTTCTAGTCAAAAATCTCATCTTCAGAAATAATTTATTGTCATTTTCAAAATTGATTGCTTCATTGAGCATAACATACAGCTTATCTAATACTTTATTGAAGCTAATAGCTCCATCTTTGGGGCAAGCTGCTTTTTAGGCGCTAACTCCACTATGTGTGGGGTTAATTAACCCTATGCCTACAATGTTTACTGTTTTCATATTGGATTGTGTGGGGGTAGATAACTCGTAGCCATATCACATAGGCCCCATTCACTTACGAAGGTTCCCCAAAATCTGCCCCCAATTTGGTTGATCTTGCTGATCAGCTTGAAAATTTTGAATTTTCATTGATGATTGATTTTCCTCTCGCTCGAATGCAAAAGGAAGATGAATTTCATCTTTTTCCTCCATAATTTCCGCATTCAACATCTATTGTAGCTATTCATCTATGCTCATATGGAATCACCACAAGTTGTACTTTTATTTTTGCAATGGATTCTTGATGTTGATCTCAACAAGATTTCTCCTCCTCAAAAACACATCTCGGTTGTAAGCATGGTTGTGGTATGTTGATGTTCAGACGAAAAATACAACTTGCAGCCCTTGATATGCTAGGGGCCGGTTTCTTTGATATTAATGGTGGTGTATTCATACTCCTTCTGAATAACCAATAAAGGGTCAAGAAAATTGACCATTATGTTGTCAAGTTTTATCTTATCCATCTCTGGGGCAAGCAGCTTTTCGGCTAACTCCACTGCTTTTGATCTCAATTTTACAAATTTCTTCCTTCTCTCATATGATACCTGAGACTTTTCCTTTCTCTTCCCTTCTAATTCCGTAATAGTGTCCTAGTGATGCCAGCCAACTTCTTTGGAAAGCCTTCCTAGCTAGCAGACAATACTTGTGACCTAGCTGAAGCCTCAACACTTTCAGAGCATCTAGAATGACCATTATCTTCTTCCGCTCATATGGTGGGGGAACCCCTTCAAAAGCCCTTCGGTGGACCATTTTCCATTTGCTCCCTTGTGGCATCATTTGGTCAGGTGCGCCGTGTCACGTCGTGTGAGGTCGCCTGACCAGGCGTGTTCAGGTCGGGCTGTTTCATTCGAGGGCACCCGTATCAGTTTTGCTAAGTTGTGACCGCCCGGGTGCCTTGTGCACGTTCGGGCAGCCCGTTTGTTGTTTGCTCCCTTGTGGCATCATTCGGTCAAGTGCGTCGTGTTGCACCATGCGAGGTCGCCCGACCCGGCGTGTTTCGGTCGGGTTGTTTTGTTCGAGGGCGCCCGTATCAGTTTTTCTAAGTTGTGACCACCCAGGTGCCTTGTGCACGTTTGGGCGGCCTGTTTTCCATTTTCTCCCTTGTGGCATCGTTCGGTCGGGCATGCTGTGTCTGCCGTGGGAGGTCGCCTGACCACATGCGTTCAGTTTGAGCTATTTTGTTTGAGGGTGCATGGATCATTTTTGCTAAGTTGTGACTGCCTGGGTGCCTTGTGCATGTTCACGTAGCCCGTTTTCCGTTTTCTCCCTTGTGGCATCGTTTGGTCGGGCGTGTCATGTCGTGCCGTGCGAGGTCACCCAACTGGGCGCATTCGAGTCAGGCCATTATGATCGAGGGCATCCGTATCAGTTTCGCTAAGTTGTGACAGTCTGGGTTCCTTGTGCACATTTGGATGGCCCATTTTCTATTTTCTCCCTTGTGGCATCGTTCAGTCGGGAGCGCCGTGTCACGCTGTGTGAGGTCGCCCAACTGGGCGCGTTCGAGTTGGGTCATTTTTTTCGAGGGTGCCTGTATCAGTTTTGCTAATTTGTGACTACCTAGGTGCCTTCTGCACGTTTGGGTGGCCCGTTTTCCATTTTCTCCCTTGTGGCATCCTTTGGTCGGGCGCGTCGTGTCGTGCCGTGTGCGGTCGCCCAACCGGGCACGTTCGGGTCTGGTCGTTTCGTGCGAGGGCACCCGTATTAGTTTTGCTAAGTTGTGACCACCTAGATGCCTTGTGCACATTCAGGTGGCCCATTTTTCATTTGCTCCCTTGTGGCATCATTCGGTCGGGCACGTCATGTCACCCCGTGTGAGGTCACTCGACCAGGTGCATTCAGGTCGGGATGTTTCGTTCGAGGGCGCCCGTATCAGTTTTACTAATTTGTGACTGCTCGAGTGCCTTGTGCACGTTTGGGTGGGCCATTTTCCATTTTCTCCCCTATGGCATCGTTCGCCGTGTCACACCATGTGAGGTCGCCCGACCGGGTGCGTTCGGGCCAGGCCATTTCCTTCAAGGGTGCCCATATTAGTTTTTCTAAGTTGTGACTGCCCAAGTGCCTTATGCATGTTCAGGCGGCTCATTTTCCATTTTCCCCCTTGTGGCATCATTTGGTCGGGTGCGCTGTGTGAGGTCACCCGACCGGGCGCGTTCAGGTTTGTTCGTTTCGTTCGAGGGTGCTCGTATCAGTTTTGCTAAATTGTGACCACCCGGGTGCCTTGTGCATGTTCGGGCAGCCTGTTAGCCGTTTTCTCCCTTGTGGAATCATTTGGTCGATGGTGCCATGTCGTGCCGTGTGAGGTCACCCGACTGGGTGCATTCGAGTCGGGCCATTTCGTTCGAGGGCGCCTGTATCAGTTTTGCTAAGTTGTGACCGCCCGGTTGCCTTGTGCACGTTCAGGCGGCTCGTTTGCCATTTGCTCCCCTATGGCATCGTTCGCCTGATTATCCATACTAAACCAAAAATTTCATTGAAAATAATCATTCATACCATAACATTACTACTTCCCTTTTAACCACATAAAAATTATTTTTAAGTTACCATAATTCATCTTTAATATCACATAATTAGATTAAAAAATCAACCAAAATCCCTAGTTTATGAAATAAAAATTCAACAATTTTATATAATTAATAATTTAAATAAATACCTTAGATCTAATCTCATTAATAATTATTTACAATGTACAATACCACTTATTTACCCAAACCACTTATTAACCCCAAGAAAAGCCTCACACATTTTATTTAATGGAATTTGAGTGGCCTTAAAAAAACACACGTCTTTCATTTCAAAATGTCAAAATGTTTCAAATATCAAAAGTTTTAATTTCCCTTGTACATTTCCCTCCACTTGCATGGTTTGTCTAGGGAAGGAGGGAGGATGTGGAAAATCCCATTTGGAGGGGCAATTCAGGGTTAAAACAAAGTTTCTCTATCTATTAGCTTTGCGGCCAAAGGTTTTCAAATAAGCGGAAGTTGCAAAAGGGTTTCTGAGCCATATTTGATATTGGGGTTTCGTTGTTCTTTTGGTTTGGTTTTTGTGGGTTTTTTTTATTTTTATTGCAGGTTCTGAAGTCTGAGGCATCGTTTGCAACATCATCACATCTATAGGCATTGCACCTATATCTTTGGCACTTCAATTATAATAGTCACATCACATCCATAATCTTGGAGACTAGCATTATCTTTGTGAGGAAATATGTATGTAATAAAAAGACTGGAACATTGACCTGAACCCATATGTCCTGCATCAAAAGCATAATAAGTGATCTTTAGATTCGTTGATTGCATCCTAGAGGAGTTACACATAGATCTATTGAAATAGGAGGCAACCTAATGATGCTTTTCTTACCTGAATCACTGAGCGATCTTCTCCAAAAATTCCTTATGTATGAGCGGTGATAGAGGGGCAGTTCAGATCTGATCCAAATCTGAGTTGGGTCGATAGCAAAAATGCGAGAGGTCCTTCACATTTAGGAGGGCCAATGTGGCAACCAGATCGGCTCCAAGTTCTGGGAAGTGGTCTGTGAAGAACATGGGATCAATCCTACTGGGAGATATTAGGGCACTTCAGATCTATAGCTTGAAAGGGTTAATGTTTACTACAATGAGGCGAGCTGTGGGATATTTGTGCCCCGAGGCATGCTCATGGATCTGGAGCCTGGCACCATGGACAGTGTGAGGACTGAGCCTTATGGACAGGTCTTCAGACCCGATAACTTCGTTTTTTGCCAATCTGGGGCTGGAAAAAACTGGGCCAAGGGGCATTACATGGAAGGATCCGAGCTCATTGATTATGTGCTTGATGTCATTAGGAAGGAGGCTGAGAACTGTTATTACCTACAAGGTATGTGTCTTTTTCAGATTCTAATCCTTGACCTTGTGTTTTTGAAATGTAGGATTTCATTTGCTAAAATGGTGTGGGTTTTTGTTGTGTACAGTGTTTCAAGTGTTTCACTCTTTGGGAGGAGGTACTGGATCTGGAATGGAAACCCTCTTGATCTAAAAGGTTAGGGAGGAATACCTTGTTAGAATGATGCTCACATTCTCTGTTTTCCCATCTCCTAACGTGTCAGACATAGTGGTGCAGCCTTACAATGCCATACTCTCTGTTCATCAGCTGGTAGAAAATGAAGATGAATGTATGGTGCTTGACAATGAGGCTCTCTATGATATTTTCTTCAGGACTCCTAAGCTCACCACACCTAGTTGAAAGTACTCTTGGTTTTGGGATCTTAGCAAGTTTTGTTTTTTTTTATGGAATTTATTCATTTTTAATGACATTGAAGTTACCAGGGAGGTGTTTTAAATCTATTTATATGCCTGTAAATATGATTACCAGTTTAAAAAATTGTCAGTTTGTTTGGGTTCACTTAGGAGATTTATTTTTTCGTTTTGATTTCTTGTTCAATCAAATGAAAAATATTCATTTATGTGGTCATATTTTCAAGATTTTGTTTAATTATACTCAGTAGGACATTTTATTTTTATACTTGAAGGTCCAAGTTTGAAATATCTTGGTCTCATTTTAGACAAATTCCTCATAATTTTCCATAGATATCGTTCTTAAGTACGGAGAACATCCAATGGTTTATCACTTTGAATACCTGTTGCATGCCAAGCTAGGTTATGCTGCCTATGATGAGGAATTTTTTTTCATAGTTTAAACAATTAAACATTGGTGGCACTTCTTTCTCGGAAAAGGAAAATATTCTACATACAAACCATCAACCATTGAAATTCTGCAATTCGTCAATTCAAACACATATCCATACAGAACATGCATAATGTCTACAATAATTACATCATTATCTAATAATAGAATTAATCCACAGATGAGATAATAGAGCCTATACCTTCTCATCCATCCACGTAGGGATACTTGTTAGCAGATTAATCATTAGACATCATATGCAGTAATTATGATGACTAAAAATTGGTTTATCCTACTTATCCATATTTTGTACTCATTTTGCAGAATTTACCTTTCCTGAATTATACTCTTCAATAAGTTATTGTACAAATTGAATTATCCATGTCTGTTAGTTGGTGCTAAATAAACTACTTAAAGAATCTCATTCCTTCTCCTTGGAAGGCACCTTTCAATCGATGAGGGTCTTCAATTCCTTCTACAACATATTTCCAAATCATGCTAAAGAATATTAATGATTATATATATCAATGCTCTCATTGTAGGTTGTCTATGCCTCCCAATCAAAAGCTTGGAATATGTTAGCATCTAATAGTGCCTTCTTAACTATCAAAATCCATTTAAATGAATTTCATTTCTAGAAAGTCTACGAATCAACATAATCATGATTACATCTTCATAATAGTGTGTTGTTTTTTCAAACATGGTTTGTCGATTCCCTACAACAATAACAATCATGCACCGAAAGCTGCAATACTAATCTTTGAACAAATTTGGATACACTTCAGGTTGCTTCTATCCCTATGTTTTTTAGTCTTAGAGTGACGACCATACTGAGATTATTAATAAGACAAGTGTGCACAACTTATCATTAAATCACCAATCCAACAAACATTGGGACAAATACCTCCATGTCAAATTTATTTTAAAACACCACATGTTTGCATTGATCATTCAACTACTAGTTTGTTTTATAATTTTCAACCCCTTGCATCACATCAGCTTTCAGTGTCCCTCTTTTCCTCTTGCACATCACATGAGAAGATAGAGTAGGATAGAGACACTGCATTCATAGAGCTCTTGTTGCAAGGTTTAGCTCATATTTCTTGAGCGTGTTTTTTGGTATCAAGCCCCTCTATGTGTTTAGTATATAGCACATTTGTGTTATTTCAAGTTGAATTCACCATGGCGTGCTCTTATTACACCTACTGCAAGGCATTATATATTGTGTTTCATTAGCATTGACTGCTATTAGTTTGGGCATTGACCAAAAATTTTGCCCAATTCCCCTGAGGGTTGCATTAGGCATCAATTTTTTGTTTTATTTTTTCCCAATATTTAAATTCATTTATCTCTCATGCCATTGGCTGATTAAATGGGGGTATTATTTTGGAGCCAACAACGACCATCTTGAGAGAGAGTAAAATTCCATATTTCCAACCTCCTCTTCGAGAAGATGTATTATATCAAAACAAGGACCACCAAAAATAGGTAGACTTCAATACATCTACTATGTTGAAAAGAGAGCATGTCTTTCCAGGTTGAATGGATCTTATAACACAAATTTAAGCATTGGCTTCCCTATTTATTACAGAAATCAAGGAAAAAATCATGTTAAGCAAGGATTATATGGTAAGGACCTTAAATTTCCTTCATGAATTTTATTGTATATCTCAAGTGTATAATTTAGCAGTTTCTCTTGTAGTGGTTTGTCCCTAGTGAGATGCTCTGGTAGACATTGACATCTAGTGTGTTTTTAATTCCTATATCTATATGGCACATTGGATTTGTAACTTTCTTAGAGATACTTGACATCATATTTTATTGTCATTATTCTAAGAGAGGTCTTCACCTTTAAGGTCTTTCTATTCTTTCAATCAAGTGAAAATTTCTGTTTCGAGTGTGCATAGAAACTTAAATTTAATGAAAATATCATCTTGTGTTTTTTTAACAAGTTTTTCACCTTTACATTTTACAATCTATATATTTGGTTTTCTCATCTTGCTTCATATTTTCCTTTATCACTTAGTAAACATTGTAGAAAAAATATTCGTTTTAATTTTCACACTAAGCTTCCTTGGAGATTTTGTTGTCTAATTCTCGGCCAAAGATGGAGATATTTTTAATATATCTAAACTTTTCATTTATTGTTAAGAAAAGAAGTTGGAATTCTACTAGATGCATCATCAATGGATTTTACAAAGAACCTTGCACTAGCATGCCATATAGTTTGCAGTGGCTCACATATGTTGCTGTCTATATGAATCAATTCAAGAAGTCCTTTAAAATGGATTGTGGTATCTTTAAGGAAATGTCCTAATGATGCTTACCTTTAAAATGGATTCTGGTATCTTTAAGGAATTTTCCTAATGATGCTTGCCATAAAAGTAATTTATAGACGACTACAAAATTTATGATGAATCCACATCCCACCCATAACCAAGTTTTCCTCATCTCTACTAGTTTCTAGATAGATGGCCCAATCTACAGTGTCACAACTCCACACTTGCAATACCTGTCTTCTAAAGCTGTGTAAAATACTGTACAAAATTTTATACCATGATCCTAGAGATTGCACTTTCTCTGATCTGGGAAAAAATTCTTTCTTTGTCTATTGATAGGTTGTAAACAAGCAAACACGTGAAAATTGGATGTGGACAGCAGGACTTAACAAGGTGATGTTTCCCTTTGGAATGTTCCTCATAAATAAAGGGACTTAGTGCATTCTAGGTTCTAACAGACTTGTAATTCTATTTAAATAGTATATTTTTGACATTTATTACAAAACATTGAAAATAATATGGATAACTATAATAAGGGATACTTACTACTCTCTAAAGCACACAATAGAGGCAGCCAGCCTAGGAGATCGATTCCAATACCTCATACATGAAGCTCAAAGCACTCAACCACTTGAGCTAGCCCACCAGGCTTAATTACCTGACATTACTATATGATAAGGGGTATTTAAATAATATTTTTTGAATATACTCATCAGGACTGCACTCCATGCAGAGATAGGACATGGATTTTAAGTTTGGAAATGGATTAACAGTTTTGGGGCATGAACATGGACATTTTGGCTGGATAAATTTTATAATAGCTGAAATGTTGAGGAAATCTACTCAAAATGGCTTTGCAGCCCTGAAATGATATTTTTGAGAATCTGATATGTCCCTGAAATGTTTCAAGGATGTATCCCCTATGTGTCAGTATCGAAAACACTGAATGATGTTTCAAGCACCTCATCTTGATGTTTATTGTAACTTGGGGGCTACTCACTAAGTTTCATTTGTTGGGGAGCTGCAAATTAATAGTTAGTAGGCATGTAGATATTTTTGGGTATGTAATTTGCACCAAAGCAATAGAGGGCCTTGTTATTGTAGGGTTTGAAAGAACATTTGTGACATTCATCAGTGTTATCTAATAGTGTTCATGGATTTTCTACATTACTTGTTGATGTTACATTATGTTCTGTAAAATTGATGAGAAAAAAATTGAGTAATATCCTCTATCCTTATTCTTTTGAGTTTTGTTTTTCATTTGTACCTAGTTTTGTTCTGATCATTTTTTCCACATTTGTAATTGGTACCATGCCATTCAATCATTGAAAATCTAAAATCCACAAAAAAATGCATAACAATGATGTCTCCAAATCAATATTACCGAATTCCCTCTGATTTGAGTTGGACTCTCAAGTTTGACTCTTCTCTGTTTGGAATCCAAGACGACTTGTTTCTGGGTTGGACTCAGCCTCAAGTCATCCCATAAGTACTTGCAAATATGGCTTGGAAATGAAACTCAAACATGAGTTAGATTGATTTCGGTGAGTCAAATTTTTGAGTCTCATGAGTCAGACCCAGTCATATGCCTATTTCACTCATTACTCAGCACCAGTTATCATAAATGGTATGGTGCTTCTCTTCAAATTCATAAATGCCTCATTTTGTGTCAACTATTTATATCTCAAATATGTAAATGACTCGAGTCATATCTAATATGCTCACATGCCATTTCTTAGTAAAATGAAAAAATATTTCACTATGAATTAAATGATTAAAATAAATCATTATGACCCCTCAATGAAACATTTATTAGCATGCCACATGAATGAAAGCTATGCCAAATTCTCCGAGGGCCAAACAATGTGAGCATAACTGACTACCTATACAAATGATTGCAAAAAAACTAACTTCAGAACTAGTACAGGGGTTGTAGTTGAACTTCCATTCCTTCAGATGGGCGAGGGCCCCGCTCACGAGGTGGTGATACACTTTGGTGCAAGAGATCTATAGAATCTTCATCTTCATGGTTTCCCATAACCCAGTTGCTTTTGGGTGGAATTCTAATTTTCTTTCCTCTTTTAGACTCCTGGTACTCTAAGTAACCCACAGTCGTAGCACCAACTACAAACCACAGAACTAGAGCCCAATTAAGTCCTCTCACATCCTCACCACCATAACTGTCTCCAAGTTGTCTCATTCCACTTATAAGAGCTATAATTAAAATCACAAGTGCACTTCTTCCAGTAGCTACATGGAGGTATTCCCACATGATCCTTTTTGAGGAAGGCTTCTCCCTCACGGCAGTTTTCTTGGGGCACAAGTAAGCATTGAATGGCTGCCAACATGCAAAAAATATAGCTGCCACACCAAAATTCACATGCAGAGATTCTATTTGAAATCCTTTTAGTTTAGCTGTAGCAAAAATAAATCCAAGTAGCATCACAGATATACCCGAATATTGCAAATATACATGGATTTGAAACCATCCATCTCCTTTTATGTGTTTCAAATATCTCACTGCCAATACTCCTCCATGAAGAAAAATTCCCCATGCCAGGAACATCATAAATCCATGAACCGCTAAAACAGGGAGAAGTGCTTGGTCAGCCTCAACTGATGCACTAGCACTACTCTGCTACTTCTCTGAGAATGCATATTTATGTCAGCCAAGTGGTCCTCAGACCAAAGGGCGCTAGTAGCCCAAACAAATTTCAATGGTGAAGATGGATCTATAACATTCTTGCATTCTTGGCCTTTATTGCATCCCGGATGCAACGAGCGAGTGAACTCAAATGTTATAATTCCATTCTCAGATTTGCATCTTACATCAGACAATTCTTCTCCAGTAGGATGCACATTTGATGTATCGATCCTTCAACGAAGCAAAGTTTCATTTAAAAATAAAATAAAATTAAACAGTCGTCGGTCTTCCGACGCTTCTTTATAAGCATCAGTTTTGCGACACTTAAGAAGCATCGGTATTACGACACTTATAAAAATTTGGTATTGTGACACTTATAAAACGTTGGTATTATTGCGACACTTATAAAACGTTGGTATTGTGACACTTTTACAACTTCGGTATTGCGACACTTATAAAACTTCGGTATTGCAACACTTATAAAACGTCAGTATTGCGATGCTTATAAAACTTTGGTATTGCGACGCTTATAAAACGTCGGAATAACGATGCTTTGGATAATGTAGTAAGATCGATGGCTGTCTGCAAACGTCAAAACAAGTGTCTCTCTTCCGACGCTTTATTGAAGTGTCAGAATTGCGACTCTAAGGCTAACCACATTTTATCCGGCCTCAAACTGTCGCTCTTGTGACGACTATGTGTCAGAATAGTGACAAAGTGGCTATCAGAAATTGGGCCAAATTTACTAGTGGATTACAAGGACATGAAAGGGGTGCATCCTTTAGTATGAAGACATCAAATTTACATCAAAGAAGGATTCAAGGCTATGAGATAACCCCCAAGAAGAATGAACCCGACTCTAAAGGAAATAATCAAAGAAGAGATGCAAAAAATATTGGATGCGGAGTTCATATATCCTATATCCAACAGTGAGTGGGTATCTCCTCTTGTCCTAGTCCCAAAGAAGAATGGGAAGTGGTGAATTTGTGTTGATTATTGAGAACTTAACAAGGCCAACAAGAAAGACCATTTCCTTTTGCCCTTTATAGACCAAGTCCTGGATGGCCTTGCATGGAAGAAGTTATTTTCCTTCTTAGATGGGTTCAATGGGTACAATTAGATTCAGATCAGCCCTGAAGACTGGGATAAGACTACTTTCACCTGCCCTTGGGGTACCTTTTCTTATAGAATCCTAACCTTTGGTTATTCCAAGCAAATTCTTTAATATTTTCTTTCAATAGTTGGCATAGCTGCTTCTCTTCTTCATTTGAGAGGTTTGGGTTGATTAACAGAGATCTGGATGGGCCAAAATTGATAGCCTTGGTGGTTTCAAAGGTTGTCTGTCTCAACTAGTTGCACTTCCATCCAAGGTTGGATTTCATACACTTTGACTAGGGTTTTGAGAGGAGTGTTAGTGGAGGACTGGTTTTGAATGGCATGGTCGATGAGTTCATCTTCATTAAGCTTCCCCCGTCTAAGGATAACATCGATGGTACACATAGGGGAAGTGTTATATAACTCATTTTCTTTATTCTACAACCATATAGGGAGATCATGATCAATGGAAGGCTGGGCTGGAGGATATAACACTATCTATTTAGACAAGGGCCCATTTATGATAGTCATGTTTCTGGCCTGACAACTAATATAAGCGTCTGCAGTGGCTACCCAAGGTCTCCCTAAGGTGATAGGGTAACCTTTAAACTTGATTTTTATGTTGTAGGACCTGGAAATCTGTAGGATACTCCCAATAGTCAATGGTAACCATAACATCCTGAACAAGTCCTTCCAGAGATACTATGGACCAATTTGCAAGTTGCAGAACTGTTGTGGTTTGTAGAAATTATATGCACTAAGCATGCATATGTCCTTGATTCACCTGATCTCACACTATTTAACTTTATGAAAAATACTGAATTAATTCCACTTGTTAATATTTTGCGGAAAAATTAATTGCACACACATGTGAAGCATAAACAAAAATAATCAATCGCACATAACACAATTTTTAACTGGGAAAACATAAAGCTGAAAACCCCAACTATATATTATGTATCATGGAATCATATGAAAATCCTCATACAAAGCTTATCAAGCTCTCATTACAGTACAATCGTCATACACTAATCAGGACCAATATTGCAAATCCATGCATCGATCTTTGTCTCCTGCTAGCCTGCCTCCACTGCAAAATCCCTGCTGAAGAATAGCTCTGAATGAATTTGAATTACTCTTGCATTTACTGTGCAATCCTCATTGGAAACTCTAATGTGTGTGTGATGCAATCTATGCATCATTATAGTCACAACAGATAGTCTATCTTGCCCTTTCACCTACCTCTCCACTGGGTCTCCACTGAAACTGACATGCACTGTAGTTAACTGTTGTATTGTTCAGTTGATTAATGAGTTATTATTTGTGAATTAATTAACCAATTAATTCACTCCACTCTCACTAGTGTATCATTCAGTTAGACTAGATACAACTAGCTCAACTGAGTCTAACTGAGTTAAACTAAATACAACTCCATAACTACTTCTTCCAACTGTGTCATAACTCTGCCACTTGAGTTCTAACTGAGTCCTCCATGCATTAGCTCTAGTAAACCCTTGGGAATTGAGTAATTTCCTCAGTCCAATGATGTGCCACATCTGTGCACTGAACTGAAGTGCTCCAAGAGAATAAGTTGTTGTTTAGCGTCTGATTATTATTAAGAGCTAATAATAATAGACATGCATCTATTTTTGGATCATCAATCTATAAATATACTTCGCCTAATATTCTAAAAATAGAATTTCATATATTTATTCAACTTGACCAATCATCCACAAATAACATCCTGCAACTTCTGAAATATGATCATCATGTCTAAAAATAGACTTGCGCCAAAAATAGCCTATGGGCCCACTTAGTGAAGGCGACTCTTTTCACTAAGCTCATCATCTTTTTGAATCTCAAAACTCCCTCTCAACAAGATAAGGATTATCTTTCACCCTAATCCTACCTCTATGGTATTCGAATTTTCTCCTAGTGAGCGCCTTCATTAGAATATCTGCATCTTGATCCTCCATAGGAATGTACTGAAGCAACATGATCTTCCGCTACACACAATCTCTGATATGATGATACCATATATCAATATGTTTAGATCTATCATGAAACACAGGATTAACCGAGAGTTTAATGCAACTTTGATTATCACAATGTATCACTATGGGATCTAAATGTGAACCGAGCAAACCAACTAGAATCTTCCTCATCTAGATAGCCTCACATGCAGCTTGACTTGCTGCCATGTATTCTGATTCCATTGAACTGAGTGCCATGGATCTTTGTTTCTTTCTTTACCAAGAAACTACCGTAGATCTGATACTGAAAATCCCTCCTGATGTGCTCTTTCTATTTGTTGGGATTCCCGCCCAATCTACATCTGTGAAGCCATGCAACTTCACCTCATCTATCTGTCTGTACCATAAACCATACTCAGATGTGCCCTTGAGATATCTCAGAACATGCTTGCCTGCCTTCCAAAAGAGCTTGGTAGGCTTAACCATCACTTGTGAAAGCTGGTTCACTGAATAGCATATGTCTGGTATTGTATTGACTAAATACATGAGCGAACCCACCAACTATCGATAAACAGTGGCATCCACTACCTCTGCCAATGTAGCATCCTCTTTCTTCCAATTTCCTAGAAAAGGAGTGTCGATAGGCTTGCATCCTTGCATGTGAAACTTCTCCAGTATCTCCCGGGAATATTTTCCTCGAGACACAAATAGTTCACCTTCCCTCTACCATATTTCCAACCCAAGGAAATACTGAAGGAGGCCCAAATCCTTCATCTTAAACTCCTTTGCAAGATCTACCTTGCATGAGTGTATCAACTTCTCATCATCTGTTAGTATTAAATCATGAACATAAAGTACAATGATTGAAAGCTTACCCTCAACCACAATTTGGTATAGGTTTGCATCTGCCTCACTCTTGGTGAAGCCAAGTCCAGTGAAATAGCTATCAATCTGAGTGTACCAAGCATGGGGTGCTTGTTTCAGCCCATACAATGCTCTTTTGAGCCTGAACAAATGTGACTCGCTGCTGAAGATCTCAAATCCTTCAGGATGCCCAATGTACAACTCTTCCTCAATGATCCCATTAAGGAACACAATCTTCACATCCATCTGATGAATGTGCCAACCCATCTGCACTGAGAGAGCAAGATGGTTCATATGGAAGAATACCGTGCGACCGATGCAAAGGTTTCTTCATAGTCAATCCCCTCAATCTATGCGAAGCCCCGGGCAACAAATCTTGCCTTATAATTCTCAACACTCCCATCAGAAACTTGCTTTAATGATTTTCCCACCAGCCTTGGAACAATATCCCAAGCACTGTTTCTAACAATGGAGTCATACTCCTCCACCATGGTATCTACCCATGTGGGCTTTTGCACTACTTCAAAATAAGATGGCTCTGTCACGATACACTTGCTTGTAAGAGCCATGTATCAAGTAAATCAATCAGGTGATTGTCTCTATCTGCGCTATGATGTAGGGACTCCTACATTATATGCCGCATCAAGCTTTAGTATCTCAGCTTCTGTGGTATGCTTTCTGCCTTGTCTAATTTTTGGTTCTGCATGAGTGGACTCCTCCACTCCATGAATATCCTCCTGTGGCTGATCCGCATCCAGAGGCTCATCTTTTGGAACAAGAAGTTCCTCCTCCGCATGCAAGTGTAGCTCCCTCTCAAGAAACAACTTCATGGCTTTCACCTCATTGAATTTTATATCTCGTTGCACAACAATTATCTGACTATCTAGAAAATACACATGATAGTTATGGGGTGTTTCTGTGTACCCCACAAATATCCCAACTTCTACAGTCAGCTCTAGCTTCTTCCTGGCGTCCTTCATCACATGAATGTAAACAGGTGAGCCAAATATTTTCAAATGAGAAATATCAGGCTTCTTACCAGTAAAATATTCTTTGGGTGTACTCATGCGAAGTACTCTACGAGGACAACGGTTTTGCACATAAACCGCAGTGTTGCATGCTTCCTCCCACAAGTGCATCGGTAGGCCCTGGTCATGCAGCATTGCTCATGAAACACCCATGATCATTCTGTTCTTCCTCTCCACGACCCCATTCTGCTATGGGTTATGAGGCGCTATGTGTTCTCTTTTAATTCCTTCTTAGCTACAAAAGTCTTTGAATTCGCCCGAGATGTATTCACCACCATTATCGCTCCGTAGAGATTTCACTTGCTTCACCGACTTCTTCTCCACCAATGCCTTGAACTCACAGAACTTTGAGAACATTTGACTCTTCTTCTACATGAAGAAGATCCAACATCTACGAGAATAATCATCAACAAATATAACATAATACCTGTGTTTTTTTGTTGAAGCAACCGAGAAAGTTCCACACACGTCTGTGTGAATTCTCTCCAGGATCACCGAAGCACGGTTCTCCTTCTCATGAAAGGTGGTCTTCACAAACTTACCCATAGTACATCCCTTGCACTGATCTGACTGCGCAAGAGTACCCTTGGGAAGTCCAGTAGAAATCTACTGCAAAATCTTCAAAGCGCCATGGTGAAGATGGCCCAGTCTCCTATGCCATAATTTGCTCTAATCTCGGCTCACCACTTCTTCTGCTTTGCCCACCATTGCAGCACAGCCATATACCTCCAGCTTGCAGATATTCTTAATTCGAACCCCTATATTCTTGGTTTGAACCATTGTTTTATGTCGAGGGAATGCTTTTCCCTCACTGAAAACAATATCATAACCTCTGTCTTCCAGCATTGCGATTGAGACCAAGTTCTTTTTCAGACCCGAAACATGCATAACATTCTTCAACAAGAATGGATTACCGAACTCTCTCTCAAAGGTAATGGTCCCAATGCCAGTCGCACTGTACCAACCATTGTCACCCATCTCTATATGCATCTGGAGGTCCTTCTCCTCCAAGTCACTAAAAAACTCTTTGTCTCTCGTCATATGAAAAGACACACCACTATCAAGATACCACACCGATCCCATGCAGCTTGAAACCAAGCAAGCGATCAAGGAGCAATCAAGATCAAATTGCAAGGCTAAGGCCTCTCCAGGTTCAGATCCAACAACCTTCTTGTTCTTATTCTTCTGTGGATAGTTAGTGGCGAAATGTCCATGTCTGTGACAGTGAAAACACTTCACTTTGGACAAATCCTGCCTCTTGCCTTTAGCATTGGATTTTGAAGGATGTTTCTCCCCCTTCCCTTTCCTTGCTTTGGCAGCCAAAGCCCAATTCTCTTCATCTTCATTCTTCGATGAAGATCCATCCCTGGTACCCCGCCTTATCTCCTCCTGCACAAGATCTGACCAAAGTCGCTCCCATCCCGACAGTTTCTCCCGTCCATTAACAAAGTCTTTGTAGCTATGCCAACTCTTCGGAAGCCCAAGGAGAGCCAAGCTCACCAAGTCTTCTTCATCAATAGTAACCCCCACACTTCCCAGTTCATCCTTGCAGTGGACAAACCTTGTGAGGTATTTGGGAATACTGTCGCCCTTCTCCATTTTTATTTTTCTGAGCTTGTCTTTAAGTGCCAACTTCCTCTGGTCACTTCTGCTTTGGAACAAATGTGTCAAATCCTTCCACATTAAGAATGGAGTGGCTTTCCCATGAAGGCTAGATATAATATGGTCCTTCACACCTTCCAACATAATTCTCCTTGTCTTTGTTGTATTCTTTTGCCATGCGTCAAGTAATGCAACATTGCTAGATCCCGACTTAGGAACATCACTATCGATGAACTCCTTCAGTCCATTATCCTCCAGCACTGTCTCCATCCTATCCTTCCAGGCTATGTAATTCGAGCTCCCATCAAGGGCATACTCCAATCGCAACCCGTTGAAAGACATTTCAATGTATACTGAACTTCTGCACCAAGAATCTTCTGTAGCAAATTCGAATTGTCCACCAACACAAACTCACTTCACAATTGAAATATTCAATAAAAAATGCTCTGATACCATGTAGAAATTATATGCACTAAGCATGCATATGTCCTTGATTCACCTGATCTCACACTATTTAACTTTATGCAAAATACTGAATCAATTCCACTTGTTAATCTTTTGCGGAAAAATTAATTGCACACACATGTGAAGCATAAACAAAAATAATCAATCGCACATAACACAGTTTTTAACCGGGAAAGCCTGAAGCTGAAAAACCAAAATATATGTTATGTATCATGGAATCATATGAAAATCCTCATACAAATATTATCAAGCTCTTATTACAGTACAATCGTGATACACTAATCAGGACCAATCTTGCAAATCCATGCATCGATATTTTCCTCCTACTAGCCTGCCTCCACTGCACAATCCTACTAAAGAATAGCTCTGAATGAATTCAAATTACTCTTTCCTTGACTGTGAAATCCTCATAGGAAACTCCAATGTGTGTGTGATGCAATCAATGCATCACTATAGTCACAACAGATAGTCTATCTTGCCCTTTCACCTACCTCTCCACTGGGTCTCCACTGAAACTGACATGCACTGTAGTTAATTATTGTATTGTTCAGTTGAATAATGAGTTATTATTTGTGAATTAATTAACTAATTAATTCACTCCACTCTCACTAGTGTATCAATCAGTTAGACTAGATACAACTAGCTCAACTGAGTCTAATTGAGTTAAACTAAATACAACTCCATAACTACTTCTTCCAACTGTGTCATAACTCTGCCACTTGAGTTATAACTGAGTCCTCCATGCATTAGCTCTAGTAAACCCTTGGGAATTGAGTAATTTCTTCATTCCACTGATGTGCCACATCTGTGCATTGAACTGAAGTGCTCCAAGAGAATAAGTTTCTATTTAGCGTCTGATTATTATTAAGAGCTAATAATAATCGACATGAATCTATTTTTGGATCGAAAATCTATAAATATACTTCACCTAATATTCTAAAAAAATAATTTCATCTATTTATCCAACTTGACCAACCATCCACAAATAGCATCCTGCAACTTCTGAAATATGATCATCATGTCTAAAAATAGACATAGTCTAGAAATAGACTTGTGCCAAAAATAGCCTGCGAGCCCACTTAGTGAAGGCGACTCTTTTCACTAAGCTCATCATCTTGTTGAATCTCAACATGGTTTTCTTAAAGTCCCTTAGAGATTAACTTTCAGCATAGTTTACTTGGTCATGATATTGATGCCAGCCCCTAAATCAATTAGAGTGTTGGGGACTATGACACCATCTATATGTACATCAAAAAGTGGACTACTAGGTTCCAGTTATTTTGGAAATATCACCTTCCCCAACATCAGGTCAGACAATTTTCCTACCACATTGATGGTGAGGGTGTCTCTCTTCCTCCTTCCAAGTTTCTTGAAGCACTTTTCTTTGATGAGCCTATTGTATATAGGGACATCCTTAATGGCCTGGAGAAGTGGTATATTTACACACAAATTTTCCAATTCTCCTAGGAGTTCATTCTCCTTTGGGGTGTGTTGACTAGGTTGGATAAAGCGCTCGGGAAAAGGATTTTTTTAGATCTTAGTGTTATCTTCTTCCTTTTCCTCCTCAACCTCTATAGGTGGAGATGGAGGATGGTTGTCTAGGAGTACTCTTCCCGACCTGAGGTTAACCTCCTATATCTCCACATCATAAGCTGGATGGGATGTTTCTCCACTAGGAGCCTGTTGTGCCTGTCTGTTGCTAGGGTTCAGTTGGGCTGTGTAGGTATAGGTAGCCTAGGTGGAGTAGCGTTAGTAAGCTGATTTTGAGGTTGGGATGGAGGCAGTAGAATAGGTAGTTGATTTTTTTGAGGCCTCCACCCTTGGGATGGATTTTTCCACTAAGGTTGTTGTCGAACGTACTACTGAAATGGTTGGTTTACTCGCTGAGGATGATATGAAGGGTTGGAAGGCAAAGTAGGAGGCATAGACCAGGATGAAGGAGTGGGGGTGTACCAAGGTTGCATGGGTGCACTTTGATTGTTGTAATAGTAAGACTGAGGGGCACCTTGCATACCTTGCTAGTATGGTCGACGTCCCTTAGGCCTTATTTGGTTGATGAAATAGAGTTGCTCTAGCATTGTTTCCCCACCTTGATATACATATTTAAGTCCAGGTAAGGATGGATACTTGTATGTGGCATTATTCTCTTCATAAACTAAGCAAACCTATATGACATTCAATGGACATTAATGTCTTGTGTGTTTTCTAGTACATCTATGACAAAATATGGCCAGGTGTAATGTTCCAAATCTGAAACTCTGTAATGTATAAGTTGTATAAAGGTCTTGTTATGATTTATAAGCATAAAATATACATAAGAAACACATAGAAATGATTTTTAGCTACAGCAGCAACTGGTACTGCGTTTCATGATCCGAAAAGTGGGGAAAAGGGGTGTTTTATGACCTAAAAAGGTTGTTTTCAGAAATGAGCATGAAAATAAGCAGGGGAAATAGCTGGATATGATATCTTAGGTCATGAGGGACCTATGATCCTAATTTTAGCTCAAACTAATGCTTCTAGATATATTAAGCAGCTCCTTTCTCGACTAGGCTAGAAAACACTAATTTCCCATGACTTTACTAAACAGAAACATCTGAATACAGTGAGAGCATAATTTCCATGAGGGTTTCTATAGAAAATGATAAAATAAGACTGATATGAAACTTATATTGATCAAAAAATAGAGAAATGGAGATTTACAAGCTTATATAGTAAAACAAGACACCCGACAAAGGTTTCTAGTAAAATGCATGAATAACATGCAGCACTGCAGAAATAACGTAGTTACTATATATATATGTATTATAAATGGCTGAATATGACATTAAATATATGAATAATACATAAATATGGCCAAAGGCCTCTCTAACAAACTCCCAGAGGGAAATGAGCACCTCCTCCTCAAAGACTAGCACAATATCAAAGGATGCAACACTGCTGCTGCTGCCTCTGCATCAAGGACACAGTTTTCTGAAAGAGACTACGCTGTGGCTGAATATGGATGAATGGAATCAAGCCAAATACTGAAATTAATCTCAAATAACTCTCCTTTGATCCCTTCAGCAAGCTGATCTAAAGAGAGGATGGAATACCCGCATAGGAATTCCTTGCACTAAGCAGTGCAACAACTCCGTCTAAACAGCTGAAGTATGCAATTGGTCTCTAGAAAAAAATATATGAATACATGAATGAATATCCTTTGATTCTATGCCCTCCTTTTATCTTTGGTGAGCCTCCTCACCCTAGACCCCACACAAAATTGAGGTGACTTCTTCATGAAGCTTCCTCTTTCAAAACTGCGCTGCCCTAGTTAGCTTCCCTCCTCTTTGTGACAGCGCTGTTGACTTGGTAAACTGGAACAAATCCACTTGCAATGCCTCTGTTCACACCAAGGGATATTCAATCTGGTTCTCATATGTGTGTCTAGGCTAATCCTTGTTCACATTGAGCTAGTTTACTTGAGTATTTCTTCCTCCTCAAGAATGGTTGTTGACTTAGTCAAACTTGATTATGTCTCCATCTAAAATGTCCTTGTTCACACTTGGAAGTGTAAAACCAGCTCCTAAGGTGAAATCTTCCCTTACTAAGGTGGGATTTATTCATATTTTATTGTTCATGGGCCTCCTTACCCATTTCTTCCTCTCCTAGGTGAAAGTAGCAAAATCTAATATTCCAATTTGCTTATGTGGAAATTTTGGAATATTATAGTCCTTCCCTCCCAAATGTTGCTTGTCCTCAAGAAATTGCAAGGATAGGACTGAAGAGCACCCTCTTCTCCCCTAAAAAAACCTAATAATATGAAATCCTCCAAGGATCAAGGTGCTGCATCATCAATATATCTCCAAGTTGCCCCTCCAAAGTGTGCAAGCCATCTTTTGGGAAGCATCCCAAATAGCTAACGTTGTGTGACAATGAAAGATACATGGAAGCAACAATGGGTTGTTTGTAGGTCCTCTCAAAGCATGAGGGCTGATATAGATTGGGGTTCATCATCCCCATTTGAATCTCTCCTCCCCAAGCTATCAACCAAACAAAATGGTTCACCCTCCAGTATGGTAACTCATGAAAATCATTCTCCACCTGAAGCTCCGACAAAGTAGGTGGGCTGAAATTTTGGTCATGGTAGACATAGTAGCCTACCCCATGTTGTCTTCCTCTCCACTTAATACAAGTGTAAAGTATTTGCTGATATTGGATTGCAATAAGGTTTCCCTCCAATGGCAAGAAGGAAACTAGACCTGCAAAGGTTCCTCTCCCAGCGCTGTGAGTCAAGCTGGCCCAAACCATCTTATGCATGATGGACAAGAAATCATAATCATATGGCACCCCATCCATCTCATGGCCCTCCTCCTTAAGAAAAAAATATGTTTTTGTAGAGGCCATGTATCTTCCCATGCTCCCTTAGAGCATGCAATGCAGAAAGTGTGGGGATGCTCCTCCCCCAAGAACACACCCACTCCATGTGTTCCTCCTCCAATCATGCTCCTCATAGAGGTAAGAAAAATGTCAGAAAATAGGATAATGATAAACAGTGTAATGAGAGAAATACTGAAGGTTTTATGTGGTACTGGAAGGTACCAACAGTCTCCCAAGTGGTCACAGCGCAGTCTACCCCACTGTAGCTTCAGAAAATGGTATGGCAAGTTGTCTCTTGACAAATGGTTTGCTATATAAGTCATCACACCCACTAATAAATAGTAGATGGATGAATATGTCAATTGAGCACATAAGAAGCAACCAAACACTTGCCCCATATCATACAGTAGATGCCTGTCTCCATCATGATAGTTGGCCAAAAATAGACCATGGAGTCCAAAGAAAAGCTTTCCCCTTTGTAGAACAATGCACTACAAGGAAAAGGTAAGAGCATGCAAATACTGTATTGAACAATCAATAAGTGCATTAATAGAATTCTTACCATGTACCGAAGACAAGATGGTGACAAGATCCAGAGATGAATCCTCCATAGAGGTATGGCATACCCATATGAAGAGGAATGAACCACATGCTGCCTGAAAATCCTCCTTCTCATGCTTGGAATTCCAAATCAAGGAGATCATACCATAATAACCAATGAGTCCATCCACCAGTATAGCAATCTCACCTCCTCTATTCTCATCAAGTGCATCAAATATGAAGTGATCCTGGGAACACCCCATCAATAAGCTCATGCTCCAAAGTGACAGTGTTGTTGGCCTATGCAAATAGGCTCCTGCCAAATCATAAATCCATTCTCTGACATGCCCCATGTCAAAGAATCCTCCCATAATGTTTCCATCTCCTCCCATTGCAACATCATGCAAAATGTGAGAGCAACTCTTCCCTTTCTCTCTCTCAATCCTCCAAAGCAAAAAATGTCTTTGTTGTCTCATCATACCTCCATCATATAACTGATGCAGTGAAAAAAAAATGACCATATCATCATGATGTATCCACACTCCTTGCTGCCCCATGATGAAAGTATCCGACCAATATTCCTTCCTCTTCTCACTCCATGGAAAAGGACATGTCATAGGTTGACCAAACTCTCTCAAGAGTAGCCAATGCAGCATTGCCTCTTGCTGCCCGGTGTCATAGACTTGCAAGAGGCTTACCAACCTCTTGTCTCCCATCCACATCCACTCAACTTCATGTGGATGCCTCCTATCTTTCTCCATCTTGGAATTCCTCTAATGAGGTCTACCATCCTCCCATATCAGACCTTTCTCCTTCAATTTCATAAGAGGCTGAAATGAAACTCCTTGGAGACCTCCAAGAAAGGATCTCTCATCAATGATTATCTTGGACCCATAAGGATCTAAAGGGACTAAAAGAAAATCCTCCTTTCTTCTACCTCTTGACAGAGCTGTAACCCTCCTCCAAGGTAAAGTTGCTGCCTCATACCCCATCTCAATGTTCATGACTCCCTCTAAAATATCACACTTCAACCTCAAGGGTTGTGTGTGACTCATCAATGATACATGAGGTTGAGGGTTGAAATCTCCCTTGAACCTCTCAAGCTTGCACAACACAGTGCAATCCTGCTGCTCTATCACAACAATACAATTTGATCCTGGGCCATATGCAAACAAATCTCCAACCATTTCCATAAAATTTTCTGAAATGTTAAGACATGGAAACTTATGCATACCTTTGTGAGCCTTTGGGAAATATTCTATGGCTGCAAGAGTTCCTCTCTTCAATATGTTGGCTGATCCAACTAATGGTGTAGAAGGCTGCTCTCTCAAGGCTATGGTAGTGCTGGTACTTGCCTCCTCCCATGGTGGTGTGGGTCTTCTCTCCTCTGATATTTCCTCATCAAAGGTTCTGATCAACTCTTGAGTGAACTTAGAGAAAGAAGTCACCCTTGTGTGGTTTAGGTGACTGCACCACCGAGCATTGGCTTCACCCTCTAGGTGCAGCGCTGCAACTGCTGCTGCCTCCCTCTCTTCCACTAGATGAAGTATAAAGAATGCCTCAAGCTTTCTTTCCGAAGCTCCTGTTGTAGTTGACCCATCAAATTTAGACAATAGGAATCTATTTCCTCTAATCTATCCTTTACTGCAAGGTCTTCTTGTTGAACCCTTAGTTAAATTGAGAGGGGGGGGTGAATCAGTTTAACACATTCATGGAATTTTAAAATTTTTCATTAAACTTATTTACACCTTCATTTCATGATCAACTAATCTTAATATGTGAGCAGCAAGTATTAAGCAGATTAGATACACCATATCAACACATAAACATCATGCACATAGACAATAGATATAAATGGAAACCCATAGGGGAGAAAACTACATCTTATTATTGTTGTGATGAAAAGGCAATCTCCAACTCCCTCTCACCACTGATTTTCTGTAGGCTCCAACCTACAGGAGGCTCCTACCTCAATTCTGCAAGCTACAAATTGCAAGGAAGCTCCAACTCCCATCTATTTTTTGCAGGCTACAACCTACAGGAGGCTCCTACATCAATTCTATAAGCTACAACTTGCAAGGAAGCTCCAACTCCCATCTATTTTCTATAGGTTATAACCTACAGGAGGCTCCTACCTCAGCCAGCTACAACTGACATCTATCAAGCTACAACTTGATATGGAAGCACCAACTTCCTCACTCTTTCATAAAAAACACATGTTGATTTACCTGGATATCATCTCTATTCTATTCCTTCTTCACTATTGTCCACTAGCCTTCATATCTACCTTATATCATCTTTGAATATTCACAGCTTCTCTATCTGCTCCTCCTTCTTCTTACCCTCTCTGCCTCATTTCTCCATTCTCTAACCTCTCAATGCATATCTATGTGATATCATTTATAGATTTTACCACATGACTGTTTGTATTCCACAGGGAATTCGAAATGAATAGCCATGACTCTTTGACTTCTGCCTTCTCATTTCTTTGTCCAGATCATTCAGAGGAATATAACAATATGTACATTTCAATATTACAGTGGGGTATTTCTTTTCTTACGAAGACTTGCCTTTGCATCACACACAATAAAAATAATTTTAAATCATTTACATTCATATTTACAGTTACATAAATCAATTTCACTCAACCCTTTTTCGGCCCTTGGCTTGCTTTTTGTTTGTATTTTCTGCTGCTGTCATTGTCTTTTTCAGTTTCTGCATACTCTCTTGTTTTCCATGCATGTAGAATGCATTTCCCAAATTATGTTCCAAATCTGGCAGCTTTATCAAAATTCACAATATTTTAAATTGCGGAAGCTCTTCAAAACATATGGTTCAAAACCACTCAACGCATATACAATGCTCTTCTATAAAACCCAAATAAATCTTGGAATATAAATCGGGCTTTAACGCTTTACCAATTCAATCTTTGATTCAAAATCAAACCAAATTCACAATACTCATATGTGGTTCTTTACCTGTTTCAAATCTTATGGTTAACCCATAGTCCAACCCACTTCATAAGTCATCAAATGAATATTTCAACTTTGGAATACAACTCAATATGAATTCATATAATAATACCAAATGTTATCAAAACACTAAACTTTAGACCAAAGCATAGTATACTTGAAGTATGAACTTCAAGTTTCAACATATATCCATTCGAAAGTTCGACTTTGTTTTAATCATCAGCATAGTTTAATACGCACTTTACGGACTTTAGGTTAAAATCCAAAGTTATATAATGTCAATAACCATTAGAATTATTATTTAACTCAATGTTGGTCTTTCTCTCGGGCCCACATATATATTGGTTCTCTTCATTATTCATCATCGACTTGGTTTAAACCAAAAACCCATTTAACTTCCAGAACAAGACCTTTTTCGGATGAAATTTATCATGAACCCATTATATAATATGGCCCCCACATAAATTTCATTATAAAACACTGAATTTGTATTAAAAATATCCAACACATAAATCTTTGGGTCCACTTTTACTCACCGAAAAATAATGTAGGTCCCACAACACGCCTTCCATTAACTATCAAATAGATCTGACGGTCAATAGCTTCTCTCATTCCAAAACTCAATTACGTGCCCATCCGATGTATATCACACAATTTAGATGCACGACACCTAATTCTCAGAAATTACGCGAAAAAAGGGGTTTTACTCTTACCACTTTTCCCACGCGTCCATCGACTAGTGATATCACGTTTTTTTTTGTGAATCCACTTACCATTTTTAAGTTGCATGAATACCACTTGTTTGTTTCTTCAAAACTGTGTTGTTGCTCACGGTTCCATATGCCTGTTTGTTCAAGGTTCTATTTCAATTCATAATTCCACCTTCCTTTAACTCTGTTTCATTAACTCGCATTTACTTCCATTTTCTGAACTGTGTTGCTATTCCACTCGATCCAATCTCTGATGGCCCAGTTCCTTATAACCTCACGCAATTGTAATTCCTTTATATATATATGAATGGCATACATGAATTCCTTCCTTGGCTTCATTCAACAGATTCCTCCAGCTCCAGAAAATTTCAACATCAATCAATTCATCAAATGAATTAAACACTCCATTCAACTACAACACTTAATTCACGATGCTGTTTAATTTTAACAAATTAAACAGGTTTTTTAAAACCCTCTCCATATACTTCCACTTGCTGTGAGTTTGAAAATTCCATCCTTGTTTCATTCATGGTCATGAATATTGTTCACTAAAGAAACCCTTCCATTAACTCAGGTCTTACTCCACTTTCAATTCAACAGTTCGTTGGTCATTAAACCTCTTCTTACGCACACAATCAAGTAGAGCACGTTTTCATTTCACCTTCAGAAGTGCTTTTCATAAAATGTAGATTCCACATTAATTTATAGAACTCACCTGTTCTTATCAATTCAATTGCAACCAAAATCGATATACTCAAAGGTTGTATGACGATTCAACTTTCTTCAATAGGATCGATCCTTTTCGTGATCGATCTTTCTCAAATGATATGAGTGCAAAATTATATCAACCCTCTATTTCACACAAAGTCACTAATTCAGCCAATAACACAGAGTTTCACAACTTTCCCACAAAGGTACTTTGGAAATACTATTAAACCCTTGCCACAGAGTTTATTCAAAACTATTTATAAACCTTGATCGACTCATATATGTAATCAGTGCACAGATAATTGCACACCACAACATCGACACAAATGTCAATTTATTCGATAATACACAGAGTATATTTAAACCCCCAATTACAGAGTCTCATCACACAACATTTAAACTCATCAATACTCATACTATCTCTACTTCTTTGCTACCTCTACTTCTTGTCTAATGCTTTCTCTGCTGCCTCTCTGCTACCTCTCTACTTCTTTGTTGCCTCTGCTACCTCTCTACTTCTTTGCTGCCTCTGCTACCTCTCTGATCCTTGTGTATCTTTGTTGTGTTTGTGTTGAAGATTGCAACAAGAAACAGTGAAGGAGGCATCCTGAAACATCATCCTTGATCCTAGTTGGAAAATAATCACCTAAACTAGGTGGGGCCCACACTGGCTATTTTTAGGTGTATGTCTATTTTTAGACATGGTGAGAATATTCTATAAGTTGCAGGATGCTATTAGTAGATGGTTGGTCAAGTTGGAAAAATAGATGGACTTCTATTTTTAGACATATTGGGCAGAATCTATTTTTAGATTGCCAGTCTAAAAATAGATATGTCGAATATTATTAGCTCTTAATAATATTTTGACTCTAAACATTATATTATTCTCTTGGAGCACTTCAGTTAAGTGCACAGATGTGGCACAAGAGCTGACAGAAGGAATTACGCTATTCCTGAGGGTTAAGTGGAGCTATTGCATGGAGACTTCAGTTAGAACTCATGTGACAGAGTTTGGTGGAGTTGTAGAAGTAGTTGGTGGAGTTGTGTTCAGTTTAACTCAGTTAGACACAGTTGAGCTAGTTATATCTAGTCTAACTGAATGATACACTAGTGAGAGTGGTGTGAATTAATTAATTATTAATTCACTAAATATTAACTCATTAATAAACTGAAGAATACATCAGTTAACTACAGTGCATGGCAGTTTCAGTGGAGACCAGTGGAGAGATAGATGAAAGGGCAAGATAGACTATCTGTTGTGACTATTAGTGATGCATGAATTGCATCTACATATACATTGGAGTTTCCAATGATAATAACGCAATCAATGAGAGTGGGATTACATTGAATTGGTCTTTGTAATCAGCTTGGATTGCGCAGTGGAGGTAAGCTAGCAGGAGGGCAAGATCGATGCATGGATTTGCAAGATTGTTCCTGATTAGTGTGTGACGATTGTATTGTACTGAGAGCTTGATGTACTAGGCTTTGTATGAGATTGCTACATGATCTCCATGATACATAATATGATAGTTGGGGTTTTCAGCTTCGGGCTTTCCCATTAAACAAAATCTATTATGTGTGTTTTATTTCTTCTGTTATTGCCTAAATCTACCATGGGCTGAAAGAAGGTAGAGTTTAGGGTAACGTCAAACCACGCTCAGTCTGGTAGCTAGCCCTACCAGATTAGGAGAGGGCTCTCTCCGGGTCAATATCAGCAAAAATAATCAATGGGGCTTGAGATGACTTGAAATAAAACCTAATTTTAGGCTAGGTATATAATTAAAGGAGTTTGGTTTTGATTTTGGGGTTTTTGTTGGAAACAAAGGGAAAGGCAGTTTTGGGTTCGGGGATGAGGCCCTGAATTTTGCGAGTTACGAGATAGGGAAAGGCAATTGTTTTGATGCTTTGGATTGAATGAATGGATAGTTTAGACCGGTGAGGAGCTGAAGAGGGCAATATTCTTTCAAGAATCCTCTTCAAACAGAAGAAAACATGGAAAATTAAACAGAACTAAAGGCAGAGCAAAGCAATCTAATGAATTCCACCTTTATCACTCATTTGTTTAATTTAAGAAGAAATGAGAAGGGAAATGATACACATAAACATCAGTGAACTTACAATCACATAGATAAACACACCATCAAAACACATAGACACATGGATCCCAAAGAGTGCTGCAAACCCTGGTCTATTCCTTTGCCAAAATTGCAGAGATGAAATGTACAATGAAGTGACAAACAATCCCAAGTGTCCAACCTCTGAAAATTACTGAGAAAATACAAGATATAGAAAATCCTAACTCATTTCCATGCCTCTAGGGGTTGAGCTCACTAGTTTAGGAGTTGTTTCAACCATATCTAAACTAAGAACTGGAAAATAGGCAATGAAACAACTTGCCTCTATATGATAAGAAACTGATTCATTCACTTACATTTCACTTTTTGGTGGATGAATCTACTTGGATGAGTAAAAATGTGCCAAAATTACATCATAGTCATGAAATTACATCAATTTACATCAAGAGTTACGTGAAAAAGTAAAAATAGCGAAAACTAGGCGAAAAACTGAGCTGTTGAGTGAAAAATAGGCCAAATTTTCCAATGCGCCACGCCTGAAATCTCTATGCGTAGCGCCACTTTGAGGCTGACTTTTAGGGCCTTCCCGGAGTCCAAATTGAGTGCAGGATAGCTCGTTGGAAAGCACTGCCTGTATAATTTCCAACCCAAGTGGAATTTCTAAATTTGGTTGCAATTTTCCCATCCAAAAATCAAATCGCCCAACACTGCTTCCTGTGTGTCCAAAAAGTGGCAGAAAGGCCATTTTTGAGGTTTTTTTGACCCTTTAGGCAACCTAAAACTTGCCAAAATCCTTAGGTAATGGGTAGGAATGCATAATTTGTGATGAAAAATCCAAAAATGCAAATTTTTCCTCAAAAGGAGCTGCCAATTATAAGCGCGCGCCAAGTGGTGCTACGCGTCGGGCGAAAAAATCTGTGTTTAGGCCAAAAAATTCAAAATTGACAAAAGGTTTCCCAAATTTCTTGAAATTTGGTTGAATTTCCACCTTCAATCACTATGCTGGGCCAAAAAAGCTTCAGCCAAAATTTGGAGTCTATCATGCCTTTTACGCCTCCTCGATGCCTTCTTCATCTATGTTCCCTGAGGTGAATATGAGGAGTTTGGTGTCTTTGGTTTTTGTTGCCAAATATGTGATAACAAGTGAGGGGCTATGGAGGGATAGGGTGGTGGAAATTATGGAAATTATAGACTATTATCAAGTGAAATTGTGAATTAAATAGTTTGGGGCAGTCACTTGGTTTCTTGGAACAGCCTTGGGGTTTGAGGAAATTTACAATTGGGATGGGGACAATGGGAATGGTTTAGGAAATGAATGATTTAGGGATACAAGGGAATATGAAAAATGGACTAATGTAGAATGGTTAGTGGGGATGGGAGTAATGAGGTGTGGAGAAATGGAATGACGAACACAAAAACCACTTCTAAACCCTAAGGATTGCACAAGATAATTGGGTTTGAGTTTTTAATATTAAATCCTCCATAAAACCATGCAGATATTGTTCTGACAATGAGCTTCAAATTCTCGTTGGACCAAGAGATCCAGAATATTTGGGTTTTGGAAGAAATGGAGTTAATTAGCTTTCGGCCCTATGCGTGTCTCTTGATAACCCAATATCCTGCGCGCCCCTCCAATGCACCGCGCCAGTGTATTTTTTACACTGCGGAGGCAGCCCAATGCACCGCGCCGGCCCAGTGCGTCGCGACACTCAGGCTATGCGTTGCGCATTGAAACTTCAACACAATTTTCCCTCAAGCTTCTTCCTTCGCTCCTCACGAGTTCTCCTTTGCTCACTGCTGTCTCTTGGCATGCAAATGGATTCTTGAAACATAAAGGTCATATTTATACCAAGTAATTTGATTTTTCATTTGAAAAACCCATTTTGTAATGTTGCAAACTTTGATACTTTTCAAAAGAACTCTTTTTTCCTTTCCTTTTTGCTTTTGGACTGAATGATGAGCTTTCTGTCTGTCTTGTAGCGAATGGATGGCTGGGGATTCGACAAAGGCGACCAGGGCTGTGAATGGAGCATTATTACAACTGAAGAATTTGAAAATTACATTACATTTGTTACAAAAGATGAAATAGACGATTTTTCTTCAAAACAAAGTTTTGAAGAAAAATTATTATCAAGCATTATGACAATGAAATTTTTGCACTGAGACCTTATTTTAAATTCCCTCATGTGCCTGCTAACATTATTAGTCATTTTGAAGACTAAATTAAAAAAAACCTAGACCTAATGAGACTAAAAACCCTAAAATGACTCTTTGCTAACTAGGAGGCCAAACATAACTGTAAATGATTTTGATGAACAGACCTAGGCCAGCAGGTACATGACATGAGGGATATGAGTGACAAGACCCTACCGTCATATGATCCATGCTCCTAATGGAATGCAGCTGACTGAACTAAGTGAGACACCTAAAATGAAATGCAACAAGAGAAATTTGATCTCTGACGGAGGGATGAAGATACCGACTCTAACATTGGCTCCAATGGGGATGGTAGCTCCTTGGAGGTGCCAAGAACTATAGATTTCTGGGAGAGTAGGCAGTGCCTTCATCCATTGGGCTATGGAGTCCATAACTTTGAAAAATCAACATAAGACTCTTGACTCAATTTTATCGATTGAAAATTAACTCAAACCGACTCAATTATAAAACCAAAATGACTGAAAGACCTGACTCGACAAAATAAAACGAAAACTGACATCAATCTTCAGAGTTATAGCCTTCACCTCAGGCCCCAAACTAAAAGAATGATGATAGCACACACTTGCTCTAAAACTATATTGAAACTGACAAAAATGACTCAAGACCTACTTAACTAAAATTTGTACTTAGAAAGCCTTTTAGTGGCAGCAGTCCATCGAGATTTGAGGGCTTCAAATCATGATGCGAACCAACTGTCTACTGATGAAATATGTACAATCATGTGTAGTGAGTCTTCCAATGTAACCAATCCAGCAGATGGCTACATACTGAATTTCGGCTCTCACTTTTATCGAGCTGGTAGAACGATGTACATGTAGGCAACTCACAATAACCACTGAAACCAAGGATTATGATAACGAACCAGGAAACATTTATCTTTTCTGATGCTTGCAAAATAATGCCGAAGGGATCTTGAAAATCCTGAAGCACCAGTTGGTCTTGAGATCCAGTAGCAAAAATACAACTACTCACTTCATTCTGATCTGAAAGAACAATTGATTGCCAAGTGACAGGAAAGCATAGAGAGGTATAGGCTTCCTCCATCTGAGTGTTAGATGTAAGTTCCTTGACCATGAGAAATTCTGGCATATTGTCTCTCTCAAGCTCATATTCCTCAACTTCATGGTCTTGGTCATTCTTAAACAGAAAACAATCTTCAAGATTATCAAACATGACAGCCTTATCATCTTCATGAAATAAAATATTATCTGTTTGTTGATCTATAAAACTAATTACAAGGTCGTCATCATTTTCAAAAGAGGAAGAAGTTTCACCAACACTTTCTTGACCATGTGGGCACTACAAATTTTCTTTAGCTTGGGCTGTAACATGACCTTTGGGGTTGATCTATCTCATCTTCGGACAAAGGAGATAATGCCTTTGTTTTCTTTTGCTCAGAAATAGCGTTGTCTTCTTGAAATAAAATTTTAAAACATATGCTTTGAATAGCCAGTCCTTAATTCATGATCTTAAAATTTGAAAACATTGTTGATCATCTTCATATGTGACATGGCAATCAAATTATCATTTATCACTGAGTTATTGAAAGAAGATTTTTCACTTACTTGAACAAAGATCTCATCTTGTTTTTCATGAACTAACTGGATTACCCCCTCATGAAGGCTTTGTTCTAATGAAATGAGAACATTTGGATCAATAACTTTGTCTTCTTCATTCCAAATGATCTCAACAACAGAGCTCTCCTTCATGGGATTCAGCACAAGGTATTCTTGATCATCACGATCTGAATCTAGATCTGAAATAGTTGACTTGACTTTATCACATTCCAAAATTTAAATTTGACTTTCCTGTGTATTGTCTTCTTCTATGGACAGATCTGAAATAAAACCTTCTCTTTCATCATTTTCCATAGTACCAAGATCTTAATCCCGCTGCAAAGTTTCCTGAGCATCTTGATGGGTATCCTCTAAGTTCTCTTTATGCTGCTGAAATGGATTTTCATACAGAGCCTCCATGATCTCATCATCCATGAAGTCATCATCTTCATAAACTTTTTCAATATTTTCAATAAAACTATGAACATGGCTACAACAGTTCTGAACTAAAGTTAAGGATGGATAAGATTCTTTATACCTTTCAAAGAACATGGTATGAAAATCCTTTAAACAGTAAATACAAGCAGGCGGCAAACTTTCATACCAATATCGGGCTTCACCTTCTAGAGTGGCCATGAATATCTTCATCAAGAAGTCTTCAGGAAAATCAACCTTCAACTTACGAATATGTATGTGAAATCTAACCAGATGTAAAGCAGCATCCTTCCTATCATCATCTTTAAACGTAGGCAAATTCCTTTGCCAAATCTACCTTAGGAATTTTATTTGGAAAACCTGGATTGTGATCTCGGCTCATGGGAGCATACCTTCGATCCAGCGAAACCATTTTGATAACAATGAATTCACCAAGAAATTCCTCAGGCTACTGATTCTTGAAGAGTAGAGTCGCCATAAAAATTCTAAACCTTAGGATTCTTCGACACTGGAGTTGCCAGGTGAATGTTTTCAGCCTTCTTATGTCTAATCGTTGTCCACCATCAACCATCAGATCTAAATTGATACATGTACTGGGGAAATTTACAAGTTACATGTTACGTTTATAAAACTAGACCGGAGATTGACTGAAGCAGCATTCATCTACTTTCGCTAATGCAAAGCAAGAGCATTTCGAAGGCTACCTGGCATAACTTCAGGCTCCATCTGTAGCTTATAAAACGAATAACACTAACAAGAAAATAATTTTTTCCCCAGTATGGTCACCACTATGTTATTACCTAAATCTACCTCAGGCTGAAAGAAGGAAGAGTTCAGGGTAACATCAAACCACGCTCAGTCTGGTAGCTAGCCCTACCAGATCAAGAGAGGGCTCTCTCCGGGTCAATCTCAGCAAAAATAATCAATGGGGCTTGATATGACTTGAAATAAAAGCTAATTTTAGGCTAGGTATATAAGTAAAGGAGTTTGGTTTTGATTTTGGGGTTTTTTTAGGAAACAAAGGGAAAGGCAGTTTTGTGTTCGGGGATGAGGCCTAATTTTTGCAGAGTTCTAAATGGGGCAAGGAAGGAAATTGTTTTGATGCTTTGGATTGAATGAATGGATAGTTCAGATCGGTGAGGAGTTCAAGAGGGCAAGAGGCTTTCAAGAATCCTCTTCAAATAGATGAAAACATGGAAAATTAAACAAAACTGGAGGCAAAGCAAAGCAATCTAATGAATTCCACCTTTATCACTCATTTGTTTAATTTAAGAAGAAAGGAGAAGGGAAATGATACACCTAAACATCAATGAACTTAAAATCACATAGATAAACACACCATCAAAACACAGAGCCACATGTATCCCAAAGAGTGCTTCAAACCCTGGTCTATTCCTTTGCCAAAATTGCAGAGATGAAATGTACAATGAAGTGCCAAGCAATCCCAAGTGTCCAACCTGAAAATGACTGAGGAATTACAAGATATAGAAAATCCTAACTCATCCCCATGCCTCTAGGGGTCGAGCTCATCATTATAGGAGCTGTTTCAACCATATCTAAACTAAGAACTGGAAAATAGGCAATGAAAAAACTTGCCTCTATATGATAGGAAACTGATTCATTCACTCACATTTCATTTTTTGGTGAATGAATATACTTGGATGAGTAAAAATGTGCAAAAATTACATCATAGTCATGAAATTACATCAATTTACATCAAGAGTTACATGAAAAAGTCAAACTAGCCAAAACTAGGCGAAAAATTGAGCTGTTGAGTGAAAAATAGGCCAAATTTCCCAATGCGCCGCGCTTGAAATCTCTATGCATAGCACAACTTTGAGGATGATTTTTAGGGCCTTCCCAAAGTCCAAATTGAGTTTAGGATAGCTCGTTGGAAACACCTACCTGTCTAATTTCCAACCCAAGTGGAATTTCTAAAATTGGTTTCCATTTGCCCTTCCAAAAATCCAATCTCCCAACACTGCTCCCTGTGTGTCCAAAAAGAGGCAGAAAGGCCATTTTTGAGGTGTTTTTGACCCTTTAGGCAACCCAAAACTTGTCAAAATCCTTAGGTAATGGGTAGGCATGCATAATTTTTGATGAAAAATCTAGAAATGAAAATTTATCCTCAAAAGGAGCTGCCAATTATAAGCGCACGCCAAGTGGCACTATGCGTCGGGCAGAAAAACTGTGTTTCGGCCAAAATTTGGATTCTATCATGCCTTTTACACCTCCTCGATGCCTTCTTCATCTATGTTGCCTGAGGTGAATATGAGGAGTTTGGTGTCTTTGGTTTTTGTTGCCAAATATGTGATAACAAGTGAGGGACTATGGAGGGATAGGGTGGTGGAAATTATGGAAATAATAGACTATTATCAAGTGAAATTGTGAAGTAAAGAGTTTGGGGCAGTCACTTGGTTTCTTGGAACAGCCTTGGGGTTTGAGGAAATTTACAATTGGGATGGGGACAATGGGAATGGTTTAGGAAATGAATGATTTAGGGATACAAGGGAATATGAAAATGTACTAATGTAACAAGATAGTTAGTGAGGATGGAATAACAAGGTGTGGAAATGGAATGACAGGCACAAAACCACTTCTAAACCCTAAGGATTGCACAAGATAATTGGGTTTGAGTTTTTGTATTAAAATCCTCATAAACAACACAAGATCTTGTTCATTGACAATGGAGAGTTTACTTAACCTACTTGGACCAAGAGAGACCGAGAATATTTGGAGTTTTGGAAGAAATGGTAGTTAATTAGCTTTCCGTCCCTATGCGCCGCGCAAGTAACCCAATGCGCCGCGCCCCTCCAATGTGTCGCACCCGCCCAGTGCGTCGCGACACTCAGCCTATGCGCCATGCACTGAAACTTCAACACAATTTTCCATCAAGCTTCTTCCTTCGTTCCTCATGGGTTCTCCTTTTCTCACTGCTGTCTCTTTGCATGCAAATGGATTCTTGAAACATAAAAATCATATTTATACCAAGGACTTTGAGTTTTCATTTGAAAAACCCATTTTGTAATGTTGCAAACTTTGACACTTTTCAAAAGAACTCTGTTTTGCTTTCCTTTTTTCTTTTGGACTGAATGATGAGCTTTCTGTCTGTCTTGTAGGGAATGGATGGCTGGAGCTTCAACAAAGGCGACCAGGGATGCGAATGGAGCATTATTACAACTGAAGAATTTGAAAATTACATTGCATTTGTTACAAAAGATGAAATAGACGATTTTTCTTCAAAATAGAGTTTTGAAGAAAAATTATTATCAAGCATTATGACGATGAAATTTTTTCACTGAGACCTTATTTGAAATTCCCTCATGTGCCTGCTGACATTATTAGTCATTTTGAAGACTAAATTAATGAAACCCTAGACCTAATGAGACTAAAAACCCTAAAATGACTCTTTGCTAACTAGGAGGCCAAACATAACTATAAATTATTTTGATGAACAGACCTAGGCCAGCAGGTACATGAGATGAGGGATATGAGTGACAAGACCCTACCGTCAGATGATCCATGCTCGTAATGGAATGCAGCTGACTGAACTGTGTGAGACACCTAAAATGAAATGCAACAAGAGAAATTTTATCTTTGACAGAGGGATGAAGATATCGACTCTAACATTGGCTCCAATGGGGATGGTAGCTCCTTGGAGGTGCCGAGAACTATAGATTTCTGGGAGATTAGGCACTGCCTTCGTCCATTGGGCTATGGAGTCCATAACTTTGAAAAATCAACATAAGACTCTTGACTCAATTTTATTGACTGTAAATTAAATCAAACCGACTCAATTTTGAAACCAAAATGACTGAAAGACCTGACTCGACAAAATCAAACCAAAATTGACATCAATATTCAGAGTTATAGCCTTGTCTACCTCGGGCCCTGAGTAGAAAGAATGATGTACAACAAACCTTTCTCTAAAACTATATTAGAAGCTGACAATGACTCAAGACCTACTCATAACCCGCAAATTTGCTACACACACAGAATTTTCTGTGAAAATGACTGATCCCATCGAGATTTGAGGGCTTCAAATCATGATTCCAACCAATTTCCTACTAATGAAATATGTACAATCATGTGTAGCGAGTCTTCCAATGTAACCAATCCAATAGATGGCTACATACCGAATTTCAGCTCTCACTTTTCTCAAGCTGGTAGAACGATGTACATGTAGGAAAATCACAATAACCACTGAAACCAAGGCTTATGATAACGAAGCAGGCAAAATTTATCTTTTTTTATGCTTGCAAAAGAATACCGAAGGGATCTTGAAAATTCTGAAGCACTAGTTGGTCTTGAGATCCAGCAACAAAAGTACAACTACTCGCTTCGTTCTGATCTGAAAGAACAATTGATTGCCGAGTGACAGGAAGGCAAAAAGAGGTATAGGCTTCCTCCATCCGAGTGTTAGCTGTAAGTTCCTTGACCATGAGAAATTCTGGCATATTGTCTCTCTCAAGCTCATATTCCTCAACTTCATGGGCTCGGTCATTCTTAAACAGAAAACAATCTTCAAGATTGTCAAACATGACAGCCTTATCATCTTCATGAAAGAAAATATTATTTTTTTGTTGATCTATAAAGCTAATTACAAGACCATCATCATTTTCAAAAAAGGAAGAAGTTTCACCAACACTTTCTTGACCATGTGCAAACTGCAAATCTACTTTAGCTTGGGCTGTAACATGACCTTTCAGGAGTTGATCTATCTCATCTTCAGACAAAGGAGATAATGCCTTTTGTTTTATTTTGCTCAAACAGTGATTGCCTTCATGAAATAACATTTTAAAACATGAAAACCTGAATGAAATTCCTTAATTCCTTGATCTTATGAAATTTGAAAACATTGTTGATCATCTTCATATGACATGGCAATCAAATTATCATTTATCACTGAGTTATTGAAAGAAGATTTTTCACTTATTTGAACAAATATCTCATCTTGTTTTTCATGAACTGACTGGATTACCTCCTCATGAAGGCTTTGTTCTAATGAAATGAGAACATTTGGATCAATAAATTTTTCTTCTTCATTCCAGATGATCTCAACAACAGAGATCTCCTTCATGGGATTTAGCACAAGGTATTCTTGATCATCATGATCTGAATCTAGATCTGAAATAGCTGACTTGACTTTATCACATTCTGAAATTGAAACTTGACTTTCTTGCATAATGTCTTCTTCTATGGATAGATCTGAAACAAAACCTTCTCTTTCATCATTTTCCATTGTACTAAGATCTTGATCCTGCTGCAAAGTTTCCTGAACATCTTGATGAGTATCCTCTAAGTTCTCTTTATGCTGTTGAAATGGATTTTCGTACAGAGCCTCCATGATCTCATCGTCCATGAAGTCATCATATTCATAAAAATTTTCAAGATTTTCAATAAAATTATGAACATGGCTACAACAGTTCTGAACTAAAGTTAAGGATGGATAAGATTCTTTATACCTTTCAAAGAACATGGTATGAAAATCATTTAAACAGTAAATACAAGCATGTGGAAAACTTTCATACCAAGATCGGGCTTCACCTTCCAGAGTGGCCATGAATATCTTCATCAAGCAGTCTTCGGGAAAATCAACCTTCAACTTACGAATATGTATGTGAAATCTAACCAGATGTAGAGCAACATCCTTCCTATCATCATCTTTAAACGTAGGAAAATTCCTTTTCCAATCTACCTTAGGAATTTTATTTGGAAAACCTGGAATGTGATCTCGGCTCATGGGAGCATACCTTCGATCCAACGAAACCATTTTGATAACAATGAATTCACCAAGAAATTCCTCAGGCTACTGATTCTTGAAGAGTAGAGACACCATAAAAATTCTAAACCTTAGGATTCTTCGACACTGGAGTCGCCAGGTGAATGTTTTCAGCCTTCTTACGTCTGATCGTTTTCCACCATCAACCATCAGATCTAACTTGATACCTGTACTGTGGAAACTTACAAGTTAGATGTTATGTTTATAAAACTAGACCGGAGATTGACTGAAGCAACGTTTATCTACTTTCGCTAATGCAAAGCAAGAGCGTTTTGAAGGCTACCTGGCATAACTTAAGGCTCCGTCTATAGCTTATAAAACGAATAACACTAACAAGAAAATCATTTTTTCCCCAGTAGGGTCACCACTATGTTATTGCCTAAATCTACCATGGGCTGAAAGAAGGTAGAGTTTAGGGTAACGTCAAACCACGCTCAGTCTGGTAGCTAGCCCTACCAGATTAGGAGAGGGCTCTCTCCGGGTCAATATCAGCAAAAATAATCAATGGGGCTTGAGATGACTTGAAATAAAACCTAATTTTAGGCTAGGTATATAATTAAAGGAGTTTGGTTTTGATTTTGGGGTTTTTGTTGGAAACAAAGGGAAAGGCAGTTTTGGGTTCGGGGATGAGGCCTAGTTTTTGCAGAGTTCTGAATGGGGCAAGGAAGGCAATTGCTTTGATGCTTTGGATTGAATGAATGGATATTTAAGACCGGTGAGGAGCTGAAGAGGGAAAGAGGCTTTCAAGAATCCTCTTCAAATAGCTGAAAACATGGAAAATTAAACAAAACAGAAGGCAGAGCAAAGCAATCTAAGGAATTCCACCTTTATCACTCATTTGTTTAATTTAAGAAGAAAGGAGAAGGGAAATGATACACATAAACATCAATGAACTTATAAAAACTTAGAGAAACACACCATCAAAACACAAAGCCACATGGATCCCAAAGAGTGCTTCAAACCCTGGTCTATTCCTTTTCCAAAATTGCAGAGATGAAATGTACAATGAAGTGCCAAGAAATCCCAAGTGTCCAACCTAAAAATGACTTAAGAATTACAAGATATAGAAAAGCATAACTCATACCCATGCCTATAGGGGTCTATCTCATCATTCTAGGAGCTGTTTCAACCATATCTAAACTAAGAACTGGAAAATAGGCAATGAAAAAACTTGCCTCTATATGATAGGAAACTGATTCATTCACTCACATTTCACTTTTTGGTGAATGAATCTACTTGGATGAGTAAAAATGTGCCAAAATTACATCATAGTCATGAAATTACATCAAGTTACATCAATACTTACATGAAAAAGTCAAACTAGCCAAAACTAGGCGAAAAACTGAGCTGTTGAGTGAAAAATAGGCCAAATTACCCAATGCGCCGCACCTGAAATCTCTATGCGTAGCAAAACTTTGAGGCTGATTTTGAGGGCCTTCCTGAAGTCCAAATTGAGTGTAGGATAGCTCGTTGGAAAGCCCTACCAGTCTACTTTCCAACCCAATTGGAATTTCTGAATTTGGTTGCCAGTTTCCCCTCCAAAGCTCCAATCGCCCAACACTGCTCCCTGTGTCTCCAAAAAGTGGCAGAAAGGCCTTTTTTCAGGTGTTTTTGACCCTTTATGCAACCAAAAACTTGTCAAAATCCTTAGGTAACGGGTAGGAATCCATAATTTTTGATGAAAAATCTAGAAATGCAAATTTTTCCTCAAAATGAGCTGCCAATGATAAGCGCGCGGCAAGTGGCGCTACGCGTCGGGCGGAAAAATTTGTGTTTAGGCCAAAAAAAACAAAATTGACAAAAAATTTCCCAAATTTCTTGAAATTTGGGCTGAATTTCCACCATCAAGCACTATGCTGGGCCAAAGAAGCTTCGGCCAAAATTTGGAGTCTATCATGCCTTTTACGCCTCCTCGATGCCTTCTTCATCTACGTTCGAGGTGAACAGTGATGAGTTTGGTGTCTTTGCTTTATTGCCAAATACAGACATGCTGGAGGACCAGGAGAGAAGGTGGAAATGATAAACAGACTATTACTGGCGAAATTGTGGAATTAAAGAGTTTGGGGAAGTCACTTGATTTCTGGAACAAACTCAGTTTGATAACTTACACCGATGAATGGGAATGGCGTAGGGAATGAATGGATTAGGATACAAGGACATGAAAATGACTCAATGTAATAATATATTTAGTATATTAGAAATAACACAGGTGGAAATGAAGATGTAAACCACTTTCTAAACTTAAATCAAAGATAATTGGGTTTGAGTCTTTGTCTTAAAATCCTCATAAACAACACAAGATCTTGTTCATTGACAATGGAGAGTTTAATTAACCTGCTTGGACTAAGAGAGACCAAGAATATTTGGAGTTTTGGAAGAAATGGCAGTTAATTAGCTTTGCAGCCCTATGCGCCGCGCAAGTAACCCAATGCGCCGCACCCCTCCAATGTGTCGCGCTAGTGTATTTTTCACACTGCGGAGGCAGGCCCAATGCGCCGCACCTGCCCAGTGTGTCGTGACACTCAGCTATGCGCCATGCACTAAAAATTCAACACAATTTTCCCTCAAGATTCTTCCTTCGCTCCTCACAGTTTCTCCTTTGCTCACTACTGTCTCTTGGAATGCAAATGGATTCTTGAAACATAAAAATCATATTTATACCAAGGACTTTGATTTTTCATTTGAAAAACCCATTTTGTAATGTTTCAAACTTTGACACTTTTCAAAAGAACTCTGTTTTTCTTTCCTTTTTTCTTTTGGACTGAATGATGAGATTTTTGTCTGTCTTGTAGGGAATGGATGGCTGGAGCTTCGACAAAGGCGACCAGGGTTGCGAATGGAGCATTATTACAACTGAAGAATTTGAAAATTACATTGCATTTTTTCCAAAAGATGAAATAGACGATTTTTCTTCAAAACAGAGTTTTGAAGAAAAATTATTAACAAGCATTATGACGATGAAATTTTTGCAGTGAGACCTTATTTGAAATTCCCTCATGTGCCTGCTGACATTATTAGTCATTTTGAAGACTAAATTAACGAAACCCTAGACCTAATGAGACTAAAAACCCTAAAATGACTCTTTGCTAACCAGGAGGCCAGACATAACTGTAAATTATTTTGATGAACAGACCTAGGCCAGCAAGTAGATGACATGAGGGATATGAGTGACAAGACCCCATCGTCATATGATCCATGCTCCTAATGGAATGCAGCTGAATGAACTGAGTGAGACACCTAAAATGAAATGCAACAAGAGAAATTTGATATCTGACGGAGAGATAAAGATACTGACTCTAACATTATTGCCTAAATCTACCTCAGGCTGAAAGAAGGCAGAGTTCAGGGTAACATCAAACCATGCTCAGTTTGGTAGCTAGCCCTACCAGATCAGGAGAGGGCTCTCTTCGAGTAAATATCAACAAAAATAATCAATGGGGCTTGAGATGACTTGAAATAAAAGCTAATTTTAAGCTAGGTATAAAAGTAAAGGAGTTTGGTTTTGATTTTGGGGTTTTTGTTGGAAACAAAGGGAAAGGCAGTTTTGGGTTCGGGGATGAGGCCTAGTTTTTGCAGAGTTCTGAATGGGGAAAGGAAGGAAATTGTTTTGATGCTTTGTATTGAATTAATGGATGGTTCAGACCAGTGAGGAGCTGAATAGGGCAAGAGGCTTTCAAAAATCCTCTTCAGATAGATGAAAACATGGAAAATTAAACAAAATTGAAGGCAGAGCAAAGCAATCCAATGAATTCCACCTTTATCACTCATTTGTTTAATTTAAGAATAAAGGAGAAGGGAAATGATACACATAAACATCAATGAACTTAAAATCACATAGAGAAACACACCATCAAAACACAGAGCCTCCTGGATCCCAAAGAGTGCTGCAAACCCTGGTCTATTCCTTTGCCAAAATTGCAGAGATGAAATGTACGATGAAGTGCCAAGCAATCCCAAGTGTCCAACCTGAAAATGACTGAAGAATTACAAGATATAGAAAATACTAACTCATCCCCATGCCTCTAGGGGTCGAGCTCATCATTCTAGGAGCTGTTTCAACCATATCTAAACTAAGAACTGGAAATAGGCAATGAAAAAACTTGCCTCTATATGATAGGAAACTGATTCATTCACTCACATTTCACTTTTTGGTGAATGAATCTAATTGGATGAGTAAAAATGTGCCAAAATTACATCATATTCATGAAATTACATGAAGTTACATCAAGATTTACATGAAAAAGTCAAACTAGCCAAAACTAGGCGAAAAACTGAGCTGTTGAGTGAAAAATAGGCCAAATTTCCCAATGCACCGCGCCTGAAATCTCTATGCGTAGCACAACTTTGAGGCTGATTTTAAGGGCCTTCACAGAGTCCAAATTGAGTGCAGGATAGCTCGTCCAAAAATCCAATATCCCAACACTGCTCCCTGTGTGTCCAAAAAGTGGCAGAAAGGCCATTTTAGAGGTGTTTTTGACCCTTTAGGCAACCTAAAACTTGTCAAAATCCTTAGGTAATGGGTAGGCATGCATAATTTTTGATGAAAAATCCAGAAATGCAATGTTTTCCTCAAAAGGAGCTTCCAATTATAAGCGCGCGCCAAGTGGCGCTATGCGTCGGGCGGAAAAATGTGTATTTAGGACAAAAAGACAAAATTGACAAAAGGTTTCCCAAATTTCTTGAAATTTGGGGTAAATGTCCACCATCAAGCACTATGCTGGGCCAAAGAAGCTTCGGCCAAAATTTGGAGTCTATCATGCTTTTTACGCCTCCTTGATTCCTTCTTCATCTATGTTGCCTGAGGTGAATATGAGGAGTTTGGTGTCTTTGGTTTTTGTTGCCAAATATGTGATAACAAGTGAGGGACTATGGAGGGATAGGGTGGTGGAAATGATGGAAATAATAGACTATTATCAAATGAAATTGTGAATTAAAGAGTTTGGGGCAGTCACTTGGTTTCTTGGAACAGCCTCGGGGTTTGAGGAAATTTACAATTGGGATGGGGACAATGGGAATGGTTTCAGAAATGAATGATTTAGGGATACAAGGGAATATGAAAATGGACTAATGTAACAAGATAGTTAGTGAGGATGGAATAACAAGGTGTGGAAATGGAATGACAGGCACAAAACCACTTCTAAACCCTAAGGATTGCACAAGATAATTGGGTTTGAGTCTTTGTAGTAAAATCCTCATAAACAACACAAGATCTTGTTCATTGACAATGGAGAGTTTACTTAACCTACTTGGACTAAGAGAGACCGAGAATATTTGGAGTTTTGGAAGAAATGGCAGTTAATTAGCTTTCCGGCCCCATGCGCCGCGCAAGTAACCCAATGCGTCGTGCCCATCCAATGCACCGCGCCACTGTATTTTTTACACTGCGGAGGCAGGCCCAATGCGCCGCGCCTGCCCAGTGCGTCGCGACACTCAGCCTATGCGCCACGCACTGAAACTTCAACACAATTTTTCCTCAAGCTTCTTCCTTCACTCCTCACGGGTTCTCCTTTGCTCACTGCTATCTCTTGGCATGCAAATGGATTCTTGAAACATAAAAATCATATTTATACCAAGGACTCTGATTTTTCATTTGATAAACCCATTTTGTAATGTTGCAAACTTTGACACTTTTCAAAAGAACTCTGTTTTGCTTTCCTTTTTGCTTTTGGACTGAATGATGAGCTTTCTGTCTGTCTTGTAGGGAATGGATGGCTGGAGCTTTGACAAAGGCGACCAGGGTTGCGAATGGGGCATTATTACAACTGAAGAATTTGAAAATTACATTGCATTTGTTATAAAAGATGAAATAGATGATTTTTCTTCAAAACAGAGTTTTGAAGAAAAATTATTTTCAAGCATTATGACGATGAAATTTTTGCACTGAGACCTTATTTGAAATTCCCTCATGTGCTTGCTGACATTATTAGTAATTTTTAAGACTAAATTAACGAAACCCTAGACCTAATGAGACTAAAAACCCTAAAATTTCTCTTTGCTAACTAGGAGGCCAGACATAACTGTAAATGATTTTGATGAATAGACCTAGGCCAGGAGGTACATGACATGAGGGATATGAGTGACAAGACCCTACCGTCAGATGATTCATGCTCCTAATGGAATGCAGCTGAATGAACTGAGTGAGACACCTAAAATGAAATGCAACAAGAGAAATTTGATCTCTGACAAAGGGATGAAGATACCGACTCTAACATTATTTCCTAAATCTACCTCAGGAAGAAAGAAGGCAGAGTTCAGGGTAACATCAAACCACACTCAAACTGGTAGCTAGCCCTACCAGATCATGAGAGGGCTCTCTCCGGGTCAATCTCAGAAAAAATAATCAATGGGGCTTGAGATGACTTGAAGTAAGAGATAATTTTAGGCTAGTTATATAAGTAAAGGAGTTTGGTTTTGATTTTGGGGTTTTTGTTGGAAACAAAGGGAAAGGTAGTTTTGGGTTCGGGGATGAGGCCTAGTTTTTACAGAGTTCTGAATGGGGCAAGGAAGGAAATTGTTTTGATGCTTTGGATTGAATGAATGGATAGTTGATACCAGTGAGGAGCTGAAGAGGGCAAGAGGCTTTCAAGAATCCTCTTCAAATAGATGAAAACAAGGAAAATTAAACAAAACTGAAGGCAGAGCAAAGCAATCTAATGAATTCCACCTTTATCACTCATTTGCTTAATTTAAGAAGAAAGGAGAAGGGAAATGATACACATAAACATCAATGAAATTAAAATCACATAGAGAAACACACCATCAAAACACAGAGCCACATGGATCCCAAAGAGTGTTGCAAACCCTGGTCTATTCCTTTGCCAAAATTGCAGAGATGAAATGTACAATGAAGTGCCAAGCAATCCCAAGTGTCCAACCTGAAAATGACTGAAGAATTACAAGATATAGAAAATCCTAACTCATCTCCATGCCTCTAGGGGTCGAGCTCATCACTCTAGGAGTTGTTTCAACCATATCTAAACTAAGAACTAGAAAATAGGCAATGAAAAAACTTGCCTCTATATGATAGGAAACTGATTCATTCACTCACATTTCACTTTTTGGTGAATGAATCTACTTGGATGAGTAAAAATGTGCCAAAATTACATCATAGTCATGAAATTACATCAAGTTACATCAAGATTTACATGAAAAAGTCAAACTAGCCAAAACTAGGCCAAAAAATGAGCTGTTGAGTGAGAAATAGGCCAAATTTCCCAATGCGTCGTGCCTGAAATCTCTATGCGTAGCACAAATTTCAGGCTGGTTTTGAGGGCCTTCCTGAAGTCAAAATTGAGTTTAGGATAGCTTGTTGGAAAGCCCTTCCTGTATAATTTCCAACCCAAGTGGAATTTCTGAATTTGGTTTCCATTTTCCCCTCCAAAAATCCAATCTCCCAACACTGCTCCCTGTGTGTCCAAAAAGTGGCAGAAAAGCCATTTTTTAGGTGTTTTTGACCCTTTAGGCACCCCAAAACTTGTCAAAATACTTAGGTAATGGGTAGGCATGCATGATTTTTGATGAAAAATCTAGAAATGTAAAGTTTTCCTCAAAATGAGCTACCAATTATAAGCGCGCGCCAAGTGGCGCTACGCGTTGGGCAGAAAAATCTGTGTTTAGGCCAAAAAAAACAAAATTGACAAAACGTTTCCCAAATTTCCTGAAATTTGGGCTGAATGTCCACCATCAAGCACTATGCAGGGCCAAAGAATCTTCGGCCAAAATTTGGAGTTTATCATGCCTTTTACGCCTCCTCGATGCCTTCTTCATCTATGTTGCCTGAGGTGAATATGAGGAGTTTGGTGTCTTTGGTTTTTGTTGCCAAATATGTGATAACAAGTGAGGGACTATGGAGGGATAGGGTGGTGGAAATGATGGAAATAATAGACTATTATCAAGTGAAATTGTGAATTAAAGAGATTGGGGCAGTCACTTGGTTTCTTGGAACAACCTTGGGGTTTAAGGAAATTTACAATTGGGATGGGGACATTGGGAATGGTTTAGGAAATGAATGATTTAGGGATACAAGGGAGTATGAAAATGGACTAATGTAACAAGATAGTTAGTGAGGATGGAATAAAAAGGCGTGGAAATGGAATGACAGGCACAAAACCACTTATAAACCCTAAGGATTGCACAAGATAATTGGGTTTGCATTTTTGTAATAAAATCCTCATAAACAACACAAGATCTTGTTCATTAACAATGGAGAGTTTACTTAACCTACTTGGACCAAGAGAGACCGAGAATATTTGGAGGTTTGGAAGAAATGGCAGTTAATTAGCTTTCTGGCCCTATGCGCCGCGCAAGTAACCCAATGCGTCGCGCCCCTCCAATGCGTCGCGCCAGTGTATTTTTTACATTGCAGAGGGAGGCCAAATGCGCCGCACCTGCCCAGTGCATCGCGACACTCAGCCTATGCACCATGCACTGAAACTTCAACACAATTTTCCCTCAAGCTTCTTCCTTCGCTCCTCATGGGTTGTCCTTTGCTCACTGATGTCTCTTGGCATGGAAATGGATTCTTGAAACATAAAAATCATATTTATACCAAGGAATTTGATTTTTCATTTGAAAAACCCATTTTGTAATGTTGCAAACTTTGACACTTTTCAAAAGAACTATGTTTTGCTTTCCTTTTTGCTTTTGGACTGAATGATGAGCTTTCTATCTGTCTTGTAGGGAATGGATGGCTAGAGCTTCGACAAAGGCGACGAGGGTTGCGAATGGAGCATTATTACAATTGAAGAATTTGAAAATTACATTGAATTTGTTACAAAAGATGAAATAGATGATTTTTCTTCAAAACAGAGTTTTGAAGAAAAATTATTATCAAGCATTATGACGATGAAATTTTTTCACTGATACCTTATTTGAAAATCCCTCATGTGCCTGCTGACATTATTAGTCATTTTGAAGACTAAATTAACTAAACCCTAGACCTAATGAGACTAAAAACCCTAAAATGATTCTTTGCTAACTAGGAGGCCAAACATAACTATAAATTATTTTGATGAACAGACCTAGGCCAGCAGGTACATGACATGAGGGATATGAGTGACAAGACCCTACCGTCAGATCATCCATGCTCCTAATGGAATGCAGCTGATTGAACTATGTGAGACACCTAAAATGAAATGCAAAAAGAGAAATTTGATCTCTGACGGAGGGATGAAGATACCGACTCTAACATTATTTCCTAAATCTACCTCAGGGTGAAAGAAGGCAGAGTTCAGGGTAACATCAAACCACGCTCAGTCTGGTAGCTAGCCCTACCAGATCAGGAGAGGGCTCTCTCCGGGTCAATCTCAGCAAAAATAATCAATGGGGCTTGAGATGAATTGAAATAAAATCTAATTTTAGGCTAGGTATATAAGTAAAGGAGTTTGGTTTTGATTTTGGGTTTTTTGTTGGAAACAAAGGGAAAGGCAGTTTTGGGTTCGGGGATGAGGCCTAGTTTTTGCAGAGTTCTGAATGGGGCAAGGAAGGAAATTGTTTTGATGCTTTGGATTGAATGAATGGATAGTTCAGACTGGTGAGGAGATGAAGAGGGAAAGAGGCTTTCAATAATCCTCTTCAAACAGATGAAAACATGGAAAATTAAACAAAACTGAAGGCAGAGCAAAGCAATCTAATGAATTCCACCTTTATCACTCATTTGTTTAATTTAAGAAGAAAGGAGAAGGAAAATTATACACATAAACATCCATGTACTTACAATAACATAGAGAAACACACCATCAAAACACAGAGCCACATGGATCCCAAAGAGTGCTGCAAACCCTCGTCTATTCCTTTGCCAAAATTGCAGAGATGAAATGTACAATGAAGTGCCAAGCAATCCCAAGTGTCCAACCTGAAAATGACTGAAGAATTACAAGATATAGAAAATCCTAACTCATCCCCATGCCTCTAGGGGTCGATCTCATCATTCTAGGAGCTGTTTCAACCATATCTAAACTAAGAACTAGAAAATAGGCAATGAAAAAACTTGCCTCTATATGATAGGAAATTGATTCATTCACTCACATTTCACTTTTTGGTGAATGAATCTACTTGGATGAGTAAAAATGTGCCACAATTACATCATAGTCATGAAATTACATCAATTTACATCAATAGTTACATGAAAAAGTCAAACTAGCCAAAACTAGGCGAAAAACTGAGCTGTTGAGTGAAAAATAGGCCAAATTTCCCAATGCGCCGCGCCTGAAATCTCTATGCGTAGCACAAATTGGAGGATGATTTGGAGGGCCTTCCCGAAGTCCAAATCGAGTGTAGTATATCTCGTTGGAAATCCCTTCCTATCTACTTTCCAACCCAAGTAGAATTTCTAAATTTGGTTGCCATTTTACCCTCCAAAAATCCAATCTCCCAACACTGCTCCCTGTTTGTCCAAAAAGTGGCAGAAAGGCCATTTTTGAGGTGTTTTTGACCCTTTAGGCAACCAAAAATTTTTCAAAATCCTTAGGTAATGGGTAGGCATGCATAATTTTTGATGAAAAATCTAGAAATGCAATTTTTTCCTCAAAAGGAGCTGCCAATTACAAGTGCGCGCCAAGTGGCGCTACGCGTCGGGCGGAAAAATCTGTGTTTAGGCCAAAAAAAACAAAATCGACAAACAGTGTCCCAAATTTCTTGAAATTTGGGCTGAATTTCCACCATCAAGCACTATGCTAGGCCAAAGAAGCTTTGGCCAAAATTTGGATTCTATCATGCCTTTTATGCCTCCTCGATGCCTTCTTCATCTATGTTGCCTGAGGTGAATATGAGTAGTTTGGTGTCTTTGGGTTTTGTTGCCAAATATGTGATAACAAGTGAGGGACTATGGAGGGATAGGGTGGTGGAAATGATTGAAATAATAGACTATTATCAAGTGAAATTTTGAATTAAAGAGTTTGGGGCAATCACTTGGTTTCTTGGAACAACCTTGGGGTTTGAGGAAATTTACAATTGGGATGGAGACAATGGGAATGGTTTAGGAAATGAATGATTTAGGGATACAAGGGAGTATGAAAATGGACTAATGTAACAAGATAGTTAGTGAGGATGGAATAACAAGGTGTGGAAATGGAACGAAAGTCACAAAACCACTTCTAAACCCTAAGGATTGCACAAGATAATTGGGTTTGAGTTTTTGTATTAAAATCCTCATAAACAACACAAGATATTGTTCATTGAAAATGGAGAGTTTACTTAACCTACTTGGACCAAGAGAGACCGAGAATATTTTGAGTTTTGGAAGAAATGGAAATTAATTAGCTTTCCGACCCTATGCGCCGCGCAGGTAACCCAATGCGCCGCGCCCCTCCAATGCGTCGCGCCAGTGTATTTTTTACACTGCGGAGGCAAGCCCAATGCCCTGCGCCTGCCTAGTGCATCGCGACACTTAGCCTATGCGCCATGCACTAAAACTTCAACACAATTTTCCCTCAAGTTTCTTCCTTCGCGCCTCACATGTTCTCCTTTGCTCACTGTTGTCTCTTGGCATGCAAATGGATTCTTGAAACATAAAAAACATATTTATACCAAGGACTTTGATTTTTCATTTCAAAAACCCATTTTGTAATGTTGCAAACTTTGACACTTTTCAAAAGAACTCTGTTTTTCTTTCCTTTTTTCTTTTGGACTGAATGATGAGCTTTCTATCTGTCTTGCAGGGAATGGATGGTTGGGGCTTCGAAAAAGGCGACTAGGGCTGCAAATGGAGCATTATTACAACTGAATAATTTGAAAATTACATTGCATTTGTTTCAAAAGATGAAATAGACGATTTTTCTTCAAAACTGAGTTTTGAAGAAAAATTATTATCAAGCATTATGACGATGAAATTTTTGCAATGAGACCTTATTTGAATTTCCCTCATGTGCCTGCTGACATTATTAGTCATTTTGAAGACTAAATTAATGAAACCCTAGACATAATGAGACTAAAAACCCTAAAATGACTCTTTTCTATCCAGGAGGCCAAACATAACTGTAAATGATTTTGATGAACACACCTAGGCTAGCAAGTACATGACATGAGGGATATGAGTGACAAGACCCTACCGTTAGATGATCCATGCTCCTAATGGAATGCAGATGACTGAAATGAGTGAGACACCTAAAATGAAATGCAATAAGAGAAATTTGATCTCTGATGGAGGGATGAAGATACCGACTCTAACATCTTCATGTGTTTTGCAATTGTTGATTAAATTTCCGCAATAATTATAGTGGAAGGATTCTGTATGTAGCAAGAAGATAAATATTGATATATCAGGAGAGTCCGGATATATACATGCATATTGTATATAATTTCTACACTTTGCTGCCTTTTTTTCTTGTCTTCTCCTTTGCCTTATTTCTAGTTCTTCTTTGTTCTTTTGCCTTAGTGATAGTTCAGGTGCTACTCCTGTCTTCTCCTTTGCCATCAATGAAAATATTTCTAATAGTCTCCCCCTTTGGCATTGATGGCAACACATCCACCAATACTCCATTTCTTCCTTCAGGACTTCCTCCCCCTTTCATTCTAAAAGGTGTGTTTTGTCTTCCTCTGCCTATCTTCTTTTTCTTGCTTTTCCTCCCCCTTTGACATCAATGGAAAAGGGTTGCACATCTCTCAGTGTAGATTCTATCTTTGCATTTCCTCTCTCTAATTTGTGTTTAGGCCCTCCTTCTTTTGACTTTATACCTTGCTGCTTTAGACTGGTGTACACGAGTTGTTGAGAGAACACTTTTGAGACTTATTGAACTTTTATATACACAGTAAGTTGATACCATCCCAAAGCACAGACTCCTTGCACTTTTATAGAGTGTAGGTGATGATATAACAACCATATATAATCAGAGATGCATCATTGGACCAAAACTAAAAAAATAAGAATTCTTCAAATATACTTCAGTCTCTAGTATGATATTCATCAGAAATACATATCCGTTGAGGAAGATTGTAGATGGAATGTGTCTTCTTCTGCAATACACATTTGCAGTACAACATTTTTTCAATTATGATGATGCCAATATATCTTTTATAGCTGTGGTTCACCTTTCCTGCCTGTTGGTGTTGATATGAGCTAGGATGCCGACAAGGATATTACACATAATAATTGAAAGACCCTTGATACAGAAATTCCTTTATGTTGAAGTAGGCTTTAGATGTAACATTAATAGACTCTTGAGCTTCAAATGTACTACCAACACAACTAGTCCTTCATACTTCAGATACTTTAACTGTTCTATCATGATGATCTTCTGCAAAAACATATTCAAGATGTTTAATTGAAATCTCAGCAAACAGACTTCACACGATGTTATTAATGATCTCAAGAGAGAGGCCTTGAAGATATATATGTACTGACTTCAGGAAGGCATGCAATTATATATAGAAAAATATACTGCTTCAATGCTCAATATAATGCTTCAAGTGTAAACAAAATAATGATCCTTTAGCACTGTTATTGACCTTTCATGCTTTAATAATGCAGATAACGCTGGATATACTACCTCGATGTACTTTTTCCATAATCCTTTGATCTTGAGGACCTGTACCATACCACTGCTCCACTGATAACACTTGGTATTCTGTTGATAGGCATGCTGTTTGTACCAAATACCAATTGATACTACTTTCACTTCAGCTCACACATGAACCCATAGTGAAGACAACCTTCATAGTTTCTACTATTGAGCTCTCCACTGTTCTCAACAGAAATCATCAATATACTGAATTTGATCTTGGAATCATTAACCTTTTCCTTATTCTATCATTCTGGTTTAAAAGAATTTCACTGCATTTTCCTTTCTAGGACTGCTCCAGAATCATCGTTGCTTTATATACAATTCAACTATTCTAACATAATGATCTTCGGGAAGACATCTTCAATTTCTATACTAGGAATCTTCATGGGCTGATCACTCAGATATTTATCACTCACTTAAATACATTCCTCCAAGGGTACTTTTCATAGATGAATGATGTAATGATATGATGATGATAGTCACTTCTCTTACTCATCCTTCTTAATGCGATTCATTGTTAATTCTAGCAGTATGATGCACAATGTGATCATCCTTTATGGGTCTTTCCAGTTCTGTAGCTTGAAACATAATTTTTGTGATTTAACCATTCATCACTTAGTGTGCTAATGTCTTCTTAGCTTACATGTTCATGGCTGAAGTTCCCTCTACCATCATGGTTGCTTGCTACCTTCTCTTCTTCCATCAACCTGTTGGCTATTGTGTGCTTTGGGTATTCTTCTTCCTCTATAGTTTTCTATTAGAGAAATTGTCCTTTCCCTTCCTGATCTTATAGATGTTCTCATTCCAAGGAGCTCTTCTTAGACTACTTTTGTGGGGACTATTTATGAACTTCTCTCCCCCTAGGATGTTGCTTCATATCTATCACTGGTTCGATATTTGCATTGCTTCCTAGAGCAGCTCCCCCTAAGACTATGATGGATTCATTATGTTATTGAGGTAACAGGATCCCCCTTTCTCTTTTTCCTTCCATACTTTATTGGGGTTCTTTATAATGTCTGCACTTCTTTTTGATTCATAGTTTTTTTTTGATTTGATTTCATTCCATCATCTATCTAGAGATCTTTAATGTATATGGCAGTTTACAGTCTTTTGCTTTATGACCAAGCTTGAGGCATACATAACATCTTATTTTACCAAGGTACGTTTGATTTGATGTATAATATTTTATGCTCCCTTTTGAAAATAATTTACATTCAACAGATTTATGTCCAAATTCATTGCATGAAAAACAGTAGCCATGGAATTGATTAGTGTACCTGGTGAAATTTTGTCCTCTCCATTTGTTTGCTTGAGGTATTCTTTTTATTTTCTGCATCCTTTACTGGTTGTATTGGATTTGCTTTGTCTCACAATATGTTGCAATATTTCTTGGTTTATGACAAGAGAAACATGTGATATTTTTCATAGGAGGAAAGAAACTCCTTTGACATCTTCCGAATTTGTTCAATTCATCCTTAGGAGTGTATGAGCCTTTAGCAGTTGATTGTTTCATCCTCTCATTCTCTGTCCTTTCCTGTTGTTTCTTGTTTCTATTTGTTTCTTTACAAATCATGTTCTTGCTGGCTTCTACTTCTATAGGAATCTTCTGAGCTGATTCATTATCCTTTACAACTTTTACAAAAATTATATTCCTGTTATCTTATACCTTGGACTTACTTGTTTCTCCTTCATAGCCTATCCTAGTCTTTATGAGAGGAGACCTTTGAGCATTTAGAATTTGGTCCAACTGTCCAGAGATTTTCATTTGTGGAATATTCATAATTACTTCAATTTGGGCCTTTTCTAATTTCATCCTTAGGCTTACCACCTCTTCTGCCAATCTTCGACATTCCATACTTTTCTCTCTCATTTGTTGCAGTAGAGTGTCTTCTACTTTCCTTGCTTCTTCAAGTTATGCCTTTAGGCCAAAAATTTCTTCTTTATCTTCATATTCTCTCTCATCACATATTTGCACCAATGTCTTAAGGTCTTTGTTTTCATTCTTCAATCTTTCTATTTCAGTCAAGGTTGTGTCAAGTTTGGGTTTTTCCTCAACTGTAATTTCTTCATGGTACTCACATCCATTCACCTTGGTAGGTATCTCATTTGATTTACCCTTTTCCTTTTGAAAGGAATTTTTCTTCTTCCTCTGGTTTATCTTCTCCTTCTTGATAATGCAGCCCCTAGTGTCTACTTCATGCATGAAATGCAATCCATCCCTGATTTATTTTGCAGAGGTTAAATCCATTATTAACTCAAGATCCTTGTTATGAAGACTGTTATATATCACACATTTTGCCTTGGCATTCCACTGTTGTTCTTGCACCGAGGGAGAGTCTGTGCAGTAACCATCACATACAAGTTTCCATACCTGAGGTTCATAAGCCATTAAATCTGTTTTGACCTTATCTCTCCATTCCAGAAAGTTTGTTGTATTTAACACATGTACATTTTGATAGTCCATGACTCAACCAGATCTCCTTCAAGCTATTAGTCTTACACCAAAGGAACCTTCTTTGATACCAATTTTTGAACCCTTAGTTAAACTAAGAGGGGGGGTGAATCAGTTTAACACATTCATGGACTTTTAAAATTTTTCATTAAACTTATTTACACCTTCATTTCATGATCAACTTATTACATAATGTAACAAAAATATTAATATGTGAGTAGCAACTATTAAGCAAATTAGATACACCATATCAACACATACACATCATGCACATAGACAACAGATATAAGTGGAAACCCATAAGGGATAAAACCACATCTTATATTGTTGTGATGCAAAGGCAAGCTCCAACTCCCTCTCACCACTGATTTTCTATAGGCTCCAACCCACAGGAGGCTCCTACCTCAATTCTTCAAGCTACAACTTGCAAGGAAGCTCCAACTCCCATCTATTTTCTATAGGCTACAACCTACAGGAGGCTCCTACCTTAGCCAGCTACAACTAACATATATCAAGCTACAAATTGATATGGAAGCACCAACTTCCTCACTCTTTCATAAAAAACACAAGCTGATTTACCTGGATATCAGCTCTATTCTGTTCCTTCTTCACTACCGTCCACCAACCTTCATATCTGCCTTATATCATCTCTGAATATTCACAGCTTCTCTATCTGCTCCTCCTTCTTCTTACCCTCTCTGCCTCATTTCTCCATTATCTAACCTCTCAATGCATATCTATGTGATATAATTTATAGATTTTACCACATGACTGTTTGTATTCCACAGGGAATTCGAAATGAACAGTCGTGACTCTTTGACTTCCGCCTTCTCATTTCTTTGTCCAGCTCATTCAGAGGAATATAAAAATATGTATACATTTCAATATTACAGTGGGGTATTTCTTTGCCTACGGATACTTTCCTTTGCATCACACAAAATAAAAATAATTTTAAATCATTTACATTCATATTTATAGTTAGATAAATCAATTTCACTCATCCCTTTTTCTGCCCTTGTCTTGCTGTGCGTTTGTATTTTCTGCTGTTGTCATTGTATTTTTCAGTTTCTGCATACTCTTCTATTTTCCATGCATGTAGAATGCATTTCGCAAATTATTTTCCAAATCTGGTAGCTTTATCAAAATTCACAATATTTTAAATTACGGAAGCTCTTCAAAACATATGATTCAAAACCACTCAACGCATATACAATGCTCTTTTATAAAACCTAAATAATTGTCAGCATATAACTTAGGCTTTAACGCTTTACCAATTCAATCTTTGATTCAAAATCAAACCAAATTCACAATACTCATATGTGTTTCTTTACCTGTTTCAAATCTTATGGTTAACCCATAGCCCAACCCACTTCATAAGTCATCAAATGAATATTTCAACTTTGGAATACAACTCAATATGTATTCCTCGAGCCAATACATACATCAATGTATGTATAAATTTCCATCATATAATAATACCAAATGTTATCAAAACACTAAACTTTAGACCAAAGCATTTTATAATTGAAGTATGAACTTCAGGTTTCAACATATATCCGTTCCAAAGTTCGACTTTGTTTTAATCATCAGCATAGTTTAATATACACTTTCGGGCCCACACATATGTAACTTACCATGCGTTAACATCTTCATAACTTACCAATTCCATCCAACAAATGAATTGCATAAAATTGATGCTCATACCTGGCCCACCATTATTTCAATGTAAATATTGATTGAATCCAACGATGGACACACCATCGTATTTTACCTCAACTATCCAATGGTTGTGGAATTTAGGTTAAAATCCAAAGTTTTATAATATCAATAACCATTAGAATGATTATTTAACTCGACGTTGGTATTTCTCTCAGGCCCACATATATATTGGTTCTCTTCATTATTCATCATCGACCTGGTTTAAACCCAAAACCCATTTAACTTCCGGAACAAGACCTTTTTCAGATGAAATTTATCATAAACCCATTATATAATATGGCCCCCACATACATTTCATTATCAAATGTTGAGTTTGGGTTAAAAAGATCCAACATAAATCTTTGGGTCCACTTTTACTCACTGACAAATAATGTAGGTCCCACGGCACGCCTTCCATTAACTATTGAATAGATCTGACGGTCAATAGCTTCTTGCATTCCAAAACTCAATTACGTGCCCATCCGATGGATATCGCGCAATTTAGATTCACTGCACTTAATTCTCAGAAATTACGTGATAAAAGTGGTTTTACTCTTACCACTTTTGCCACATGTCCATCGACTAGTGATATCACGTTTTTTTTTTTGCGAATCCACTTGCCATTTTTAAGTTGCGCGAATACCACTCGTTGGTTTCTTCAAAACTACATTGCTGCTCATGGTTTCGTCTGCCCGTTTGTTCAAGGTTCCATTCCAATTCATAATTATGACTTCCTTTAACTTTGTTTCATTAACTCGCATTTACTTCCATTTTCTGAACTGTGTTACTATTCCACTCAATCCAATATCTGATAGCCCAGTTCCTTGTAACCTCACACAATTGTAATTCCTTTATATATATATCTGAATGGCATACATGAAGTCCTTACTTGGCTTCATTCAACAGATTCCTCTAGACAATTTCAACATCGATCAATTCATCAAATGAATTAAACACTCCATTTAGCGACAGTGCTTAATTCACGATGCTCTCTAATTTTAACAAATTAAACAAGTTTTTAAAAACCCTCTCCATATACTTCCACTTGCTTTGAGTTCAAAAATTCCACCCTTGTTTCATTCACGGTCACGAATCTTGTTCACTGAAGCAACCCTTCCATTAACTCAGGTCTTACTCCACTTTCAATTCAACAGTTCCTTGGTCCTTAAACCTCTTCTTACGCACACAATCAAGTAGATCAGGTTTTGATTTCACCTTCAGAAGTGTTTTCCATAGAATGTAGATTCCACATTAATTTATAGAATTCACCTGTTCTTATCAATTCAATTACAACCAAAATCGATATACTCAAAGGTTGTATGAGAGTTCAACTTTCTTCAATAGGATCGATCCTTTCAGTGATCGACCTTTCTCAAATGATATGATTGCAAAATTTATCAACCCTCTATTTCACACAAAGTCACTAATTCATCCAATAACACAGAGTTTCACAACTTGCCCACAAAGGTACTTTGGAAATACTATTAAACCCTTGCCACAGATTTTATTCAAAACTATTTATAAACCCTGATCGACTCACATATGTAATCAGTGCATAGATAATTGCACACCACAACATCAACATGAATGTCGATTTCTTCAATAATACATAGAGTATATTTAAACCCCTAATTACAGAGTCTCATCACACAACATTTAAACTCATCAATACTCATACTATCTCTGATTCTTTGCTGCCTCTGCTTCTTGTCTAATGCTTTCTCTACTGCCTCTCTACTACCTCTCTACTTCTTTGCTGCCTCTGGTACCTCTCTGCTCCTTGTCTGTCTTTGCTGCCTTTGCTGCTTCTGTTTCTTGTCTTCTCCTTTGCCTTATTTCTGGTTCTTCTTTGTTATTTTTGCTTAGTGATATTTCAGGTGCTACTCCTATCTTCTCCTTTGCCATCAATGACAATATTTCCAACACTTCTTTCTTCTCTTAGTTGAATAAACTGAGGAAAATCTAGGGTCTCTTTGAAAGCCTTAGGTTGGCACTTGTATTCTACCAAATACCCACTCAGAATTTCATGCTCTAAGTGGTATCCTTTTTCTTCACTTCCTATAAAAGAACAGGAAGTGCATGCATCTGCTTCTGCTTCTTGAAATCCTCTAGAGGTTTCTCTGCAAATCTCTCCTCCTTGAAACCCTTTTGGAGTTTCAGTGCATTTCTCTTCTTCTTTCTTCTTGGATATGAAAATGGATGAGAGTAATCTCATCCTCTCCATAATTTTTTTCTCCTATCCTTCTTATCTTATGAGTGGATCTGAAATCCACAGGCTGAGCCAAGATGGCAACTCCGATACCACTGTAATGTTCCAAATCTGAAACTCTGCAATGTATAAGATGTATAACGGTCCTGTTATGATTAATAAGCTTAAAATATACATAAGAAACACATATAAATAATTTTTAGCTACTGAAGCAACTAGTATTGCGTTTCGTGATCCGGAAAATGGGGAAAAAAGGTGTTTTATGCCCTAAAAAGGTTGTTTTCAGAAATTAGCATGAAAATAAGTAGGGGAAATGGCTGGATATGATATATTAGGTCATGAGGGACCTATGAACCGAATTTAATCTCAAAATAATGCTTCTAGCTATATTAAACAACTCCTCCTTTCCCGACTAGGCTAGAAAACACTGATTTCCCATTACTTTACTAAACAGAAACTTCTGAATATAGTGAGAGCGTAATTTCCATGAGGGTTTCTATATAAAATGATAAAATAAGACTGATATGAAACGTATATTGATCAAACAATAGAGAAATGGAGATTTACAAGCTTATACAGTAAAACAAGACACTCGGCAAAGGTTTCTGGCAAAATGCATGAATAATAAGAAACACTGCAGAAATAACATAGTTACTACATATTTATATTATAAATGGCTGAATATGACATGAAATATATGAATAATATAGAAATATTTCCAAAGGCCTCTCTAACAAACTCCCAGAGGGAAATGATCACCTCCTCCTCAGAGACTAGCACAATATCAAAGGATGCAACACTGCTGCTGCTACGTCTGCATCAAGGACGCAGTTTTCTGAAAGAGACTACACGGTGGCTGAGTATGGATGAATGGCCTCAAGAAAAATACTAAAATGAAGCTCAAATCACTCTCCTTTGATCCCTTAAGCAAGATTATCTAAAGAGAGGATGAAATTCCCTCATAGGAATTCCTTGCACTAAGTAGTGCAGCAACTCCAACTAAACAGCTGAAGTATGCAATTGGTCTCTAGACCAAAATATATGAATACATGAATGAATCTCCTTTTATGCTATGCCCTCCTTTTATCTTTTTTGAGCCTCCTCACCCTGGACCACACACAAAATTGAGGTGACTTCTTCATGAAGCTTCCTCTTTCAAAGCTGCGCTGCCCTAGTTAGCTTCCCTCCTCTTTGTGACAACATTGTTGACTTGGTCAACTAGAACCAATCCACCTGCAATGCCTTTGTTGACACCAAGGGATCTTCAATCCGGTTCTCATATGTGTGTCTAGGCTGATCCTTGTTCACATTGAGCTAGTTTACTTGAGTATTTCTTCCTCCTCAAGAATGGTTGTTGACTTAGTCAAACTTCAGTTTGTGTCCATCTAAAATGTCCTTGTTCACACTTGGAAGTGTAAAACCAGCTCCTAAGGTGACCTCTTCCCTTAATAAGGTGGGATTTATTCATATTTTATTGTTCATGGGCCTCCTTACCCATTTATTCCTCTCCTAGGTGAAAGCAGCAAAATCTAATATTCCAATTTGCTTATGTGCAAATTTTGGAATATTACACCAGGGCTCTCTATAATATCCCAAAATGGAAATGCAGCAATGCATAAGAAAAATACTGGAATATCAGTAAGAAATCAACCCACAAAATGTGTTTAAAAACACATAGCCATCAAATGTATGTTGCAGCAGCAAAAATATGTCCCACTATATGCTCCCAAAGTGGGGAAAAGTAGCAATTTTGACCATAAAAACGTTATATTCAAAGAATTGCGTTATATTAGGGAGAAATAACGTTTTGATCCCTTATATTAAGTAATGTGGGACTCACACCTAGAAAATATTCAGAAACAAATCACTTTTGCTTGTTTAAACAGATCTCCTAGTCCCGATATGACTCAAAAACACTAAAATCCCATGACTTTACTAAATATTTGACATTTGTTACAAATCAACGAAAATAATATGGATACCTATAATAAGGGATACTTACTACTCTCTAAAGCACACAACAGAGGTAGCCGTCCTAGGATATCGATTCCAAGACCTCATGCATGAAGCTCAAAGCACTCAAACACTTGAGCTAGCCCACCAGGCTTAATTACCTGACATTACTTATATGATAAGGGGTATTTAAATAATATTTTTTGAATATACTCATCAGGACTGCACCTCATGCAGAGATAGGACATGGATTTTAATTTTGGAAATGGATATTTTATTGTCATTTTTGGGGCCTGAACATGGACATTTTTGCTGGATAAATTTTATGATAGCTGAAATGTTGAGGAAATCTGCTCAAAATGGCTTTGCAGCCCTGAAAAGACAGTTTTGAGAATATGATATTTCCTTGAAATGTTTCAAGGCTATATCCCCTACATGTCAGTATCTGAAACACTGAATGATGTTTCAAGCACCTCATCCCGACGTTTATTGTAACTTGGGGGATACTCACTAAGTTGCATTTGTTGGGGAGCTGCAAATTAAGATTTAGTAGGCATGTAGATATTTTTGGGTATTTAATTTGCATCGAAGCAATAGAGGGCCTTGTTATTTTAGGCTTTGAAAGAAAATTTGTGATATTCATTAGTGTTATCTAATAGTGTTCATGGATTTTCTGCATTAATTGTTGATGTTACATTATGTTCTGTAGAATTGATAAGAAAAACATTGAATAATATCCTCTATCCTTATTCTTCTAAGTTTTTTTTTTCCTTTGTACCTGGTGTTCTTATAATCATTTTTTCCACATTTTTAATTGGTACCATGCCATTCAATCATTGAAAATCTAAAATCCACAAAAAATGCATAACAACGATGTCTCCAAATCAATGTTACTGAATTCCCTCTGATTTGAGTTGGATTCTCAAGTTTGACTCTTCTCTGTTTGGAATCCAAGCCGACTTGTTTCTGAGTTGGACTCAGCCTCAAGTCATCCCATAAGGACTTGAAAATATGGCTTGGAAATGCAACTCAAACATGAGTTAGATTGATTTCGGTGAGTCAAATTTTTGAGTCTCATGAGTTAGACCCAGTCATCTGCCTATTTCACTCGTTGCTCAGCACCAGTTATCATAAATGGTATGATGCTTCTCTTCAACTTCATAAATTCCTCATTGGGTGTGAAATATTTATATCTAAAATCTGTAAATGACTTGATTCATACCTGATATGCTCGCATGCCATTTCTTAGAAAAATGAAAAAATATTTCACTATGAATTAAATGCTTAAAATAAATCATTATGACCCCTCGACGAAACATTTACTGGCATGCGACATGAATGAAATCTATGTCAAATTCTCCAAGGGCCAAACAATGTTAGCACAACTGACTACCTGTACAAACGATTGCAGCAAAACTAACTTCAGAACTAGTACAGGGGTTGTAGTTGAACATCCATTCCTTTAGATGGGCGAAGGCCCCGCTCACCAGGTGGTGATACACTTTGGTGCAAGAGATCTATAGAATCTCCATCTTCATGGTTTCCCATAACCCAATTTATTTTGGGTGGAATTCTAATTTTCTTTCCTCTTTTTAGACTCCTGGTACTCTAAATAACCCATAGTCATAGCACCAACTACAAACCACAGAACTAGAGCCTAGTTAAGTCTGCTCACATCCTCACCACCATATATGTCTCCAAGTTGTCTCATTCCACTTATAAGAGCTATAATCCCAATCACAAGTGCACTTCTTCCAGTAGCTACATGGAGGTACTCCCACATGATCCTTTTTGATGAATGTTGCTCCCATACAACAGTTTTATTGGGTCGTAAGTAAGCATTGACTGGCTGCCAACCTGCAAAAAATATAGCTGCCACACCAAACTTCACATGCTGAGATTCTATTTGAAATCATTTTAGTTCAGCTGCAGTAAAAAGAAATCCAAGTAGCATCACAGATATACCAGAATATTGCAAATATACATGGATCTGAAACCATCCATCTCCTTTTATGTGTTTCAAATATCTCGCTACCAATACTCCTCTAGGAAGAAGAATTCCCCATGCCAGGAACATCATAAATCCATGAACTGCTAAAACAAGGAGAAGTGCTTGGTCAACCTCAGCTGCACCCCTCATCAAATGCACTAGCACTACTCTGTTGCTTGTCTAAGAATTCATATTTCTATTAGTTAAGTGTTCCTCAGACCAAAGGGCACCAGTAGCCCAAAGAACTTTCAATGGTGAAGATGGCTCTATAACATTCTTGCATTCTTGTCCTTCATTGCATCCCAGATCCAACAACTAAGTGAACTCAAATGTTATAATTCCATTCTCAAATTTTCATCTTACATCAGACAATTTTTCCCCAGTAGGATGCACGTTTGATGTATCGATCCCTCAATGAAGCAAAGTTTCATTTAAAAAAAAAAAATTTAAACAGTCGTCGGTCTTCCTATGCTTCTTTATAAGCGTCGATTTTGCGACACTTAAGAAGCGTCGGTATTGTGACACTTATAAAACGTCGATATTGCAACACTTATAAAACGTCAGTATTGCGACACTTATAAAATGTCATTATTGCGACACTTATAAAACGTCGGTATTATTGTGACACATATAAAACATCAGTATTTTAACACTTATAAAACGTCGATATTGCGACACTTATAAAACGTCGGTATTGCGACACTTATAAAACGTCGGTATTGCAACGCTTATAAAACATTGGTATTGTGATGCTTATAAAATGTCAGAATAGTAATGCTTTGGATAACATCGGAAGACCGATGACTGTTTGCAAATGTCAGAACAAGTGTCGCTCTTCCGACACGTTATTGAAGTGTCAGAATTGCGACTCTAAGGCTATCCACATTTTGTTCGACCTCAAACTGCCACTCTTGTGACAACAACGTGTCGGAATAGCGATGAAGTGGCCATTGGAAATTGGGCCAAATTTACTAGTGGATTACAAGGACATGAAAGGGGTGCATCCTTCAGTATGAATACATCACATTTACATCAAAGAAGGATGCAAGGCTATGAGACAACCCCCAAGAAGAATGAACCCGACTCTAAAGGACATAGTCAAAGAAGAGATGCAAAAACTATTGGATGCGGGGTTCATATATCCTATATCCAACAGTGAGTGGGTATCTCTGCTTGTCCTAGTCCCATAGAAGAATGGGAAGTGGCGAATTTGTGTTGATTATTGAGAACTTAATAGGGCCACCAAGGAAGACCATTTCCTTTTTCCCTTTATAGACCAAGTCCTGGATGGCCTTGCAAGGAAGAAGTTCTTTTCCTTCTTATATGGGTTCAATGGGTACAATCAGATTTAGATCAGCCCTGAAGACCAGGATAAGACTACTTTCACCTGCCGTTAGGGTACCTTTTCTTATAGAGTCTTACCCTTTGGTTATCCCAAGAAAATACTTCAAGAGTTTCTTTCAATAGCTGGCATAGCTGCTTCTCTTCTTCATTTGAGAGGTTTGGGTTGATTTTCAGAGATCTGGATGGGCTGAAATCGATAGCCTTGATGGTTTCAAAGGTTGTCTGTCTCAACTAATTGCACTTCCATCCAAGGTTGGATTTCATACACTTTAACTAGGGTTTCGAAAGGAGTGTTAGTGGAGGACTTTTTGAATGGCATGGTCAATGAGTTCATCTTCATTAAGCTTCCCCCGTCTAAGGATAACATCGATGGTACACATAGGGGAAGTGTTATATAACTCATCTTCTTTTTCCTCCAACCATATAGGGAGATCATGATCAATGGAAGGCTGGGCTGGAGGATATAGCACTATCTGTTTAGACAATGGCCCATTTTTTATAGTCATGTTTCCGACTTGACAACTAATATAAGCATCTGCAGTGGCTAAACAAGGTCTCCCTAAGATGATAGGGTAACCATTAAACTTGATTTTTTGGCTGTAGGACCTGGAAATCTGTAGGATACTCCCAATAGTCAATGGTAACCATAACATCCTGAACAATTCCTTCCAAAGATACTGTGGACCAATTTTCAAGTTGTAGAACTGTTGTGGTTTTCCTAATGTCCCTTGGAGATTAACTTTCAACATAGTTTCCTTGGTCATGATACTGATGCCAGCCCCTAAATCAATCAGAGTGTTGCGGACTATGACACCATCTATATGTACATCAAAAACTGGACTATTAGGGTCCAGGTATTTTGGAATTATCACCTTCCCCAGCATCAGGTCAGACAGTTTTCCTACCACATTGATGGTGAGGGTATATCTCTTCTTCCTTCAATTTTTCTTGAAGCACTTTTCTTTGATGAGCCTATTGTATATAGGTACATCCTTAATGGCCCAAAGAAGTGGTATATTTACACAAAAATTTTCCAATTCTCCCAGGAGTTTAGTCTCCTATGGGGTGTGTTGACTAGGTTGGATCAAGCGCTCGGGAAAAGGAGGTTGTTAGATCTTAGTGTTATATTCTTCCTTTTCCTCCTAACCTCTATGGGTAGATATGGGGGATGGTTGCCTAGGAGTACTCTTCCCAACCTGAGGTTAACCTCCTATAACTCCACATCATAAGCTGGATGGGATGTTTCTCCACTAGGAGCCTGTTGTGCCTGTCTGTTGTTAGGGTTCAGGTTAGGCTATGCAAGTATAGGTAGCCTAGGTGGAGCAACATTAGTAAGCTGAGGTTTAGGTTAGGGTGGAGGCAGTAGAATAGGTAGTTGATTTTTTTGAGGCCTCCACCCTTGGGATGGATTGTTCCACTAAGGGTTTTGTGGAACGTACTACTGAAATGGTTGGTTTACTGGCTGAGGATGATATGAAGGGTTGGAAGGCCAAGTAGGAGGCATAGACCAGGATGAAGGAGTGGGGGTGTACCAAGGTTGCATGGGTGCACTTTTATTGTTGTAATAGTAAGACTGAGTTCCACCTTGCATACCTTTCTAGTATGGTCGACGTCCCTCAGGCCTTCTTTGGTTGATGAAACAGAGTTGCTCTGGCATTGTTTCCCCACCTTGATATACATATTTAAGTCTAGGTAAGGAGGGATACTTGTATGTGGCATGATTATCTTCATAAAATAAGAAAACCTATATGACATTCAGTGGACATTAATTTCTTGGGTGTTTTTTGGCACATCTAGGACAAAATATGGCTAGGGCTCTCTGTAATATCCCAAAATGGGAATGCAACAATGCATAAGAAAAATAATGGAATATAATTAAGAAATAAACCCACAAAATGTGTTGAAAAATACATAGCCATCAAATTTATGTTGCAACAGAAAAAATATGTCCCACTATATGCTCCCAAAGTGGGGAAAAACAACAATTTTGACCATAAAAACATTATATTTAGAGAATTGCGTTATATTAGGAAGAAATAACATTTGGATCCCTTATATTAAGTAATATGGGACTCACACCCAGAACAAATTCAGAAACAAATCACTTTTTCTTGTTTAAACAGATCTCCCAGTCCCGATATGGCTCAAAAACACTAAAATCCCATGACTTGACTAAATAGAAATTTCTTGAAGCATGCACAACGTCATTTTAAGGGGGTTTCTGATAAAATATGCTGAAAATACCATATAAGGAGTTTTATTTCTCAAAACATGAAGAAAAATATCGATCTAGCCCCTTTTACACATCAAGAAGATAACCCGGCAAGGGTCTCATGAAAGCACATTGTACAAAATGTTAGATCTGCAGATCTAGATATAAAAAACGTAGTCTAACTGAAGCTTTGCATACATACAACTGAATAATACAAGAATTGAAGAAGGATATTTCTTACAAGCCTTCCGGGAGAAAGGTTGGCCTTTTCCCTAAGAAAACAACTCAAGATTAAGCAGATTGACCCTCACACTGCAACTCTGCAAGAAAGGACGCAGTTCCGGCAAGGGAATGTACTGTAGGTGATGTGAGTACTTTGGCCAAGTACCAAGATATGAAAATCTGATCCAAGATCTTTCTTACTAATCTCCCAAAGGAATGGAGGCTCCCTCCTTTGAAAAATGAGTGTAGGAAGTGGTGTTGTGAACCCTCACTGCAACACCACTTCCTGCACTCATTTTTCAAAGGAGGGAGCCTCCATTCCTTTGGGAGATTAGTAAGGAGTACCTTGGATCATATTTTCATATCTTCTCACTTGGCCAAAGTACTCTCATCACCTATAGCGTAGTCCCTTGCAGGAACTGCGTCCTTTCTTGCAGAGTTGCAGTGTGAGGGTCAATCCCCTCAATCTTGAGTTGCTTTCTCAGGGAAAAGGTCAACCTTTCTCTCAAAGGTTTGTAAGAAGGATCCTCCTTCAATTTTTGTATTATTTAGCTGTATGTATACAAAGCTTTTGTTATACTGTGTTTTTCAGATGCAGATTTGCAGATCTAACATTTTGTACAATGTGCTTTCATGAAACCCTTGCCGAGTTATCTTCTTGATGTGTAAAAGGGACGAGTTCCCTATTTTTCTTCATGTTTTCAGAAATAAAACTCCTGATCCGCTATTTGCATCATATTGTATCAGAAACCCTCTTAAAATGACATTGTGCATGCTTCAGCAAATTCATGTTTAGTCAAGTCATGGGATTTCAGTGTTTTTGAGCCATATCAGGAACGGGAGATCTATTTAAAGAAGAAAAAGAGATTTTTTTCTGAATATTTTATGGGTGTGAGTCCCATATTACTTAATCTAAGGGATCCCAAAGTTATTTCTCCCTAATATAACACAATTCTTTGAATATTTTTTTATGGTCAAAATTGTTGTTTTTCCCCACTTTGGGAGCATATAGTGGGACATATTTTTTCTGCTACAACATACATTTGATGGCTTTGTGTTTTTAAACACATTTTATGAGTTGAATTCTTACTGCTATTCTAGTTTTTTTCTTATGTATTGCTGCATTCCCATTTTGAGATATTACAGTGGTATCGGAGCATAATCTTGGCTCGGCCTGTTGAATCTCAGCCAATATGCTATCTAGAAGACAAGAAGATGAAAATATGAATAGAAAGAATATTCCATTCTTTGGAGGAAAGAAGGAGGAGAGGCTCTCAAAGCTTCTTCCTAAATCTATATAGAGCATTCAAGGAGATCTCAAGAAAATAAGAAAGGAGATGTGTATAAAATCTCTAAGAGGGTTTGAATCTGAATCAAACTCTAGATTTTCATATGAGTGTGAGCCTAAAACCACACACTATGATGCACACCGCAGTCACATGCCCATAATTTCCATGAATGAGATGGAAGAAGATGGAATGACTAGGAGGGAAACTCTTAGTGACTTTTTGCAATAGTATGAGTCTCAAACTAAGAATTTTAGAGATCATATCACTTTTATAGAGTTTTTCAAGATCAAGGTGAAGAGAAGCAAGAAGCATGATAGATCTCTTCTATCTACTTTTGATGGTTTACCTACATGTTCATCCAGAGCTTGGGTGGAAGAACTAGACACCTTTTTGCAGCAGCACCAAATTTCTGAAGATGAAGCCATCAAATTTGCAGCATTGCATTTTGGAGGTAAGGCCTATGCATGGTGGATATTTGAGTCTTTTTCTTTGAAGAATGAAAATAATTCTTCTAATGCTAGGTGTTATCCCCCTATAAATTCCTTGACAGGAAAGCAAGGGGCTAATTTGTTTTATGAGCCTTCAAGGAATGCATTTCTCTTGAAAACACATCATCCTTGAAGCCTCTTCATGCTCTATACCCTTTTATTATTTCCCTTTGCTATTCTTGAGTCATAAGCCTCACTGATGATGATAAATTTTGCTCCTAAAGGCCTTCATTTTCCCCTTGTACCCCTGCAGAATTCTTCATTTCATCCCTTTTCCCCTTTTTCAAAGCCTCCTTTTTCACCCCAAAATCCCTCCCTTAGTCCTTCTAAATCATCCCATAACCCCCTCTAAATCTTACACGCACCCCTGGTGTGGTTTAATTTCCCCTTCTTTCCCCTGTCATTACCCTTATTGGCCTTTAAATGCACTAAAAATGGGCCAAAAAACCATATTTTCCATATAATTGGGCTTAGCACCTTTTGGCCCTAGCCCCCTTGGCCTTTTCTCCACGTGACCTGGGCGCTAGAACTGAGTGCTAGCCTAGAGAGCACTTATCACAGATGGATATCGGGCACATTATTAGCCATCGATCTATTTAGATCGGACGGTCTTCGCAGATCAACGCCACGCCCATGGCCCACTCCTTTCACTGCCTGATCGCTTAATCCACCGTCCATTCAACCTAAAAATCAGTGGTCTATTTTCATCTGCCCGATGATCCCTGCAACTGCGCCCTGTTCGAAAACCGCCGGTCTCCGTCGCACCACCTTTGGGAGGTGGGCAGTATTTTCCATTTCGCAGCAACTCCACTCACTGCAGGACGTGTGGCACTGCACTGTTTAAAAACCGCTCCCCATCACGCGTTAAAGTTCGGCGTTTGACCCCGCGCGATATGCACATGCGCCGTCCAATCTAGAGTGGCCCATCCAACGGTCATCGTGCCACGAAGCTACGCGGGAATTAGTCCAAGGCAAATATACCCCTGGCCCACCATCTATCGCCCTTCGACGTGTTCTCAACCATCGATCTCCTCCTGAGATCGAACAGTCCAGATTAACTGCATGTCCCGCCATTGACCGGTCCTGCCACGTCACCTTTCCCACGTGTTCCATCACATTGTTCATCCGTCCCCTTTATAATTCATGAAAAGGTCAAATCTTAATGTTTTACGTTAGAATGTCCATCTCACCATTCTCCATATATGCCTTCCGCTGTTCCATGGTGTTTTCCTCCACAGTATCCTCTGCGTTCATTGTCCTCATCCATGATACGTTGCCATTTCCAATATCTCCACTGCGTCTGCCCACCACATGCATGGTTTTATTAACAGGTTTTCATGTTTTGTAGGGTTACAGGCAGGCAGAAAACCACCATGATTCACATTCACAGTTACAGTGGGAAGGAACGCAAGGAGGACCATGTTCAGAGATCGAAATCATGAAGAAAGGTTTGAGAAGACGTCATGATGGGGCTCGCATTAAAAGAACAGAGTTTAAACTCTGTAAAACCTTCCCCAGAGCCATTAAAGCGTGGACTTCACCGACAGAGGCAGTCGTGGAGGGGCTGAGAGTATTAGTGGGAAAACAGAGTGTTTAGGGCCTGTCATTGAAGATTTTGAGCCTTAATCCAATGATTTGAAGGCATAGTACCAGATCGAACACATCATGGATCACACAGAAGGCCCAATGCACATAAATCAATACTATCAGGGTTTCACATCAGCAGATTGTTCTTTCCATAAAGGACGAATTGCCCATACTATCTCCACTCTATTTCCTGTCCCTAAGGAAATGCAGCCTTGACAATAGTCCTAAGCTACCAAAGCATTTTTTATGTAGTATGGTGGACTTCACAGTAATTTATTTACCTTTTTTTTATTCACCAAAAGTGCTACAAGGTACTACAACCAAAGTATACCAGAGACATACCTTGAGTAAATGGAAGCCTGACGAAGACCACTCTTTCACCCAAAGAGTGCCATGGATAAATGCACAGAATTTGAACAGAATGGGCTTCGGCCCTCTTTCTTTTCTGAGTTTTAATGCTTCATTTAGTTTTTCACCTACCTCCTCCACTCTCTTCAGCTATAAAATTCATGAAGGAACTCATTCTAAAGGTTGTTGATCAGTTATCAGAGAATTACAAGCTGTTTCTTTTCAGACATAGTCTCTGTGTAAAGTTGTAAGATAGGCTAAGGAAGATGTTTTCAGATTGAATATCCAGCTATTGGTAATGTTGTACTTGACTGGTATTTCTCTTTAATATGACAAGCACATTTCTTTGGATCCTGATCTAAAGCAGTGGTGATGTTTTTCTATCTCTGTATTTGTTTTTAACTTGCAGTTCATTTCATTTCATTTCTACTGGCTCACATCAAAAATCTGGCATAGGATTTACCCTTTTTAGGTACCCTGTGTTTCTACTCTCCTTGCCTTTAATGTTTTCTACTAAATGTGTTATCTAAGGGTTGATTTTAGTTAATTTAACCAGTGTAGTGGATGTCATTGCCTGCTATCTGGTGTATGAATTAAATGAATCTTTTCGTATATGTTCTTGTTAGGATTTAATTGAATGAATTGGGAACACTGGGAGGTCTAGAACTTTGTCTCTATCTCACTAGGATCCTTTTCAATTAATTAAACCTTTCTAAGATCCCTCAAGCTGGAGGCCGAAGCATTGAGAGTTCAAAGTCTCTCTCTGATCTCGGGTCTTTACTTTGTGTTCTATATCTTTATTGTTTCCTCTTCTCTTACCATTTCATGCCACACTATCATCTTTAAGATCCAATGCTTTAGATGACTAGCCCAACTGAAAGCCTGCATATTGAATAGCAAGTAAACCCTTTCCAGACTCCATTGCCCAATGGTCTTGATGTTCTCTAAAATCATCCCCCATTTGCCTAAAATCCTCTTTTCTCATCCTTGTCTTATATTGAACCCTTCTTTCCTGATTACCAACAACCAAACAAATAATCAAATAAACAAACTCTAAGCCTTATAACTAGCCTAAAATCTTAATTTTTGAGCTTCAAAAACATAAAACCTTTACTTATATAGAGAGATCCCTCTCTAGACCCAGGAGGGCTAGATCCTTAGGTCCGAAAGTGGTTCTGATGTTGTCTCATATTTTGGTCTTGCCAATCTGGCCAAAACATGGGAACCCCAACATAATGGCGACTCCGCTGGGGAATTTCTGAGTATTTTCCATCTTACTACATCACAATAACCTCATAAACTTAGAATCTCTGGTTAGGTTGGCAGTTAAACACTCCTATTCTCTAATCAACCTCCATTTGTTGTGTTCTATCCCACACTCTTAGACAGAATCTAGAAAGGGCCAGGTAGCCTCCGGATCTCATCCTCTTCGGAGGTGACACATCTGGTAAATGCCCTCCCAGTCAATCTCTGGTTATATTTTGCTGTGTTTGAGGTTATTCCTGAAAGGGGACATCTCATAAGCACTGTGGTGGACAGTGTACCCTCCAGAAGCATCCTAAACCTTCCACCTGGCGACTCCATAGCTCCTTAAAGATCAAAGACTCCACTGGTGATCAATAGTCCTGCTGATTATCTTGGTTCACATAAGACTCCACTGGGAGACCAACCTTTATAACAACATCAACCACAATAGAAGGAACAAGTAGGGTTAAGTTGCTTTGTTGGAAAACAACATTCTGGCTTTTAGAACCATTCACACAAGAGCTTATCCTAACCCAAACCCCCTTGAAATAGTTGACGACCCTGAGAGCATCCTTAAGAGATCTCCTACACCTAAACAATCAACTATTTCCAGCCACATCCATAGAGCTAACTCTACACCAGAATACTTTACAACTCTATCAGATCCATTTTCTGACCTAGGTGCTCAAAATTTTTTACCAAGAACTAGGTCATTTAGTGTCCTAGACCATCCAGGCCTTGAGCCTTTAGGTTCACCACCTCATAGTGGTCAACACATTAGGGACAAAGAAACCCTTCCATCTACACCTCCTGATATTCACTTCATTCAAAACTTGCGGCTCTGCCACCCTAAATCTGCCCAACAGACTTCTGTTGGTCCTAGTATCCTTGTCATCCATATACCAGCTGCTCAAGCCAACCCCTTACCTCTGCAAAACATCATCATGGTAGCCTGGTATGCACCTCTGGTTTTACCTCAGCCTCTAGTGCCCTTACCCAATGATTATCAGTCAAATATCCCACACTTCACTGCAAAAGAGTCTACCACAGCCCAACACCATGTAGATAGGATGGAAGATTCTTTTGACTACATGGAGATAGATGATGATACAGTCAAAATGAGAATATTTGCCCAGAGCTTAGGAGGTGATGTGAAGAAATGGTTCAAAAGCCTACCTCCTAATAGTATCCAAGACCTTCCTGCTTTATATCAGACCTTCTTAAACAAATGGGAATTTAAGGCCAACCCTCTCCAAATCCTAGCAGAATACAAGAATCTTAAGAGGAATGTAGGAGAGAGTGTCCATGACTACTCTACAAGGTTCAACAACATTTATAATCCTCTTCCTCCTCACATGAAACCTCCCCAAGGTATGGTTCTAGTGAAATACCCTAAAGGCTTGGATGCTGATATGGCCTACCAGCTTAGGGAGAGTGATTACAACACATTGGAAGACATGCAAAAGGGAGCAGTGAGTGTAGAAGCTAATTTGATTGAGAAGAAAGCAAGATTGAGAGCTGAGAAAAGGGTAACATATAAAGATGACAATGTAGCTTCCACATCTGACCCCAATTATGACCGCATATCCAAAAACATGGAAAAGCTATAGAAAATGATGGAAAAAATGGTTTTCACGGTTAACAATCAGAACAAAAACCAGAATCATAACCAGAACCAGAACTTTAGAAGAAACAACACCACTCCCAACAGACAAAGAGAATCAGATCAACAAGTTATTCCCCCCTTTCAAGAGAACTTTCTTGATGAAGATGAGGGAATCATGGAAGAGTCTGAGGGGACCACCATAAACATGTTTGAAGTAGAAAACTCAATCCACAAATTTTCCACAGAAGAAGATCAACCCTCACCCTCGTATTGGGATGAGGAAGGATTAGAATCTAAGGATTATAGGCTAGGATTTGAAAATGCCATGATGCAGGTCAGAGAACAATATGAACTTAGAAGCAAAAGGAGCCTAGACACTTCAAAACCAAAGGATTTTGAGGTTACCATCAAGAAAAGGCCTGAGAAAACTTCTAAAGCAACTGATAAAAATAATAAATCAGCAGCTGAGAGTTCTGGAAAAAAAAAAGAAAAATACAACCAAAACACTGATAAACAAAGTCAACCAACTAGTAGCACTAGCACTGCAGTTAGTGCTCCTGATAAAATAGTTTCTAACAGTGTGCATAGTGAGAATCAGCCCACTGATTCTGCCACCAAGGTGGTGGCTAACAAAACAGAGTTGAACATTCCAAATAGTCAGTCCACTTTCAATGTGGAGAGTGAGATTGCAAAAATTAAAATATCTGTCCCACTCTCTGAGCTGGCCACTCAGGATGTATATAAAGGCCAAATTTTGAAAGCATTAAATTTAGGTGAGAATAGTGACACTGTAAATCTGAGTGATGATCAACCTGCCCTTCTGTTTGGTCCAAAGATAGAAGGAAAGTTTCAGGAAGGGGTAGTGCCACCTTTCTATATCAGTCTCAATATCCATGATAAGATTCTCCACAATGCAATGCATGATTCTGGGGCATCACACAACCTGATGCCTAAAGTAGTGATGGAAAGATTAGGCCTAGAGATAACCCATCCCTATAAAGACCTATATTCATTTGACTCTAGCAGAGTAAAGTGTCTTGGCCTAATCAAAGACCTGTGTGTAAGCCTTACCCAGATTCCAGCAAAATGTATGGTCATGGATGTTGTGGTGGCAGATGTGCCACCCAAGTATGGCATGTTATTGTCAAGATCATGGGGAGCCAAGCTGCAAGGCACAATACAGATGGATGGGGCTTATGCCACAATCCCAATATTTTTCCAACTTAGAAGACTGTACAGAGAGGCACAAATGAAATTCCTGGTTAGTAGCCCCGAAAAGCCTGAAAATTCACCTTTATACTCTGTACATACTGACCTTGACTCCTTTATCCTTTGTAATGATGAATCCTCAGAAGGGTCAGAGACCAAAAACAGAGATACAAACAAGGAAACAGAGCCCCTGGATTTTAACATAATGGCTTCTCTAGACTCAGAGGAGAATGATATAGAAAACTCAAAACAGTGCGCTGAAAAAAAAACTCAAAGCGAACCTGAAATAGAATGTAGTTAGCCGATTAATCACCCTTCACAAGTTCATAAAACCACACCAAGAACGAAACGATGATAAACCCGAGAATGAAACCTTATGGGAAATGAATTTTGATGGGTCATGCACCAAGAGAACTACTGGAGCAGGAGTGTGGATACATAACAGAGAGAGTGACTACACAGAAAGCCATGCCTGCAACCTGCACTTCAAATGTACAAACAATATTGCAGAGTATGAGGCTCTTATCCTAGGCTTAAACCTGTTGATAAAATTAGAAGCCCATAGGATAACTGTGCGTGGGGACTCTAAGCTGATCATTAAACAGGTGAATGGTGAATATATAGCAAAACATCCTAGAATGAGGGCATACAGGAATGACGCTATGGATCTATTGAAATTTTTTGTGGAATACGATCTGGTGTTTGTCCCTAGAGGTCAGAGCGAAATTTCAAATGGACTAGCCTGTATGGCTAGTTCGTATCATAAGCCTCCCAGTGACCAACAGATCATCATTCAGACCAAATTCAGACTTGCAGTGCCGGACAATGAAAAATATTGGTAGGTCTTCGAGGGTGATAAACAGATTGAAGATTTCCTGGTAGGCGGAAATGATTTTGAATTTTCTGATTCAGACTCTAAATCTAATAGTAGTTGCCTAAGTGAAGAATCCTCTGATGAGGAAGAACCACCATGTAACATAGAAATAAACTCTTTAAACGAAATAATTGGAAATCTAGACGAAAAATGTGAAAACACAGATAGTGAAGAAGTAGAGGTGCTGCAGACCAAAGATAAGGACATACCCAGAGGTCTGGCACCTTTGGAGGAACTTTTTGACTTTGATGATGTAGCAAAAAAGCACACTACAGAACATGTAGACTCTGATGTTGAGGAATTCAACATAGGCACTGAAGATAAACCCAAGATGATCAAATTGGCTAAGTCCCTGCCTGCAAACATGAAAAGGAAATACATTGACCTTTTCAAGGAATTCATTGATGTGTTTGCTTGGAGTTATGAGGACTTAAAGGCCTATGACACAAACATCATACAACGCAAAATACCCTTGAAAGAAAATCAGAAGCCCTTTAGACAGAAACTCCGCAGAATAAACCCAAAACAATTGCCTGCAGTGGAAAGAGAGATTAAGAAGATGTATGAGGTAGGTGTAATTGTTCCGGTGAGGTTCTCTGATTGGGTATCAAACCTAGTGGCTGTGATAAAGAAAACAGGGGATATCAGACTATGTATTGATTTCAGGAATCTTAATAGAGCCTCACTCAAAGACAATTACCCTTTTCCAAAAATGGAACACATCCTTCAGAGGGTAGTAGGCTCAAAAAGGATCTCTCTGCTAGATGGTTTTTCAGGTTACAACCAAGTTTTAGTAATCCCAGAAGACCAACTCAAAACAACTTTCACCACTCCATGGGGCACTCTTATGTATGTAAAGATGCCCTTTGGACTGATGAACACTGGTGCAACCTTCCAAAGAGAAATGGACATCGCTTTTTCAAATGAAATAGGACACTTCATTATCATCTATCTATATGACATAACAATCTATTCCAAGACTGAGGAAGAACACCTAGAACACCTGAGAAAAGTGTTTGAAAAATGTAGAAGGTTCGGTCTGTCATTGAATCCTAAAAAGACTGTATTTGGGCTACAAGAAGGAAAATTTCTGGGCCATATCATATCTGAGAAAGGGATTAGGATAGACCCACAAAGAGTTGAGGGAATACTACAAATCACACACCTGAGGAACATCAAAGAGTTACAGTCCTTTGTTGGGAAGATTAACTTCCTCAGGAGGTTTATACCCAACTTAGCTGAACACCTTAGGAATATGACAAACATGTTAAGGAAAGGTGTAGGAGTTAAATGGACTGTCGAAGCTAAGAAATATTTTGAATTAGTTAAACTTGCACTCACCCGGGCTCCTATCCTAATCAGCCCATATTTCTCAAAGGATTTCCTGATCTTTTCATTTGCCTCTGAGCATACAGTGGCTGCAGTTCTGCTGCAGAAAAATCTAGAGGGAATGGAACAACCCATTTCTTTCTTCAGCAAAGCACTCAGAGATGCACCCTTGAAATACAACATAATGGAAAAACAGGCCTATGCTCTGGTTAAGGCCTTGAAAGACTTTAGGGTGTACATACTGCATTCCCACACCATAGCCTATGTGCCAAATATAGTGGTTAAAGACATATTGTCCCAAGACCCAGATGGGAAGAGGGGAAAATGGATTGTTGTGATCTTAGAGTACGACCTTGAGATAAAACCCACCAAACTGATCAAAGGTCAGGGCCTAGCTCAATTAATGGTTGAATCAAATCTACAAGCCCTTGACATTAACATGGTAGATGCCTTGGATGAGCAGCAGGGATTGCCTGATCCCACTGTTGAGGAGAAGTTTCAGAGCTCTCCTTGGTATTCTGACATTCTGTATGTGCTTACACACCTCAATGCCCCTCCTGAACTATCAAAGACCAAGGCCAGATTCTTAAAGCTAAAGGCCAGAAGCTATTGCATAATGAATGAAGGCTTATACTGGAAAAATCCAAATGGCCTACTGCTTAAATGTTTGCCTGAAATTGAAGCAGAAAGGATTAAACAAGAATTCCATGCAGGAGAGTGTGGAGGTCACATGAACTGGAAAGCCACTGCAAACAAAATACTCAGAGCTGGCTACTATTGGCCTACACTCTTCAATGATATCCATAAGATGATAATTGCCTGCCACAAATGCCAGATTTTTGAAGGCAAAAGAAAACTCCTCCCCTTACCTCTACAACCCATCATTGTTGAAGGTCCCTTTATGCAATGGGGCCTAGATTTCATAGGAGAAATTCACCCTGCTTCTTCTGCACAACACAAATGGATCTTAACAACCACAGACTACTTCACTAAGTGGATAGAGGCCATACCTACTAGGAATGCCACAGATTCAGTCATCATTAGGTTCCTAGAAGGTCATATCCTCTCTCGGTTTGGCTGCCCAAGGAAAATAATCACTGATAATGCTGCTGCTTTTGGATCCAAGAAAATGGTTGATTTTTTTCATAGGTATCAAATAGCACTCGTTCATTCAACTGCCTATTACCCACAAGGTAATGGCTTAGCTGAATCATCAAACAAGTCCCGGTGGCCATCATCAAAAAGTTGCTGCAATAGAAAAAAAAGACATGGCATAACAAGTTAGTGCATGCCCTGTGGGCTGACAAGCTTACAACAAACAATTCCATTGGCATGTCACCATATCAGCTTATCTATGGAACAGAAGCAGTGTTTCCTACCAGCCTTGGAGTACCAGTGATTAAACTTGTCTAAGAGATTCAGATAGAAGGAGATAGCATGGTAAGGAGGATAAACCAAACAATTCATCTCCAGCTAACAAGGGAAAAGGTCTATAAAAGATCTATGAAGGTTCAGGAAAATATAAAGAAGTTGTTTGACAAAAGAACCAAAGCTGCTGACTTCAAAATTGGAGAAAAAGTTCTGAAGTGGGACTAAAGGAGAGAGGACAAAGGAAAGCACGGCAAGTTTGACAGTTTTTGGCAAGGTCCATACATCATCCAAGCCGCTGTAGGTCCAAATGGATTTTTTATACAAGAACTAGATGGTAAAAAGCTGTTTGGAGGTCCTGTTAATGGCAAGATGCTCAAACACTACTACTGCTGATTTCCAATTTCCAGTTTCCATTTCCATTGTACATACCATTGCAGTGTTTTTTTTTCAAGAAAAAGAGAAAATGTTTCAAAAAATGGAAAGAAAGGAGAGGTTCAGACATGCTCAAAACATGAACCTCAGAAATGCAAAGGATTGGCTCTAATATGATCAAAACCTGAGCCAAAGAAGGAAAACAATTGGTTCTAACATGTTCAAAATCTGGACCAGCAACTAAGGAAGAAGAATCTGCTCTAACATGCCCAAAACTAGAGCTGAATGAAGAAGAGAGAGTGACTCTACCAAGCTCAAAACTTGAGCCACAAAAGAAAGAAGGATGCTTCAAAAAGTCAGATTTCAAGCCTTCAAGATTTTTTTTTTAGTTTCTACAAGTTTCTGTTCATGTGCAATTGTCTTTATGCCTTGGATCTACAACAAACTAGACTGTCTAATCCTAGTTTGACTGTTTTGAATCTCTGCTATAGAATGTAGAGAAGAAATCTTCTTGACAGTCTAATCCCAACAAATATTAGATTAGGTAGAGAAACATACGAGACCAATAGTTTAATCTGGTCTCATGGTGCAATAAGGATAGAAATAGAATAGGTTCATTTTCTTGTTTGTAAAAAATAAAAATGATGTAAAGGGTCTGCTAGTTCAAATGCACCCTGGAAGAGAAAATGGTAGGATTGTAGGGTGGGTAGGTAGATTGTTTGGGAGAGCTTTTCTGCTAAGTTGATGTCTTCACAATTGTGGAAGCTGAAAATCAAAGAAGAAAGATGGCTCAAGCAACAAGCATCTGGCCTACACCAAAGATGATCTTCTAAATTCTTGACTCCTTCAAGAAGAAGCCATCCCCATGTGGAGCCACTGTTAGCCCCCTATAAATTCCTTGACAAGCAAGCAAGGGGATAATTTGTTTTATGAGCCTTCAACGAATGCATTTCTCTTGAAAAAACATCATCCTTGAAGCCTCTTCATGCTCTCTGCCCTTTGATTATTTCCCTCTGCTGTTCTTGAGTCTATAAGCCTCACTGATGATGATAAATTTTGCTCCTAAAGGCCTTCATTTGCCCCTTGTACCCCTGCAAAATTCTTCATTTCATCCCTTTTCCCCTTTTCCAAAGCCTCCCTTTTCACCCCAAAATCCCTCCCTTAGTCCTTCTAAATCATCCCATAACCCCCTCTAAATCCTACACGCACCCCTAGTGTGGTTTAATTTCCCCTTCTTTCCCCTGTCGTTACCCTTATTGGCCTTAAAATGCACTAAAAATGGTCCAAAAAACCATATTTTCCATATAATTGGGCTTAGCACCTTTTGGCGCTAGCCCCCTTGACCTTTTCTCCACGTGACCTAGGTGCTAGAACCGAGCGCTAGCCCGGAGAGCGCTTATCATAGATGGATATCAGGCGCATTATTAGCCATCGATCTGTTTAGATCAGACGGTCTTTGCAAATCAGCGCCGCACCCATGGCCCACTCCTTTCACCACCCGATTGCTTAATCCACTGTCCATTCAACCTGCAAATCCATGGTATGTTTTCATCCGCTCAGTAGTCCCTGCAACCGTGCCCTGTTCGAAAACCGACGGTGTCCATCGCACCACCTTTGGGAGGTGGGCGGTATTTTCCATTTCGCAGCGATTCCACTCACCACAGGACGCATGGAACTGCACTATTTAAAAACCGCCCCCCATCGCACGTTAAAGTTCGGCATTTGATCCCGCGTGATATGCATATGCGTTGTCCGATCTAGAGCAGCCCATCCAATGGTCATCGCGCCACGAAGCTACGCGGGAATTAGTCCAAGGCAAATATACCCCTAGCCCACCATCTGTCGCCCTCCGACGCGTTCTCAACCGTTTATCTCCTCCTGAGATCGGACAGTCCAGGTTAACTGCATGTCCCACCGTTGACCGGTCCTGCCATGTCACCTTTCCCACGTGTGTCATCACATTGTTCGTCTGTCCCCTTTATAATTCATGCAAAGGTCAAATCTTAATGTTTTAAGTTAGAATGTCCATCTCACCGTTCTCCATATATGCCTCCCGCTGTTCCATGGTGTTTTCCTCCACAGTATCCTCTGCGTTCATTGTCCTCATCCGCGATATGTTCCCATTTCCAATATCTCCACTGCGTCCGCCCACCCCATGCATGGTTTTCTTAACAGGTTTTCATGTTTTGCAGGGTTACCGGTAGGCGGAAAACTACCATGATTCACATTCAGAGTTACAGTGGCAAGGAACGCAAGGAGGACCATATTCAGAGATCGAAATCATGAAGAAAGGTCTGAGAAGACGTCATGACGGGGCTTGCATTAAAAGAACAGAGTTTAAACTCTGTAAAACCTTCCCCAGATCCATTAAAGCGTAGATTTCACCGACAGAGGCAATCGTGGAGCGACTGAGAGTATTAGCAGGAAAACAGAGTGTTTAGGGCTTGTCATTGAAGATTTTGAGCCTTAATCCAATGATTTGAAGGCAGAGTACCAGATCAAAGACATCACGGATCACACAGAAGGCCCAGTGCACAGAAAGCAATACTATCAGGGTTTCACATCAGTAGATTGTTCTTTCCATAAAGGACGAAGTGCCCATACTATCTCCACTCTATTTCGTGTCCCTAAGGAAATGTAGCCCTAACAACAGTCCTAAGCTACCAAAGCATTTGTTATGCAGTATGGCAAACTTCACAGTCATTTATTTACCTTTTTGTTTATTCACCAAAAGTGCTACAGAGTACTGCAGCCAAAGTACACCAGAGACATACCTTGAGTAAATGGAAGCCTGATGAAGACCACTCTTTCACCCAAAGAGTGCCATGGATAAATGCACAAAATTTAAACAGAATGGGCTTCGTCCCTCTTTCTTTTCTGAGTTTTAATGCTTCATTTAGTTTTTCACCTACCTCCTCTGCTCTCTTCAGCTATAAAATTTATGAAGGAACTCATTGTAAAGGTTGTTGATCAGTTATCAGAGAATTACAAGCTATTTCTTTTGAGACACAGTCTCTGTGTAAAGTTGTAAGATAAGCTGAGGAAGATGTTTTCAGACTGAATATCCAGCTATTGGTAATGTTGTACTTGACTGGTATTGCTCTTTAATATGACAAGAACATTTCTTTGGATCCTGATCTAAAGCAGCAGTGATGTTTTTCTATCTATGTGTTTGCTTTTAACTTGCATTTCATTTCATTTCATTTCTATTGGCTTGCATCAGAAATCTGGCATAGGACTTACCCTTGTTAGGTACCCTATGTTTCTGCTCTCCTTGCCTTTAATTTTTTCTACTAAATGTGTTATCTAAGGGTTGATTTCAGTTAATTTAACCAGTGTAGTGGATGTCATTGCCTGCTAGCTGATGTATGAATTAAATGAATCTGTTCTTAGATGTTCTTGTTAGGATTTAATTGAATGAATTGGGAACATTGGGAGGTCTATAACTCTGTCTCTATCTCACTAGGATCCTTTTAAATTAATTGAACCTTTCTAAGATCCCTCAAGCTGGAGGCCGAAGCATTTGGAGTTCAAAGTCTCTCTCTGATCTCAGGTCTTTAACTTTGTGTTCTAGATATTTATTGTTTCCTCCTCTCTTACCATTTCATGCCACACTATCATCTTTAAGATCCAATGCTTTAGATGACTAGCCCAACTGAAAGCCTACATATTGAATAGCAAGTAAACCCTTTCCAGAATTTACTGCCCAATGGTCTTGATGTTCTCTGAAATTATCCCTCCTTTGCCTAAAATCCTATTTTCTCATCCTTGTCTTATATTGAACCCTTCTTTATTGATTACCAACAACCAAACAAACAATCAAACAAACAAACTTCGAGCCTTATAACTAGCCTAACGTCTTAATTTTTGAGCTTCAAAAACATAAAACCTTTACTTATATAGAGAGATCCCTCTCTAGACCTAGGAGGGCTAGATCCTGAGGTCCGAAAGTGGTTCTGATGTTGTCTCATATTTTGGTCTTGCCAATCTGGCCAAAACATGGGAACCCCAACACTAGGTTCACTAAAGCATTAGTGGGCTGATTTGATGGAAAATTTTCTGAAACACATGTGGTGGAACCAAACAAACCCCAACAAAAAAATACCCTGCATGTGATGGAGGAAACTATAAACTCAGATCCACTTCATAAAACCATGGAGGAGGCTGAAATATTGCATCATACCTTGTTAGAGGCAAAGCCTCTATCTCATATTCCTAAAAAAGAGGGCATGGAGATCCCTTTTTCAAAAGAGGATCCAATTCTTGGGAGGTTGCCCATACATATTGATGAGGATGAGGGAAAACACTGTCATGTATAGAGTTTATCTAGCACCTCATGCAGAGGAAGAGGGAGCTCTTGCTCCAACTAGAGGGATTCTTGTACCATTGCAAGGAATTCCCCAGGATCTTACATGTCGAGATTAAGGCACAACTCATAATCTACATGTGCCATTGATGATAGGGTGTGAAACTATGGAGATAAAAGGAGGAGATAGGGAGGATGACCATCATCATGTGATGATGAGAACACACCCCTATCTATTTCAGGAGGTTGATGCACCTAAGAGGGAGACTATATTGCACAGTGAGAGAAGGGAAAAATATTTCCATTCACATATGTAGTCTACTCTTTCTCTTGATGCCTCATTGTATAAAGGCATTTCACTGTGGATACCACCAGATTAGTAGAGGAGGATGGATGATTCACATTCTGAGGCACCACTCATTGATCTCAGAGGAGTGCAGACCTTTGGAGAGCTTGGCATAGCACTGGGAGTCTTGGGTAGACTTAAGGAGAGAAGGAGCATTCTCTCAACATCATCATTACCCACTCTCATTTCAGACTCTATGCTATGGCAGAAGCAACATGGGAAGGATAGAAGCCTTCCAACTTTCATCTTTGGTGTGGGACGTGTCAAAGAGGAGGATAGCAATATGACAGATGTTCTTCATGATAGATTATCATCACTGTCACTATCGAGGATGGATCCATATTGGAATTCGCATCTATTGGTGGAGTATTCCAAGGATGTTTTCACTTGTATGATATTGGATGACCAGCTACATAAGGAGGGATATTCAGTTAGAGATATGGTCATCTACTATCATGGTAGGATCTTCTTATCTAGAGCTTTTTACCTCAAGGAAAATTTTCTACAGGCAGCTCATAAAGATTTCCTTTTCAGCCACACTTATTCTATGAGAGAATACCACACAATCATGGAGGGGTATTTTTGGGAAGGCTTTGAGGAGGAGATGTATTAGCATATGAGGAGATGCATGGATCATGTGGAGATGGAGGAGATACATAACTCATATGAAGTGTTAGCACAGCCACGTGTTTTCTCTTTGAGGATGAGAGGAGACTTATCTATGATCCAGTCCATTTGCATGAGCAAGACATATGGTAAGGGTATTGTTTGTTTGCATAATGACTTATATAATGTATATATGCATCCATTAACCATATATGTGTAGGAATTTTCTCAAAGGAGGAGCATTATTCCTTCTAGACTTCATGGTCTACTTGAGGCCATGAGTAGTTTTGATGGCCACTTCCTAGGAGAACTTAGGGAGGATATTTTTCATGGAGAACATACTTACTTTGCACCATACATCATTCACTTTCTCCAAACACATGAGGAGAGTGTGGTAGCAAGCAAGTGGTTGAGAAACCACACTTTTTGTCATTCTCTATTTTAGTTGAGGGTAAAACTACGTTGGTTGCATTTGAGGGACCTGTTTGTGCTCAACCTAGTCTCCTAAATTGAGTTCATTTAATTGTCAACCAGGGTTGGTAAACTGCTGAAGTGTGGTGCACTGTATGTGCCTAGGTGTTTGTTTCTTTGTGTTTAGTGTTTTATGATGTTTTTGGTCTTTTTATGGTTTTATGTTCACAAGGGAAAGAACTAAATGCTGGTGGAAAGAAGCTACTGGTTAAAAACAGAGTGAAGCCTAAATTGTTGATGACAAATGACAAATGCAAATACTGAGACAGAACCAAACCTAAACTATGACTTAGCAAAATACAAAGCTTGATAATGACTTCAAGAAAATAAATCACAACATGAACTTAACTTGTCCAATCCATTCATTAAGGATATTTTGGAAAAGCTTGAGGAATGGGCAGCTAAGTGTAAAAAATTCTCCTAACTAAACAATTAAAAAATCAACTCATAATGATACAACATCCCATCCATGATTAAAGGTTTGTTGAAATATATTTGGAAAAGAACATTGGTAACATCATAGTATTTCTACTCTAAAACTAACTCCTAATTCTATTCTGCAACTTAGTTTAACACCACTAAACCTCACTCAAAAGTTACAGATTTCCTTTTAGAATAGTCTTTGAGGAAAGGCTTGTTTGTGAAATGGTAAAAAGGTTGCAAAAGTACTCCAGGCCTTGGACTGATACTATCTTCTGTTCAGATGATTATGAGTCAATATATGTTTTAGAACAAAAGAAGTTTTGTAAATAATGAAGACCGTGGTATTTAAGTTTAACAACTAATGCAATTTAATATGCAATGGATGGCAACTAAACGTGGAATGTAAACATAGTGAGCTAAGCTGGAACTAAACTAGGGTGCTACTAGTCTACAATGATCAGTGCTCAATTAAAAAAACCATTATCAAAATTGAAACGAAATAACAGAGCATGAGTTAAATGCAATTTGCCTCCGGAGTGCCCTAACTAAGTTATCATGCAATTAATCTATGGGATTCTACAGCCTATTTCGTTCATCATGAATGGTATTTTGGAAGAGCTTGTTAGAACAATCCTGGCTGTACAATTCAATGCAAATGCAAACATGAAAACTAAAAGCAATTACAATTAAAAACTAAGACATCACAGCTATTTCCTACCCATTGTTATGATATTTTGGAAGAGCTTTTTAAGAGTAAGATCAACTATGCTACTTAGTGTAAACAAGCAACTGAAACCTTCAGTATCACAGTCATGCCTTAGTCATCATAATGATTTTTTGGAAGAGTTTACTAGAATAAGTTCAACTGTGATAATGAACAAAAGGAATTGCAAATAAAGTCTATAACACTATAGCCATTTCTCATTCATTATCATGATATTTTGGAAGAATTTCTTAGAAAAAGTATAGCTATAGTGACTAATGAAATTAACTATGAACTCAAACTTCAAAAACGTGAAAAAAAACTAAGATACTTATCTAAATTACGAAAGTAAAGCCGTTCAGGAGGTAGGGGCCCTCTACCACTAGATGAAATCTAACTCAAAATCAACTCAATGCATTCAGAGCAATGTTGTCTTCTTCATTAAAGGAAAATAACTTAAAATAGAGTATTCTCGGTCTTCAGAAATATAGCAATCAATCCAGAAAATCTAATCAAAATCTAGAACTAGTCTCTCGGTTTCCCGAGTGCATTTATAACAAATCTTTCATAACAGAACTTGCAAAAATACGAGGATCATTGTCTTTTCATATCAAAATCGTACTAGAACTCTAAAGATGGCAGCGTAGAGGGGCAAAGGACATCAGGACTGTCCTAGTCCTATTAGGAATCTGCCTCCTTGTGTGAGTTCCCACGTACAAAACCACGTCCAGAATTCCATTCATTCTTCATGGTGAGCAACAAACGTTGAGGACATGATGTGGAATATACCCATGTGTGGCTTTTCCTGAGAGGACACCTGGAACATGCTTGAACGTGAAGATAGCTGCAGAATTGGCGGTTAGCTACGGAATGTCTGCATTCTGTAGCTAGTTTCAGTTCAAAATGCATTACAATGAGAAAATCACAAAACTTAGCAAGTTAGCCATGTTATTCATTCTAAAAGCAATTTTAACTAATTTCATTGATCATTTGAGCCTGGGATAACAATGGAAAAGAGAAAATGGGGTGAAGTATGATGGAAGAAAGAACAAACTTGGGGCTCAACATACCCCCACTGCTGACTTCTTGCATGTCCTCATGCAACTTATTCCATAAACTCAGAGACTTCTGCAAGAACATCCAACCCTCTTCTTCTTCTTTGCCTGGAAGTTAAAGGTCTTCTGGGTTTCCTGATGACTAACTTGAACCTTAAATTGGTAAGTGCCATGATTAGCTTCTTGTTCCTCTTTTTCAAATTTTCATTAGCCTTTTCCACTTTGTCCATTTGTAGAGACAAGGTTGAGTTCATACTGGTTTTGAGTTTGACTTGTTCCTTCAGAATATCATTCTCAGTTCTGATATGTCTATTAAGTATTTCCAGCTCGTACCTATCTCTTCTTAACACATCTATTTCGGACAATGGAGGACTAGGGGTTCTATCTCTACTCTCTGAAGCTTTCCTTTCCAATGTTTCAACATAATCATAAACTTCTTGCTGTGCAAGGTCAATTTCAGGGGTTTCTTCATCAAAATCTTCTTCAACATCTTCTTCAACATCTTATTCAATAGATGTTTCCTCATCTTCTATGTTTATCACCCCGGTTTGTTTGATCTGTGTTTTCCTTAGTTTCCCCCTGAGTCTATGGCTTCTTCTTGGCTGGGATGATCCCTCTCCTTTTTCTGTGGAAGATTTTCTGATTACCCTCTCTTCCTTAAGATGTCTCTTAATATGAGTCAACTTCTCAGAGATTATTTCTTCACTACTTTCCTGTACTGTTTTGTCAATTTCAATTTTAGAGGCTCTCCATTTTCTGCTTCTCTTTGTAGGCTGATGTTCAGGTGAAGGTTATTTTGGTTCCTCAAAGTGATTTCTCACTAAGAAATTATCCCAAGTATCTTTTGTTTTGACTAAATGGTGTTCAATTAAAATCTTAACCAAGCCATGATGGTATAGAGTTGTCTCTAGGAATTGGACTCTCCTTTGAACACTTGAAGCCATCTTTTTTAAACTTTGAAGCAAGAAATAAGGCAAATTTAGCTCTTCCTCTAAGAAATGCATTATCAACCTAATATGGTAAACATAGAAAGTACCATATCTACCTTCATAAGTGATAAATTTTTGTAGGATACACAATATGTTTCTCCATTTATTCTTTAATGCAGAGCTTGGAATTCCCTTTTTAAACACAGTGACATCCATACCTGGTGATTTGAGGATTTGATTCCATGATTCATTATGAAATTCTCTGTTCTTAAACCATGTTTCTCCATGTCTAAGCAATCATGTTGCTTCTGCAATAAAAACCTCTGTGATAGTGAATTTAACATCTCCAAATTCAACCTCGACTCCTTTGAATGACCTTGCAAATGTTTTAGTAACTTCTTTGTGGAAGCCATTAAATTTCTCAAGGAATTGCAGCCATCCTGCCTGTTGCAACATTTCTCTACTTTGAGGGTATCCTTCCAGGTATTCTGTGCCCACTGGTTCAGTTCTCATGATGAGGCCCATAATTTATTCTTTAATCTTCAGATTAGTACTCTTTCTGCTCACAGAGATAGTGCTTCAATATTCAAACTGATATACCTCTGCTTCACGGTGATAGTGCTTCAATCTTCAAACTGATATACCTCTGCTTCATGGTGATAATGGCTTCAATCTTCAAATTGATATACCTCTGCTTCACGGTGATAGTGCTTCAAATTTCAAACTGATATACCTCTGCTTCACGGTGACAAATGGATTCGAATTTCAAACTGATATACCTCTGCTTCACGGTGACAAATGGCTTCAAATTTCAAACTGATATACCTCTGCTCACAGTGATAGAGATACCTCTGTTTTACAGAACGAAATGATGAAGGGTTGGCTACGGAATGGAGTAATAGGGAGTGGTTACGGAACGAGTTAATGAAGTGAGGTGAAGAAAAAAAATCAATGAGTGAAAAGACAGCGGAGATATTTTACAACGGATTCAAAAATCATCATTAAATGATTTGGCTGGGTGACGTGAGAAAATCAATTACTTCAGCATTTTAATCGCTTAAATAATGATCGGGTATAGGATTTGAAATGAAGGATTTTTATCCAAAGTTTTGTGGAGGGTATATTTGGCATGATCAATAAAAATAATCAAAACAACTTTTCAAATGATTCATAACTAAAACTATACTAAAGTTTTTTTATGATATGCCATTATAATCAGAACTTTTTACCTTTGCTTTTCATCTGCTTTTTGTGGTCTCTATATACTTTGTTCTCCTTTGGAAACCATTACTTTGTGAGTCTTCATAATCCTTCTTAATTTTTCTTGTTCATGGATATATTGGATCATTTTGTTGCAATTCAAATGTCTGCTGATCAGTGCCTTCAGGATCTGTAGCTGCGGAATGACTGCCTGGCTGCCGAAAGTCTGATTAGCTGCAGAATGTACCTGTAGAGAATTTTAATCATGGAATGGAGTGGTTTGGAATATAAGTGGAATATTATATGGAATGAGTGAAGATAAATGATGAAATATGGTATAATGGGATATGTATGAAGTGAATGATGGAGTGAGATGGATTATAATTTATGAAATGGAGTGGAAGAATATAGGAAATGGCCTGCAATCCATGACATGTGCTATTCATTTGCAGAAAAACATCAAACTTTTAAATTTTGATATGGAAATGAGGTGGATGAAGTATGGAATGAAGTGAAGTATAAATGAATGAAATGGAGTATGGATGGATAAGAAAATGAAATGAAATGAAATGAGATGGATCATAAGTGCAATGGATCTGAACTTATGATTTTGTAACAGCTGCTTGCAGAAACAAAATGGAAAAGTTAGAGTGTCAGAAAGATTATGATTTTCACCCTATCTTTTCTGTATAAACATGCCAATCAGTGATTGGTTTTCATGTTTATACTTTTATTTATTTTTATTTTATTTTATTTTTTTATTCAAAAGAAATGACTTCAGAAAATTCAATCAAGTTGATGAAGAAGAAAGATTCTTCTTCATTAAATTCACATCACTATTTTCCTAGAACTTCTTGAAAAATTCTTCTCTTGAGAGTGGTTTGTGATACAGCTTCAATCTATGACCATTCACAAGAAAAGTGATCTCTTCTTCATCTATTGTCCTGATTTTTACTGCTCCATTGTCAAAAATTTCAACAATTTCATATGGCCCAAGACAATGTGTTTGAAATTTACCTTGAAAATCCTTGAATTTTGAATCAAACAAGAGAGCCCAGTCACCTTCTTTGAACTTCTTCTCTTTGATGTACTTGTCATGCCATCTAGTCCTTTGCTATTGGACTAGACTTGTTTTCTGAACTGCATCTTGTCTAATCTCATCCAATTCATTAATCTGCTCCAGTCTATGCTTTTGTGCCTCCGTTAAATCAAGTCCTAGCTGAACTGCCATTTTGAAAGTTTGAATCTGGAACTCTATGGGAAACAAAACTTGCTTTCCATAAACAAGCTCATAAGGAGTATGGCCTGTTGTGTTTCTTCATGTAGTGCTATAGGCCCACAAGGCTTCAGGAAGCCTATATACCCAATCTCTTCTATGTAAATGAACAATCTTTGTTAGGATTCCTTCAATGACCTTATTAGTAGATTCCACTTGACCATTTGCTTGTGGATGATAAGGAGTAGATTTTCTATGCCTGATTTTGTACCTCTCCATCATTTGCTCCACTAGCCTTGATGTAAATTGAGCTCCTTGATCTGTAACAATTTCCCTTGGGACACCAAAACGAGTAAAAAATATCCTCAAAAAGAAAATTAACTACAGATGATTCATTAGCAACAAGTAATGGTTTAGCTTCTACCCATTTAGTAACATAATCAGTGCAAACTAATATATATTTCTTTTGTCTTGATGGAGGACTAATAGGTCCTACAAAATCCAAAGCCCATTTTTCAAAAGGTTCAATATGTACCCGAGGTTGTAATGGCATCTCACCTGAAGGAGAAGGTTTCCCTACCCTTTGGCAACTATCACACCTTTTGACATACTCTTTAGCATATTTAAAAAGGGATGGCCAATAGTATCCTAAATGAAGGACCTTATAAGTTGTCCTCTTATCAGCAAAGTGTCTGCCACAAGGTTCATCATGACATGCTTTGAGAATCTCAGGCATCTCATCTTCCCGAACACATCTCCTAATGATAAAATCTGGACCTGTCTTGTACAACTCATTAGCAACCCATGAATATTTTGCACTGTCATAAATGATTTTTATTTTGTCTCTTGCATTCATTATTGAAGGAAATTTCCCTGAAACTAAATAATTAGCAATGTCAGCAAACCAAGGAGTTTGAGTAGAAATTGCAAAAAGATATTCATTAGGGAATTGATCTTCAACTGGAGTATTGTCTTTGATGTTTTGGAGTCTAGATAGGAAATCAGCTACTGTGTTTTGTTTCCCAGGCCTATCTAGAATGGTAATGTTGAATTCTTGTAAAAGCAATAACCATCTTATGACTCTGCCATTAGTAATTGATTTGTTCATTAAGTATCTAATTACGGAATGATCAGTGTGAACAAAAGTTTCATAGCCTGTTATATAGTGTCTGAATTTGGTTATGGCATGAACAACAGCTAAAAACTCTTTTTCAGTTACAGTATAGTTTAACTCTGCAGGAGTCAAATTTTTACTGGTATAGTAGATGGCATAAGGAATCGGGTCTTTTTGTCCCAATACTGCTCCTAGAGCTGTATCAGAAGCATCTGTTGAGATATGAAAAGGTAACTTCCAGTTAGGTCCCCTTAAAATAGGTGCTTCAGAAATTTTTGTTTTCAGGGTTTCAAAGGCTAACTGGAAATCAGAATTTCATTTGAATTCACAATCTTTGGTAAGTAATTTGAAGAGTGGAGATGATATCTTGGTGAAATTTGATATCTTGGTGAAGTTTGATATCTTGGTGAAGTTTTCTATAAATCTCCGATAATATCCTGTAAATCCTATAAAACTCCTAACATCTTTTTGACAACTTGGAATAGATAAGTTAGGGATGACTTCAACTTTTGACTCATCAACTCTAATCCCATCCCCTGAAATGTGATGCCCTAAAACAATACCTTCAGTAAACATCATGAAACATTTCTCATGACTAAGTGAAAGATTTGCTTCTTGACATCTCTTTAAAACTTTTTCCAAATTTGCTAAGGCTTCTTCAAATGTGTTTCCATAAACTGTGAAATCATCCATATATACCTCTACAAAATCATGTATTAGATCTGAAAAAATTCCTAATACTGCCCTTTGGAATGTTGCAGGTGCATTGCATAATCCAAATGGCAATACTCGGTAAGCATAGGTATCCCAAGGACAGGTAAATGTGGTTTTGTCTTGATCTTCAAGTGCTACTTAGATTTGATTGTAACCACTAAACCCATCTAGGAATGAGAAGTACTTTTTTCCAGCTAATGTATCTAACACTTGATCTATGAAAGGTAAGGGAAAATGGTCTTTAAGAGTAGCTTTGTTTAGTTCTCGGTAGTCAACACATACCCTCCATTTACCATTTTTCTTTGGCACAATTACCAAAGGAGAAACCCACTGACTATCTAAAATGGGATAGATGAAGTTGACATTTAACAATTTTTGCAATTCTTCTTTAACAATCTCCTTAAGATTTGAATTCATCCGTCTTTGAGATTGTCTGATTGGTTTGCAATTTTCCTCTATATAGATGTGATGAGTGCAAGTCTTGAGGCTTATCCCTTTCATGTCAGTGTATTCCCATGCATATGCAGAAGAATGTCTCTGTAATACTTTGACTAACTCTTCTTGTTGAGATTTTTCTAGGTTCTTGCTTATGTTCAAAGTTTTGCCTCGAAATATCTCACTTGTAGAGCTGCCAAATTTATCCATAGAATGAAGAGACATCTACCTTGATGACAAAAACTCAATATTGGATCCCTCTTGAAATGATTCATGTTTGTGTTCTGGAGAGGATTCAAAGTTTTCTAGAGTATTCGGAATTTGATTATCTTCACTAATTTCTGAAATTGTGAAGAGAGGTTGTAAATCTTCTTCATCCTCTATCCATTGAGTGTCATCTAGATCTGTAATTGTCCTAGCTGGAGGATATAAAGTGAATTTCTTAGTTGAACTACCATCGGAGATATACATATCACCGGATCTACAACTAATAAAAGCATCAGCTGTAGCCAACCAAGGTCTTCCTAATATAACAGGATGGCCTCCTAGATTATTCTTAGGAGTTAGGATCATGAAATCCACAGGGTACTCCCAAGAATCTAAGGACACTGGAATGTCTTCTATTACCCCATCAGGTTTGATCACAGATCTGTCTGCTAATTGTAATAATTTGGGTGTAAAGAGAAGATTAGGAAGTTTCAATCTATCCATGATTTGTCTACTCATGATATTGATTGCTGCTCCTAAATCAATGAGGGTATTTTGAATTTCAATTCCATTGATGTGAATTTTAACAACTAGATTTCCTGGGTCTAGATACTTTGGGATAGCAATCTTACCCATCGTAATGTCTGCTATTTTTCCTGCCAGTTGAATTTTCTTTGTCTCTGTTATTATTTTTCTTGTTTTCTTCATGCTCAACTCCTTTATTGTTTTGGCTAAAATTGGAATTTCCTTGATGGCTTGTAATAATGGAATTTTAATGCAAACATTTCTCAGTTCATCTAGGAAATCATAATTAGGCACCATAATTTGTTTTTCTACACCTCTATCAATTTGTAATCTTTCTGGAAAGGGAGGTATAGAAGTAGATGTTGATGGCTGCTCTAATACAGGAGTTGAAATTATTGGTTCTTTTTGCTTTATTTTTTCAGTGTTTGGTTCTTGAAAAGATGTGTCTTCCTCAAGACTTTTATTCACCTGTAGAGAGTCTTCCTCAGAGTTATCTTGTTCTTGTATGATTACAGAAGGTTTCCTCTTTTCAAGTATTCTTCTAGACCTAAGTTGAACATCACTAAGGTCTAAAGGAGTAATTAAATAAGTTGGAAACTGTTGGTCTTCTATCATGTATGTGTTTTGAGGATTTTTATTATTGGGGTTTGGTATGGGTTGAGCCGGCAACTGATTTGATTTTTGAGGAAATGGTAATGGAAGTGGTTGATTTTGATGTGGTAGGTTCTGATGATGTTGTTGAGGAATTTGTTGAAAATTTTGTTGAGGATTTTGACGATAAAAATGTGGGTATGGTGGATAGGATGGTGGATATTGATAGTATTGAGAGTATCTTCCATAGGGATTTTGTTCTCCTTGTGCCCAAGATTGAGATTGATTTTGAAATTGAGGCCAAGGTTGCTGCCAAGAATTCCAAGGTGGAGGTTGGTTATACATTTGATCATGGAATCCTTGTGTTTGAGGTCCCTGCCAAGGCCTTCTAGAGACAAAATTGAGAGATTCTATGGAATCTATAGGAGTTTCCTCTTGAAAGACATCTTTGAGACCAAGAAGAGAAGGAAAATTCTTGGTCTCATGTTTTTCAGAACAAATGACACAGGTCTCTACAACTTTTACATCCAAAGGGCACTCTCTCAAGGCATGTTTATTTCTACATTTGGGACAAAAGATTGCTAAGGCATCAGATTCAGCTTTTTGCTTGTTTTGTATCTTAAGGGTGTCTATTTGTTCACTAAGACTCCCTAAGATGTCAGATTTGAAATCATCAAGCATATGTCCTATTTCTGACCTACTTACTATCCTAGAAGCAGACTTACTTGCCCTTGCAAGAGCGGGATCTCTTGGACCTTTTACAGTTTTAGATTTCCCTCTTGAAAGGTTGATACATAACTCAGATATTTCAGGTAATGTGAGCTGTGATATATCCCCTTTTCCCATCATGTTAAGTATATCCAACCATTCATCCCTAATTGTTTTCAACAAAAGAGCTTTTAAGGTGTCTTGATCTAAGTTTTCCATTTTTTCTCTTTTGATGTTGTAATGAAATCTCTCCAACAAATTTTCCAAATTTTCATGTTCTTTTTGTAACATCTTAAACACTTCTTCCTTATGATTGACCGGCATAAAATAATCCAAATACCTCTCTAGAAATTCTTGTTTCATGCCTTCCCATGTCCTAATAGAACTGTTGATCAAACTCATAAACCACTTCAATGTTGCTCCTTTCAATGTTGAAGGAAATAGTTTGAGTTTTTGAGCATCTTGTAAGTAGTCATAAGTTCTACACAAGATTTCAAATTCAAATAGGAAGGTTTCAGGATCTTCAGTTTTAAGTCCATAGAAGTTTGGAAGGACAGAGGGTGAAATGTTTTTCATGGTTGTATTGGTTTCTTCATCTATTATAGGAAACCCAAAAGAACTTCCCATTTCTCTTCTACCTCTTCCTCCTTCTGCACCTCTACCTCCTTCTCCTCTACCTCTACCTCTACCCCCTCCAAATAATGTGTGTTCTCTATTAAAGACTCCTCTTGCCCCTTCTTCTGCCATGGTTGATTCTCCTGTGGAAGTGGAAAAGTTTGTGTCCCTAACAGGAGTCTTTGGATCTTCTTCTAAGGCAGGTTCAGTTGATGAAGTGGAAGGTTTCTCTAACGGAATATCTGATCTTAGGTCTTCTAGAAGTCTAGGATCAGTGATGGATGGAATGTGGGTCTGAGTTGAAGGTGTACTAGCTCTTGGTCTAGGTGAAACAAGTGGTGTTATAGGAATCAAACTTCTGCTTCTGCTGCTTATGAATCTACCCCTTGAGTCTCTCTCTCTACGCATATAATTGTTTTTGGGAGTTAAGAAATAAATGTTACCTAGTTTTCACTTCCCCGACAACGGCGCGAAAATGTTTGTGCTCAACCTAGTCTCCTAAATTGAGTTCATTTAATTGTCAACCAGGGTTGGTAAACTGCTGAAGTGTGGTGCATTGTATGTGCCTAGGTGTTTGTTTCTTACTGCGTTGTGTCTAGTGTTTTATGATGTTTTTGGTATTTTTATGGTTTTATGTTCACAAAGGAAAGAACTAAATGCTGGTGGAAAGAAGCTACTGGTTAAAAACAGAGTGAAGCCTAATTTGTTGATGACAAATGAAAAATGCAAACACTGAGACAGAACCAAACCTAAACTATGACTTAGCAAAAATACAAAGCTTGATAATGACTTCAAGAAAATGAATCACAACATGATCTTAACTTGTCCAATCCATTCATTAAGGATATTTTGGAAGAGCTTGAGGAATGGGCAACTAAGTGTAAAAATTATCCTAACTAAACAATTAAACAATCAACTTGTAATGATACAACATCTCATCCATGATTAAAGGTTTGTGAAACATATCTAGAAAAGAACATTTGTAACATTAAAAGGTCTCTACTCTAAAACTAGCTCCTAATTCTATTCTGCAACTTATTTTAACACCACTACACCTCACTCAAAAGTTACAGATTTCCTTTTAGAATAGTCTTTTGAGGAAAGGCTTATTTGTGAAATGGTGAAAAGGTTGCAAAAGTACTCCAGGCCTTGGACTGATACTATCTTCTGTCCAAATGATTATGAGTTAATTATAGGTTTGGAACAAAGGAAGTTTTTTAAATAATGAAGGCCGTGGTATTTAAGTTTAACAACTAATGTAATTTAATATGCAATGGATGACAACTAAATGTGGAATGTAAATACAGTGAGCTAAGCTATAACTGAACTAAAGTGCTACCAGTCTACAATAAACAGTGCTAAACTAACAAGCCATTATCAAACTTAAAACGAAATAACAGAGCATGAATTGAATGCAATTTGACTCCGGAGTACTCTAACTAAGTTATCATGCAATTAATCTATGGGATTCTATAGCCTATTTCGTTCATCATGAATGGTATTTTGGAAGAGCTTGTTAGAACAATCCTGGCTGTACAATTCAATGCAAATGCAAACATGAAAACTGAAAGCAATTACAATTAAAAACTAAGACATCACAACTATTTCCTACCCATTGTTATGATATTTTGGAAGAGATTTTTAAGAGTAAGATCAGCTATGCTACTTAGTGTAAACAAGCAACTGAAACCTTCAGTATCACAGTCATGCCTTAGTCATCATAATGATTTTTTGGAAGAGTTTACTAGAATAAGTTCAACTGTGATAATGAACAAAAGGAATTGCAAATAAAATCTATAACACTACAGCCATTTCTCATTCATTATCATGATCTTTTGGAAGAGTTTCTTAGAAAAAGTATAGCTATAGTGACTAATGAAATTAAATATGAACTCAAACTTCAAAAACGTGAAAACAAACTAAGATACTTATCTAAATTACGAAAGTAAAGCCGTGCAGGAGGCAGGGGCCCTCTACCACCAGACGGAATCTAACTCAAAATCAACTCAACGTGTTCAAAGCAATGTTGTCTTCTTCATTAAAGGAAAATAACTTAAAACAGAGTATTCTCGGTCTTCAGAAATATAGCAGTCAATCCATGAAATCTAATCAAAATCTAGAACTAGTTGTTTCGGGGAAAATCACCCTAGAGGTTTGTTGGGTTTAAACCTCCACAGAGCAGGGCATGCTACTTAAGAAGGACTCACACAACCATACATGTTCATGAAAAACTAAATAGAGTAGATCGAGGAAGTTACCCGTAGGTCCTACGGTTGAAGCAGATCCCGCGGGGTCCAAACCCCCAGCAACCCTTCTTCCTTCTTAACCTGAAAGACAAGAAGAAAAAAGCACGAAGAACTGGTTGTACAGCATATATCTACTCTAAATGTTAGTGAAATCCATATGAAACATTAGATAAACCATAATGAATGCTTAAATAAAAATATTCTCATGTATTCAAGCAGACACTAAGACGTATATTTCGGGAACAAGATGGTTCTTCTGTATTATAAATAGCATGTACAGAAATAACAAGTGGAGAGATCACCTGAATCCTTCCACGATCTCTGAGTAGACCGTCATCTGGATCCGTCCCACCCTTGCCTCGCTAAGATTCCTTCCGAACTGGTGCATACGAGATGACATATAAAGAGATGAGCATCTCCAGGAAACAAGGGTTTCCTGTAATGAACTCAGAAGTGCAGGAGGCACGGGAATTCAGACTTGGATAGGGAATACCAACAGAGTATAATATCAATAATTTCTCTCTCTCCCTTAGGCCATCCACATGAGGGGCTTTTATACTCCCTCAAAGTAGTTTCAACAGTTGGAAACAGTTGGCCACGTGCTGGGGTGGTTGAACTACCAGAGTAACCATCAACCCATCCCGAAAATAGGTATTTTTTATATATTTTTTAATGATTTTAATGGCATACACGGGAAAGTACATGTGGACTCGCGTATACACGCGGAAAAGTCTGGGCATAACCGCGTATGGGGAATTTAACACTGTTTTTTAGTGAATTTTGTCCAAGTCTGTAGGAATGGGTGCCCAAAGCCATAAAACCAATCATGAATCATATGAAGGTGAGAAATGATGCTATAACAGATGCCCCCTAATATATGAGGTCAGAAGGGGTACATGATGGCCGAAATGTATTATGCACATAGAAAGAACTTCGCAAGGACAAGAGAGGACTTCACCAGATTTCAACCTTGCAAAAACTAATGAAAGAAAACAGAGAGTCAACTCATGCTGAGGCAGGCATACCCATGCTCAGTCAAAAATACATCATATAGAAAGTACTGAATAGATCCAGCATGTATACAAGTATAACTAAACTGAAAGTACACAATGAATCATCTGAGCATGGCCCAGAAGTATAAGTCTGAATCAATGTCCAAGTATCACATATAAAAAGCTGATCAAGGATGTTGCAACTGGATTTCTGATCAATAAATGGTGTGGGGTAATTATCTTTAGGACATGCTTTATTTAGGTCTCTGAAATCGATGCAAACTTGAATCGTTCCTTGCTTTTTATCTACGGGAACGGGATTTGAAACCCATTCAGTCAAAGGAACAGGGAAAATGAATCCCGCCTTAAGCAGCTTCTCAACTTCAGCTTTGATAGCTGCTGCCTTCCTAGGATTGACCGGACGAAGTTTTTGCCTCACCGGCTTAGTGTTTTCATACGTCTTGATCTCATGCTAGACAATATATGGGTCTATACCAGGCATTTCCTCATAAGACCAAGCGAATACATCCCTATAATCTTTAAAAATCTTGGTGTAAATTTGAACCTCTTCACGGGAACATTCAGCTCCGATGAAGACATTCTCGATAATATTGGGATCCCTAGAAATGTTCACCGGGATAGTTGCAGAAATCATAGCCATGTTCCCTTCAGCATAAACCTGTGTTGGTGCTAAAGGGTTCAAGACTGGGTGAACAGGACCAGGAGACTGAGGACTTGGAAAACTTGTTTCAACTTCGCTCAAGTCAGGTAAAAAGTAAGACCGATGATGCAAGTCATCCCACGGTCTATCTATACCAGTCATGGCTTCCAGGATGGCCTCTTCAGATTGAAGAGTGGTATCAAGGCAATCCTGGGCAGAAGAAGAACTTAGTGTCCAAGCCGGCGCCACATCTCCATCCAACTCTTCCGGTGATAGAGGAGCAGGGATGGATTCTGCAGAGTCAACAATAGACTGATAAGCAATCTCAGCTGCAGAAATAGGAAATGCCATTCCACCCACTTGACCTTCCGCTACTGTGGCAGTAGGGGAGGGTAAGGTCCAAGGGTCCGAAAAATAATGAGTTCTGAAGAACTGTCTTCGAAGAGGAGCCTTGGAGGATGAAATTGCATTAATATGAACCGTAGGAGGAGGAATATCGAAATTACCCATCAAGGAAGAATACATTCCAACTCCTAAATTCTCAACAGGCGCCTTAGAATTATCCAACTTAGGAATAGATGAGTCAGTAGACGCATTCGGGTCTACAGGAGGACAGTCCAGTTGATCCACTGTAACGATCCTCCCTTCGTGAGGGAAACATATAATGCGAAATAATGAGGATGCAATGGCATCCATCTCATAAATCTAGTTTCTCCCCAACAGAAGGTTGTAGTCCAAGCTTGCATCCACTACCTCAACCTCTATATTGACAGTTTTGCCCCCAACACAGATGGGCAAAGCTGGGACAATACCATGGGGTCTGTGAGAATGACCATCGAACGCAGTCAGAAGAGTGGTAGATGGAACAACCTTGGGAGATCCAATTGTCTTCCAACATGTGAGAGACATCACGCATGTGGAAGCACCCTCATCAACAACCATTCGAAAGATATTACACTTCCGATACGACGATTTAATATGAAAAGCCATGTGATGAGGAAGTCTCTTCTTAAAATTAGTCATATCAAAAGTAATCAGAAGAGAATTTTTTGGATCAATAGCCCCAATGGCAGTGAGCAAAGCACTACGCTGAGCCGGACAAGACTAGAGTACCTCTAAAGCTGACATAGCACAAGGACTCTGTGCCAGATCTTCCACAATCGAGTAGTTCTGGGCAGCCCTAGCATTTGGATTAATCGTTGATCGCTTAGAAGATGCTTTGGGCATCCGAGGCATAGACTCAACAGTAGGCTTCGTGATGTGAAGCGGCTCAGTAGCATCAGGAACATCCTTAGCTTTCGAAGACTCTTCTCCGCCATAATCACGGGATCTCGTAGCGATATTCGCATGAGCACTCATCATGAAAATGTTCGATGGAATTTCCCCTTCCTCGGTGCCTCCAGAGGAAGCCCCAGGATTTTGGTTCGCGCCAACAACTAATTGTTGCCCTTGGGAAAAAGGGTTTGTTAACACAGCCTGGGAATTAGAAGAACCCTGCTGGGCTAACAAGCGCTGCGCATCCTAAATTTTAGGGCAAAGGTGTGTAAGATGGTCTCCAACACATAGCTTGCATGGAAACTTCACTTTCCTTTTCTCCTTTGGACCCTCACCAACATGCTCGTTGGTTTTATTTGCATTACCCTTCCCGTTCTTGCCCTTTTTCTTATTATTTCGTCCCTTCTTCTTCCCTTCAGATTGTTGATTTCCTTTGGGATCAGAAGCTTGGACAACATTTATGGACAAAGACTGGGAAGGAGATGACTCAGCAGGCACAGCCTGACCAGAAGGAGCAGATTGCAAAGACAACTGCTGCAGTTGAGTAAGCAGGCTGGCTGCACCACTATTGATTGATACAATCAGTCCGTCGCCATGAGGACCGGGCTTAGTTTTAGACAAATCTAATTTGGAGCGAGGAGCATTGGGCAAATACTTGTGAAGGACCCCAGACTGAGAATATATCAACTCTAGCTGTTGGGCCCTAAAAATGGCCTGCTCCTCAGAAAATACCCCAGAGAGGGATACATATTTCAAAATATCTGACTACAGGGATTTTAGAAACCATTCCAAAAGGAATTCACCTGGAATATGAGCTTTAATCAGCCTCTTCCTTCTCCTCCATTCCTGAATGTGATCAGAAATGTGGGTTGTGTCGTCCTGCTTAAAATTAGCTAGGAGTTCAGTCCCAGCATCATATCCGACAGGCAACTGAAAATGGTTCAGAAATGTAACAGCCAGTTCTCCAAACGTAGCAAAACTACCCCCAGTTAGCTCAATATACCATTTGGCAGTGTTTCCAGTTAGGGTGCGTTGAAATAATCTCAACCTAATCGAATCATCGATCAGGGAGTTCGAAGAACACCATAAATGGAAAGTAGTAATGTGGTCTGCCAGATATTCTCCATTCTTACCTTCAAACTTTGGAATATCTGAAGGAAGTTTGGTGGGAACCAGAGGCCACCCCGGATTGGATCATTAGTCAACTTCGACAGATCTGGCAAGTTTAACGTTGCCAGAAAAGGTAAGCGAGGTGGAGCTTGAGGATTCCATCCTTGATGGGATGGATTCCCAACATTCTAAAAAGAATGCCCTGGATTTTATGAGGCACCAGGTTGCCAAAAAGGACTCGTAGAAAAAGGAGAAGAACCTCCTCCCAACGCAGAGTGACCAAAGCCCAGACCAGTTTCCCCCGCTGAAGTATGAAATGAAGAGGAAAGCCCCTGATAGGGGTTCCAGGCATTAGAAAGAGGAGAAAAGGTCTGATAAGCACTCGACGAAGGGAAAGAGGTATTCCCTTGGTGACCAGCGTAAAAATGATTCCCTGCCCCTGCTGTAGTAAACACGGGGTTCCACCCTGTAAAAGTAGTCGAACTTTGCCCCCCAGACCAAGGGTTGAAACTCTGGGTTTGAGAAGTAAACGGAAAGGACCCTAAAGAAGGATTCAAACTAGGAATGTGTCCAGTTCCGAAGGGGAACCCCTGAAAAGAAGCTGACCCACTAGCCATGGAAGACATGGGTGTAGATCCAACTACAGCAGTGGAAAAGGGAAAAGAAGGAATCCCACTAGTGGGCATTCCGAAACAGAAGGGACCAGAATGAGAAGCTTGTGCTTGGGTGAAACCAGAGCCAAACACAGCAGCACTAGAAGAAATCGAAGATAAAGCAATAGTGCCCCCTCCTTCAACAGAAGCAGGAGTCTGAATGCCTGTAGCACTCACAGCAGAAACCGCGTTCCCAGTCGTGGCCATCGAAAGGTATGAATGATACGGAAGATCTTCCGGTCTCTCTGACTCAGGTTCGATGTATTGAACAACGAACAGATAGTCAGGAGGAAGAGGAGATGGACCTGACGCAGGAGGTTCAGGTACTTCTTCAATTTGAAAATCTTCTTCCTGAGGAAATAAAACTCGCGAGGTGAGCGGAACGCTCCTCTCGGAACCGATACCAGAATCAGTTATGAAACCTTCAGACCCTTGTGGAGGATCTCTCTCCACTGCGTCAGATGCCACAGGGTGGTAACCACCTGCTAAATCACTCCTACGCCTTCTCGAAGAAGGCTCTAGACTCTCGGGAGATAACCCCCGGATTCTCCTCGATCGACGAGGCGCTTGATCAGCCACTTTTATAGATTTTAAATTAGACTCAAAAAAGTGAAAAGCTAGGCAAGCTAGGAGCAAAGAGCACTCACTATAAGAAAAATCCCTGAGATACAATCAAGCAAACAACCTCCAAGTATTTCCGCTCCGGGTGATGAGGACCAGACACCAAAATATAGGAAAGCGAAATATAGGACCTCCCGAAAGCAGTCTGGGATAATTACGGCCCAGAACAACTAGCGAAGGTATCAGAAACAGTTACGCCGACCTCCAAACGACAGCCTTTGCCGGCTCAAGCACCCAAGCTTCACAAGGGCACCTCCCAGAAGTACTGCTGAAAGTGATGCGACGTTTGCCTCAGGTACCACGGGTATTCCCCCACGCAGTCACCTGTGTGGAACCTAGGAGTGGCGACTATGGGCACCAATCTGTGTCAGAAGTCGGGCGGAACGGTCTTGAGGTCAGATTCAGCTAATCAGAGAGGGGGTATCCCTCTTCTCAGCCTTCACTTCCCCTCGCGCTTGACTCTCTGGAGGAGATTTTTCCCGGTCCACCTAACGGAGTTGGATTTCGCTAAATTAATCAACTTATATGTTTTTTTTTAGCGGCCTTGGAGAGTTAACTCTCCACTCACCTAATCCAAGGCCCTACAACCTAGCTAGTTTGTGTATGACACTTAGAAAACTTGCTAGTTGATTTTAAATTATATCGTTTATTTTAATGGCCTGTTATGTTAAGTCAAAGGGATGCGGAAATGAAACTTATGATGTTTTGACACAGAAAGAAATTAATAAAAAACAAACTACATGCAAATGCAGTTATTGTCTTTCGATGAAAAGCGACTTCTACACGGGTTCTACGAGATTAAAATTTGTATTTTTTCTTTTCAGATAGCAAACTCACACTCACAAAAACTATGAAAATGACTAAATGCTTAAGTGCACCTGATGCAAATCACTACAAGCATGAAAATCCTGAGATGCAAAATCTCCTAAAGTAGAGTGAAATTTCCCAAAAGTCCTTCAGTTTTATCTCTTTTTTGGTTGTCCAGAAAGCTAGTTCCCAAAATCAAAAACTCTTAATATGAAGACACCAAAAACGCTTAACAACAAGAGGAAGAAATCAATGACAACTCCTTTCCAGAATCAAGCCAAAATCCAAAGGCAAGAAACCTCAACAAAGCTTCAAAATACACAAAGAAACGAAAACAAAAATGCAAAAACAAAAGCAAACAACAAAGCAAAATGTTTTTTGAGCTTTTGAGTTTTATAAAAGAGTTCGAAAAGACCAAGTGAAACTATAAAATTCCAAACCAAACAACACTGAATTTCAAGCAAAAACTTCAAAAATGCTCCAAATATTATAGGGCTAACTAGTAGCAAGATCAATATGAGCAAAAGAAGACAAGACAACTCAGCCACTCAGCCTAGAAGAATAGTGCAACCTTGTCGCAAACAAAAACTTCAAAGAACCAAGAAAGACTCTTCAAAAGTTGCAACAAGACCTAGCCAACTGAACTCAAGAAAACCAACCAAGAAATAGGAAAAAATCGTAGTGCAAAGCAAAACACAAAGATAGGAAAGAGTAAATGAGCAGGAGCTCTCTGTTCTGATGAAGCAGAACAGCCAAGAATCCCCAGAAAGAGATCTTGGTACTCAAACCAGAAATGCCAGCACAAGAAACAACACTTTGCCAAAAAGACTAGTTTTCAATCAAACGAAAGAGAGAAAAGACCAAAGACCACTTTCTTCACAATCCAGAGGGTACAAAGACACTGCAGGAACAAGTCTCCACAGACAGAAAGGACTAAAAAGCCAAGGAATCCAAAATTTCAAAATCTGCCTAGGTATACGCTACTTCACAGTTTAGCAACAAGCGTGCATACGCGACTGTGCTAAAGGAAACACGCATATACGCGACTCCCTTTAGACAAACTTGCGTGTATACGCGACTGTGTGCAGAAAAAAGCGCGTATATAAAGGTAAATAGTGAAAAAACAAAAAGGATCAAGCCTGGATAAGAAACCAGGACTTCAGTCTGACTGAGAAAGAGTAAACTGGACTGCAAATGAAAGTTAAAACTGTTGGAAACCTATCAAACAGCTGAAACCACCCAACAGGGGAATCACAAGAATGTGATCCCCAGTGGAGTCGCCAGTTCTGTTTCGGGGAAAATCACCCTAGAGGTTTGTTGGGCTTAAACCTCCACAGAGCAGGGGCATGCTACTTAAGAAGGACTCACACAACCATACATGTTCATGAAAACTAAATAGAGTAGATCGAGGAAGTTACCCGTAGGTCCTACGGTTGAAGCAGATCCCGTGGGGTCCAAACCCCCAGCAACCCTTCTTCCTTCTTAACCTGAAAGACAAGAAGAAACAAGCACGAAGAACTGGTTGTACATCATATATCTACTCTAAATGTTAGTGAAATCCATATGAAACATTAGATAAACCATACTGAATTCTTAAATAACAATATTATCATGTATGCAAGCAGACACTAACACGTATATTTTGGGAACAAGATGGTTCTTCTGTATTATAAATAGCATGTACAGAAATAACAAGTGGAGAGATCACTTGAATCCTTCCACGATCTTCGAGTAGACCGTCGTCCGGATCTGTCCCACCCTTGCCTCGCTAAGATTCCTTTCGAACTGGTGCATACGAGATGACATATAAAGAGATGAGCATCTCCAGGAAACAAGGGTTTCCTGTAATGAACTGGGAAGTGCAGGAGGCACGGGAATTCATACTTGGATAGGGAATACCAACAGAGTATAATATCGATAATTTCTCTCTCTCCCTTAGGCCATGCACATGAGGGGCTTTCATACTCCCTCAAAGTAGTTTCAACAGTTGGAAACAGTTGGCCACGTGCTGGGGTGGTTGAACTACCAGAGTAACCATCAACCCTGCCCGAAAATAGGGATTTTTTATATATTTTTTAATGATTTTAATGGCATACGCGGGAAAGTACATGTGGACTCGCGTATACACGCGGAAAATTCTGGGCATAACCGCGTATGGGGAATTTAACACTGTTTTTTAGTGAATTTTGTCCAAGTCTGTAGGAATGGGTGCCCAAAGCCATAAAAGAAATCATGAATCATATGAAGGTGAGAAATGATGCTATAACACTAGTCTCTCGGTTTCCCGAGTGCATTTATAACAAATATTTCATAACAGAACTTGCAAAAATATGGGGATCATTGTCTTTTCATATCAAAATTGTACTAGAAATCTAAAGATGGCAGCGTAGAGGGACAAAGGACATCTAGACTGTCCTAGTCCTATTAGGAATCTGCCTCCTTGTGTGAGTTCCCACGTACAAAACCACGTCCAGAATTCCATTCATTCTTCATGGTGAGCAACAAACATTGAGGACATGATGTGGAATATACCCATGTGTGGCTTTTCCTGAGAGGACACCTGGAACATGCTTGAACATGAAGACAACTCCAGAATTGGTGGTTAGCTACGGAATGTCTGCATTCTGTAGCTAGTTTCAGTTCAAAATGCATTACAATGACAAAATCACAAAACTTAGCAAGTTAGCCATGTTATTCATTCTAAAAGCAATTTTAACTAATTTCATTGATCATTTGAGCCTGGGATAACAATGGAAAAGAGAAAATGGGGTGAAGTATGATGGAAGAAAGAACAAACTTGGGGCTCAACAGGACCATTGTCCTTCTCCCTTGCTACATATGGCAGCAAGTATGGTTCTCGTTATGGTTCCCTATGTTGTTGTTGTTCTCATTTGGGAGCATGCTTGGGGGAGAGACACATTGGTTGGGTATGTCCCTTGGGAAGAGTATTCCCACACTATTTGCATTACATGTTCTAAAGGGAGCATGAGAGATGATATGGTCACCAAAGAAAAAAACTTGTTATTTTATGAGGTGGGCCATGGGATTGATTGGATGCCATATGATGGTGATTTCCAACTTTTAATATATGGAATGGTTTGGGCCAGCATGATTCATAACTTTGGGGAGGAGATCCTTGGAGATCCAGTCTTAGTCTCGCCACCTGAGGGCAACATTATTGCAGCCCAAGGTCAGCAAAAACTCTACACTTATCATAAGTGGAGATAACGACAACATGGGGTAGGCTACTTTGTCTACCATATTCAGATTTTCAGCCCACCTACATTGCAGGAGCCAAAGGTGGAAGAGGATTTTTAGGAATTTCCATGTTGTGAGGTAACTCATTTTGTATGGATGATACACATGGGAATGATAGTTCCCAACACTTTTAAGATTCTATTCCTCAAGGGGACTTCTGGACAACACCTTATTTCCTTCTTGAGTACTCTACTTGTTCATGATGATAGCTATTTAACTAACTTACATGCTTGGGAGGTAAAATATGGAGATTTATTGATGAGACATAATCTCATTCTTTGGAGGAGCATATCACATGTGGATGCTACAGCAGGAGGAGGGGAAACTTCTCAGTTCTATCCTTGCAGTTGCCTGAGGACAAGCAACATTTGGGAGGGGAGGACTGTAATATTCCAAAATTAGCATGCATCTAATTGGAATATTGATTTTTGTTATTTGCCATAGGTGATGAATAAATGGGTAAGGAGGCCCATGAATAATAAAATTATGAATAAAATCCATCATAATGTGAAAAGGCATCATCACAAAAGATGGATTTGACACCCTCATGTGTGAAAGAGGACATTTTCATGTGGACAAGGTCAAGTTTGACCAAGTCAACAACGTTGTGATAGGAGGTGGAGATCATCTTGGGAGACAGCGCAGAGATAGTGCAAGGAAGTTTACTTGGTGGAGGAAACCCTAATGAGTGGGACCCATGGAGAAAGGGCTTCCGTTTGTATAAAGTGAGGGCAAGGTATCCATATGAAGGGATGTTATGAATTATTTATTTTATGGTCTGATTAGACTATTGTGCATTATCTTGTTGTTTAGCAGAGTTGTTGTGTTGCTTAGCACAAGGAATTCCTATTTAGGAATTCCTTCTCCTTCTAAGAGAGGCCTCTTGAGGGAGTTTTTTCTTCATTTCTCCACATTCAGGCTTCAGGCCAAGCATCCTCCTTCAGCTACAACGCAATTTCTATTTAGAGCTGGGTTGTGTTGCAAGGTGTTGCAGTGGAGGTTCCTCAACACCACTTCCTGCCCTCATTTTTAAGATGAGGAAGCTTCCTTTCCTTTGGGAGATCATTTGGGAAGCCCTTGGAGCATATTTCAGATATTGGCACTTGGCCAACCTATCTTCTTGCACCTACAACACAATATCTAGGATGTTTGGAGGGTGAGCTCTTCAGTGATAGCATCAGAATTTCACTTGGAAGATCCATTGGAGGAGTTTTTCTCAGCTTGTACATCATCTTCAGCCATCTCTATCTAGTTCTTGAGTTGCAACTCCTACTCAGGATTGCAACTCTGACATTTTTTCCATTTTTCATATTTCAAGAAATCCTTTTGGGATTGCCTTGGAATTGTGTTTGGGAGCTTAGATCCTCACTCCCAACATTTTATGAGCTAAATATTTCCATATTTGTATATTTACACTTCCCAGCAGCAGTTCCTCTAATAAAACTATGCTGTCATAGCCTTGGGCATTTTCTGTGTAGCAATGATCTTCATTTTTTTCCATGTACATGTTTCTTGAGGCTTGTATTTCCTAGCTTGAGTGATTGTTTCCTCAAGATATTGTATTCATTTTTTGCTATGATCTTAATATGATGGCTATTTGGATCTTCTTACATCCTATGTGTTGATGTATAACTGCTTTTTGATTATTTTGTTCATTTATTGTTGTATCTCCAATTTTGGGATATTATAAGATATTCCCAGGATTATTTATTTTCCCTATATTGGGATATTACACTCTCTTTTCTTCCTCTCTCTTCTTTTTTACATGATTTGTTTCAATTTGAAAAGAAAATGTGTGAAGCATGTCACTCTTGAAGTCCTCTAGCATGTTTCCAATCTCATGTTTTATGAAGGTGGAAGAGGAAGGGGTATTGGATATACTTTGGCTAGCTCTTCCTATCTTCATAAATGCCCTAGAATGGTTCTAGAAGATAGTTTTTATTGTTTCATATGGTTTTTGGTATATATCTACTCACTAATCCCTCGAAGAAGTACAAGTTTCAGTGAGTCAGAATCAAGAGTACAGTTGGCTCTCCTATAGTTTAATTGAAACCTCTCTTCATAATCCTCTAGGGATTCATCAGGCCCTAGAGTCATCCTAAATATTTCATCCATAGTTTCGTTGGACCTACAATAGCCTTTATATTTGCTGCTGAAGGTCTCTTCCATCTGTGCCCAGGTAGTGATGTTATCCCTAGGAGACCCATCAACTAGTGCAAAGGCTGCATCCTTAAGGGTGGATGGGAATAGATTCAACCTCTGGTCATCAGAGGTGTAGTCATAAGTCCTAAAAAAAACAACAAATTCAAACATGAATGTGTCATGGTCCTCAGAGGTAATTCCATGGAAGTGTGGAAGAGCTGAGGGGCTAATGTTTTTCATCTTAGTCTCCCCATATACCTCTCTTATGGGAAAGTCTCTCTAGGTCACATCCATGGTTAAGATAGGTGAAGCATGTCCCTCAGTTGAAACAAGGTCTTCTTCTTCTTCCCCAATAGGATCCTCAAAATATTCAGAAGGATCTCCTAGAGGGGGTTTAATCTCACTACCACTGAAGAAGAGTGAAGGGTGGCTAGGAGGTGATAGAGGGTTTTTAGGTAAGTTTTTTATTTGTGTATCCCTAGTCCTACAGGGCATGAAAATAAAATATTTTTTCTCTTTTTTTCAATATTTTTGAAGTGACATGAAAAGAAATGAAAGCATAAAATAATGCTGAAACAAAATCAAAATATCTACTAGACATCTCCCCGGAAACTATGCCAAAAAGTCGTGAGCCCTCGTATTGCACCAGGAGTGCTGCAACTCCCAGGGGCTATCTTACTTTACTTTATCAGCTTGGGGATCATACAAAATTTGAGGTGATAGTGCTATATACACTGCAGATGCATTATGTTCATGTCATCCTCTTCTGCTTTACGAAAGGGTGTTATTTCTTAAATGATGAGGACAACTATAAAGTAAATTACTGGAAGGAAAATACCAAAAGGAAATTAAACTAAAATTTTGAAAATAAATGACAATAATGAAACTAATTTAATTGGCAGAAAGGGAAATTTCTGAAAAGAAACTAAGCTAACTTGCTGAAAGTAAATGGCAGAAATGAAACTAATTATAAACCACACTTATCCTTGAAAAATGGCAAAATTCACTCTACTTATTCTATGATCTATCTACCATGCTCTTATCCATGAAACTATGCTATCCATGACTTAATTATAACTAAAAAGAAGTAATGTGCAGCTTGGAGGAAGAAAAAGGGCTAAAGGAGCGAATTAAGGGCTTAGTGCATGGAACAGGGCTTAGAAATGGAAAGTGGGGGTTAAAACCTTAGAAAAAGTTATTATAACGTGAGAAATGACTTTGGAGTGGAAATAATTTGAAAAGGCTTAGAAGCAAAAAGAGGGGGTTTAAAATGTTAGAAAACCTTAGTATAGCACAAGAAATGGCTTTGGACCAGAAAGAATCGAAAGATGTGATGGCGAAGATGGAATGGAGGTAAAAGTTGCAATGTGAGATGTTGCAATCACAACTTCACATGTTTAAATGGATAGCAGTAATGATTTAATAGGAATAAACTAAAATGTACATTGTGCGATGTGCGATATGGTAAGTTCTGTGGGATGTTATTTCGCAATACTGCAATCGCAGGAATGAGCGGTAGGCTTTGAGGGTAAAATATAAAGGAGGTGAAGTGAGATTTGCGATGGAGACATGGCAGTGGGACCAACAACGGGGTGAGATCACACTATCGCAATCGTCCAGAACAAAAGTAAGTGTTAAAGGATAAAGGATAACCGGTACAAATTCCAAATTGTGATTTCGCAATATTGCAATCGCAAGGAATGAGCGATAAGTGTTGAAGGTAAAAGTCAAACATTGTGATTTGAAAAGTGCCATGTACGGTAGAGGGAATTTTGAGGAGCAAAGGAGGAGGTTGGGTTTCAGTGGTTTTGAATGGTTTTTCATGCGTTTTGCATAGGAAGGATAAGGCAGTCGTGAACGAAGAAAGAAAAGAAACAAGGCTTTGCAGGTCTAAGTGCATTGGGAAAAGAAAATTTAAGTACAACGTTAATATGAGAAGAGAAGGAGGGGAATGGAGGCGTAACACCAGTGATCAGAAATGAAACACACGTGCAGATTATGCGTGGGAGACAGACAAAAATGTAGGATGAAATGGTGACGAAAAGACTTGGACTTGGTAATTACAAGTTCTTCCCCAAACTTGAACAAAAAATAATTTTTTCCTATGGGAAGGTCTTCCTTACTTTGAACTCTATTCTTAGAGATGAGAGGGGGGAGAATTGACCATAGTTTTGGTGTTTTTCCTCTATTTAACTATGCATAAGAAATTAAAAAAACAAAAGCAAAAAAACTAAATAGCAATGAAACTTATCAAAAGCAGATCTAACTTAAATGGCAGAAGAAAAACTAGCTAAATGACAGAAAGGAAAAGATAGTAACAACAAAGAAGCTGAGGCACATGGATTGGGCCCTAACCCACGAGCCTAGCCCTCTGAAACTTAAATCAACTGAATGGAACCAGTCTTCTCATTTCATAAAATAATAACTACATACATCTCTGAAAGTTTGATCCCTGAATTAAACAAAAATCTCAATAGCTCATAGCAATAGTTCTAAATGGAATCAAGAATAGAGTATACTAACTCCTCCTAGCTCTAGCTCTGCTTTATTTATTCTACAAGGTAGCTACCAACAACTCCCTTGAAAATGGTGATTGAGTCGAATTTGACTCCAAGTAAACATCGAATGAGTGCTCTCCTTTTTGAGTTGCTCAATTGCCTCTATAATTTGAATTATTGGAGAGAATTCTTGCGGATCCTTTCGCTATTTGTGGAATTAAAATTGCTGGAGAGAATCTTTGGGATCCTTTGACTGCCTTTGAGGGTGGAAAATCCTCCTATATTTCCTCCTTGCTATCTCCTCCAAGTCTTTGTGATAAAATATTTATAGAAGTTCTTAATAAATCATGATTTTATGCACTCAACCTTATATTAGGCACTCAGATTATGTTAGCCTTAATCACCACCTATACTAGCATCATAAACCCAAATATTAATAAAAATTCAAGAAAAAGAGATCTAAAAAGGAAAAAAGGTGATTATTAACCCCTCTAAATATGTCTAATGATGGATCTCATTAATTGGGAAACCTCCTTACTATTTGTATCCACAACTAGGTGCTCCAGCTCCTCCAGCATAAGCACCTCCGCCTCCCATGCCTTCTCAAGCTCCATAACAGCAACCACCCCACCCTTAGGGTTAGGTTTATGTACAGAAGAGTGTGAATAATCCTCCCACTTCCAAAAAGAAGAGGAAAAGAAACCAGAACCAACCCACTCTACGTAATCCAGGAAACAATCCCCAAGAGAATACATATAATAGTGCAACCCAGCAACAAGGCGATCATCCCAAATAGAACAGGCCTCTTCATATGAATAAGCCTCGTTATTGTTACACTGTCCATGGTAACTATACCCATGATTGTCCCCTTTAACCTCAGATGTGCCAACTGTGAGAATCTCAAGAAGCAACACGAGGACAACAAGCCTCTGCTTCGGGTCCTCCTAATGTTGCGTCTACTCAAATAGATGTGTTTACCAATCCTTTCCCTGAGCAAGGATATGTGGTTGCCCAACCCCCTAAAGGTTAGGTGGTCACTCAACCTCCTCTATATGGAACCTCTTATTACCAGATCCTTATGATTCACTTTAACCAGGCCAATAGCGTCAATCTCAACCTTCAGACTTAGTCGTGCCAGTACACCAAGCCTCCCGTTACGTCCGCAACCGAGACCCAGTCCTCAGGTCCCACAGAGAAAATTTTGACACCCAATGGTCCTTTACAGATCCCTTAGCCTAATTCAGAGTTACATACCAAGAACCCCAAAGGACTGTTATGCTGAAACACTACTTCCGGTAAAGCCACCCACACCTACAGTATAGTAGATGACTTGGCGCAATCACCTACTACCATGTCAACGCTGGAAGTCCTCTAGTCATGCCCTTCACAACATAAAGCTCTAATAGATAACATGGGAAATTTTGATCCTTCAGATGATCGTTTGATTTTCTTCGATGTTGACAAGTCAGAGCATCCACCCCTACCTGCATCCATCACCTTCCAAATACCTGTCAAAATCCAAAATGCCAACGTCTCCCAATGTATCATTAACAAGGGGGAATCCATCTATGTGATGTATGCTTCTATTTGGAAAAATCCTATATCACCTTTGTTAGCCCCTTCCACTTTCACCCTCTGTGCATGGGATGGCCACTCTTCCCAGCCCCTTAGCATGTTCCGAAATTGTCCTATTACTCTTGCGAGAAAAACTGTTTGTGTTGACATTAAAGTCATTAATGCCCCCTTAGACAACAAAATTCTATTGGGTCATAGCTATACTTATGTGATGTCTGTTGTCCCATCTATGGTTCATCGTAAGATTTTCTTTCCTCACAACGAAAAGATCATCACTATCGATCAACTAACATATTACGAACCGAAGTCTCATACCTTGTAGAGTCCATTATTTCTTCGGTGGCCAATAAAAAAATAGTTGAAATCCTGACTAGTGTCTCACCTAGATTATATAAATATTCATCTTTTATTGGTTCATTCCCTGGTCTCCCCACTCTGATCTCTAACCCTAGCTCATCGAGTGTTTTCATGATGAAATCGTCTCGGTCTGACCTCAAGTGGTTCGGTTCGACTAGTCAACAGCCTCGCCCTTTGCAACCTTCTCCTAGTACTTTGACTCAACCTTTGGGACCTCCTCCTCAAGGCCCTTCATCTGTAGCTAGTGTCCCTGGTCATCTTTTTCATTATGGAATAGTTTCCCCTAGCCTTAACCATTTGGGAGCTATTCCACCTGGCCATTACCCCTCTGGTCAGATACCATTTCTTGCTCCCCCTTCTGGAGTATTTTTATTACCTGTTATGGCTACATTGACCCTTCCCAACATGACCCTGGGGATCCCTGTCTGGTAAATTAAGCCCCCAGCCAATACCTCTCCTAGTCAGCTCAAACCTTACACTACGTTGACCCCAGTCCAACTGATCACTATGACCCCTCCCTTCACTTTTGTGTCTCATCCACCTCAACTGAAATCTACTGCTGTTGCGAAAGCCTCGAGTGAGGGGGGGAAATCTTGCAAAAAGGAACCTAAGGAAAAGACTTCCCAAAAAACACCTGATCCTCCTAAGCCTCCCAATTGTACACCTTCGTGTGCTTTGTGTGATGCTGTCGGTCATGCTACCCACAATTGTCCAGAATTGTCTTGTATCAAACCCATGGTCAACAAAGCATTTCCCGAGTCTGATATCCCAGAATTCCATGTTACTTTATTGGCTTCAGCGAAGAAACTGAAGATGTTGCATACAAATCACTCTTGTGCTTTTTTTTATTTCCATGGCCACTATACTCACCTCTGTCCCCACCTCGAACATTTCTATACCTCCTTGGAAATGGTTTACCAATACGAGGACGAGTGCAATGAGTCTGAATCTCCCTTAATTGCACGTTTTTCTTTCATAGAACCAAAGGACACATCCACTGCCATTGACATACCCCCTCCCGATGTAGAGATGACAGATTCCAAGGCCACTATCCTCTAGCTTTCATCATCTATGAGGTCCATGGTGGAAGACCCCTCTCGGCATCTCCTTCTATTTCACCTAAGCTCCCTTCAACGATCACCTTGGGCTCAACAATAGTAGATTCTTCATCTACTTCTTCTTCAGTCACCCTCCATGATGATGCACATTTGAACCTCATTTCTCATGATGATGAGTCAGGTAGCTTCAGCACATCACATGGTATTTCTTCCACCAACCACCCCATCTTCTATTGTGATGACGAAATTATGGAAGCATTTACCACCCCTGACTTTATCTATCTCCCCTTACATCGAAGCCATGCATTCAAACCACATACACCTTGTGGTCATTACATTGACACACAATGTTTTGGTAAGGGGGCAACCATATTTCAGAGTCCAGGAGAAGCAATTCTCCACAACCCTCCTAGTGCATCTAGTTGTGTCGACTCTAGTACCATTATTCTTCCCCATTTAGAAGAACCTCTATAGTTCCATATCACTTCAGATCACTCTAGGGATGATCCACTTCATCATTCCTTCATCTTACATCAAAAAACCAGTACCTTAGACATTGTTGTTGACCAACCTCTATATTTTCTCAGTGAACACTGGTTCATTATCTTTGAAGGCACTATTTGGTATAGTGACACCATGTATGGTGCTCCATAAAATCCTCTTGCTTGGGGCATCATTCCCACCTTTTCATACCAGATTATTCCCCTCCATCACATATTCTTGGGGGAAGTATCCCATGCTTGGGGGCATGATGGAACCCTTGGCCACCTTCTCACTTGATTAGCCAAAATCCCAGCCTAGACACACCTGATCTATGTATGGTCGATTACACTCCCATTCCTTCGATAGTTGGACTTACTGGCCTCTCTGATGAGCCATAAATCGTAGATGTTTGATACCCTATCTTCAAATATTTGACTTTGTGTGATACCATACTTACCACTTGGTCCCTCTGTTTAAATTGGTGGGTGAGGATGATTCTAGACCTTCTCTAGCAGTTCATTCTCGTATTATTTTCTTACCATGATTATTCACCAGGACCATCCTTCCAAGAAGTATTAAGGCCACCTTTATACAATTAAGGTCACCTACCTGAAAGTCACAGATCTCGATTCCAATGGTCAGTTTGTCTGCTACGATTGCCACAAGATTTCTAGCCTTTCACCGAGCACTCAAATGGGTATCCTTTCATTTTTGGTGATTTGATACTTCACACGGAAGCCTTTTTTCCAAGAACAATCACTTTGCGGCTTCTCAAAATTGAATTTATTCACTTGCGACACTTGTACTTGGGGCACCAATTTTCCTTCATATTTGTCGATGCTCGTGTCAATTTTCTTTGTGAGTAACCATCTTTTACTCATGTTTTTATGGTCCCCACTGGGCCTATTCTATGTGGAAATATCACCGAGTCACCCTTGTTTAGAGAATATGAGTTGAGTCATCATCGCATCCATGGAGTCTGTCCTGAGTTCCTTTTTTCTCCTGCCACAGTCTTCCATCCTTCATTACTTTGTACCTTTCTTGTGTCGCACATTTTAGCCTTCAGTCATATTGTCCCCTATCCCCTCCAGAGTCGAGTCTGTAGCTACTAGGTCATCCATGCCATTTATGTTCTAACAAGGGAAGTTGCCAACCCGCTACTCAATACCCCCCATCCCACCATCATCCTTGTTGTCAGTATATCAGTCACTCTACTATTATCCCTCATGCCTTAGATGAGGATTTCTCATTGCCTCACCTATGGCGGACCTCCTTTTGTCCACATTAGCTTATTAATTCCAGAAGACAGGTAAAGTGGGAAGTGTACCTTGGTTCCAACTTCCACTCTTTTTTGATGCCTTGAATCAGGCAAAGAGACCCTTTATTTCACTTTTTCTTAATTGTTTCTCAGTTCGAGCTCCTTATGGCATGATTGAGATCCATATACTTGATGTTTTAGTGATGCAAAATATTGTACCAGTGATTCCCTGGTGTGTGTGAGATGTTTCAAACCTCATGAGGGGGTAGCCCTTTAGGTATCCCCACACATACTTGGATGACCTCTTTACAACCTTGGATGTAGAACTACAGATTTTATGGTTTTGGCTTCAACCGCTTGCAGTGCCTTTTTAGTTTGCATGTATCGTTTATATTTTCAAAACCCTTTCCTATTTTACAGAACCACTTTGGTTGTTATTATATCTCATGTACTTAGATATTATTTTATAATTCCTAGATGTTTTCCCAGGCAAAGTATGTATGTGGGATCCATTATGCTTTTTATCTAACCCATGTTTATGCCAACATGTACTATATATCTCAGTCCCATGTTTGCTAGGCACACCACTATTCTTTGTACTATGTCATCTCAGCGGGCATGGGTATGCCTCCCTCGCCTCATTCAACATAGGTATTCACTCATAAAAGAGACTTGTCGCACCTGTAAGTCTCGCCTCCTCAGGGTCTTGTCCTCTCTCGCTTTATTCTGTCTTATATTTCTCTCTCTCTGTGGCTCCCCTTTGGTGTCTAGCAATTGTGTTCTTAGAACGTACTTCAGTCATAGGATTAGCTTCTAATGCTCGCATGTTGGGGGGCAATCTTTTATACCAATTTTTGGTAATATAACATGTTACTATTATATGGACTAAAGTACACTATGTAAGACCAATTTTACCATAGTAAAATTGCTTTCACTATGAGAAACAAATTAATAACCAATAGTTTATTAAATTATTTATGGTCTGAACATGAAACCCCATGAGGAATAATTCCACAAATCCTTATTTGTTTGATTTTCCTCTGGGGAAAATTAACTAAACCACTGTTTAATTAATATTCCTAGTCATATTTAACCCAAAAAATGAGAATTAATTAGATAAATTATTATTTATCTTATTGTTCTCTAGGAATAATTATTTAAATCATTATTTAATAATATTTCTTGTTGAATTTGACTGAATCATTTCTAAATAATTAAATAAATCATTATTTGTTTAATTATTCCTTAACCTCATATTTGAAATAATAAATAAATCATTTATTTATTATTTCTAAATAAAGGGATTTAACCAATTCTAAATTCCTTTTCCCTCCACCAAAAATAATAAAATATTCCAAGTAAGTTGGATCTAGGTTTGGTTATTAATATTTTAACTATGCACCAATATCTAGACCAACTCAATATTTTGTTATAAATAGAATGGTTTTCCATTCATTCACTACCTCTTTTTGATCACCTTTTGATTTATACTTTTTGTCTGACTTTGATCCTCCATCATTGTCATATTTTTTCTACTTTTTCTTGGGAGCTCCCTTTGCGTTCTATTTTGTCTTGGTTTTCTGCACCATCAAGAGAGAGAGATCTTAGACCTAAAGCGCTAAGGAAATACAAGAACCCATCCCATTGAGGGAGACTGGTAACATCTTTCTTTGTTCCCTTCCTAGGTGTCATAATACAAAAAATTATTTAGAAATTAATGTCTTGTCTATTGGATCTATGGAGGAACTCTTGTTTATTTTCATTGTTTAATGTAGTTATTTGCATAGATCTATATTTTGTAGAATTTTTTCTAATCACCTAATGCATATCTAAGGAAATTGATAGCCACATTTGATGTTAGTTTTGTTTTTTATGCACAACTAAAGTGAGCTTTTTTCATACGCTTGTGATTAGAATTCACACTAACATGTTGCTCGCTTGCTGGCATCAAGGACCATCGATTGTTGTCACTGCAGGGGAAAACTACAGTATGGAACTAGTTTTAGAGCTATGTCTCCATAGTTGATTTGGGTTGCTCATTCTAGTCAACTGGCGAGGGTCAAAAATTCTAGTGGAGGCACCCCACTAGTTAATCTCCAATCATTTTGTGATGCCGCTCACGCTCCATCATGGGAAATACTTTCAATCAATAGTCCCTATGGTGAAAATTGTGCATTTTTTAAACACAATGTGACAAATGCAGTCCCACTACCTATCACATTTACTTTGGCCACTATTTAGTATAGATTTCTTCAAATTTTTATTTTGAGCGTATATTTTTTTTTTAATTTTCAAAGGATGAATCTCCTATATACAACAATAGAAAAAGTTTAAAACATGCCACAACATCTGGCTCCACCTGGGGATAGTGTTTTTGTTTTGAAAAAGAACACTAAGAACCGCAGATTAGTGCCTTCACTTTGGGCATGGAGTCAAATGGTGACTTCAACATTGAAATGAGTTACTCACCAACCTATGTACAATGATCAAACCAGTATGTACAATCATAAAACAAAACTTCAATGTTGGAAATATTGCTTCAAATACTGCTCATTCATTGGTAATGGAAGCATCTCACCATCCAAACTTTCAAATACAAAAGTATTATTGGTTCTGGATTCGGTAATCTTGAAAGGACCATACCAAAGGGGGTCAAATTTCCCATGATTACCTTTATCTTCCCTTCTGACATCCCATCTTAAAACAAGATCACTAGGCTGGAAAATAACATATTTTTCTTTTCTATCAAAAATTGTTTTCATCTTCTATTGATAGTTGATTAGATTTTCTCTGACCTTATCTCTACCTTCATTCAGCTCCACCAACCTATTCATTCTTCTGATTAAAGGACTTGGTTCTTCCTGGAGATCTTGAATAAATGATACCATAGGCTTTATCACCTGACTATGGAAAAATTCTTTAGTGCCATACACCAACTCAAATGGTGACTTGCCAATGGATCTTCTAGTAGTTACTCGACTTGCCCAAGGATAAAACTTTAATTTTTTAACCCCAATATCTTTCTTATTCTCTGCTCTTATATTCTTCAAAATCCTTACCAATGCCTTATTTGAAGATTCTGCTAACCCATTCCCTTGAGGATGGTAAGTAGTTGAATGCGATAAGATAACATTGTATTTATGGAAAAAATAAACTAATTTAGCAGATTTAAAAACTTGGGAATTATCAGTTACTAACTTCTTTGGACAACCAAGCCTAGTGAAAATATTTCCTTCTAGAAATTTCATCACTACCAGGTCATTTTCCTTTCTTGTTGGCACTTCTTCAACCCACTTTGTAAAATAATTTGTCCCTATCAAAATCCACCTACATTTACCAATAGATGGTGGGTTAATTTTCCAACAAAATCTAGTCTCCATTACGTGAAAGGCTCCTCTATGAACACAAGTAATTAAAGGAAGTGGCACTAACTTCTTCTTCTCATCAAAAGTTTGGCATTTTTGGAAATTCTTCACTAATTTATAAACATCTGAAAATAAAGAAGGCCAATAGAAACCATCTTTCAAAATTTTATGATTTTTAATCTTCCAACTATAATTACCTCCACACAGGCTATCATGGTATTCTTTGATTATTTCAACAACTTCTCCCTCTCTCAGGCAAACCAAAAACATACCCACTGGATCTCTCCAATATAACTTTCCATCTACAATCACATACTTTTGAGCCTTTATTTTCAGAGCCCTCTATTTTGTTCTATTCATGGTAGGAGGAAAAATAAATAAAGCGCAAGTAATGCACAATATGTTTGTACAATTTAGAACACAAGAATTTGTATTGAATTTTATCACTTGATTTAGAATTTGTTTGTCCACCAACCTCTTCTTTCTCCTCAACTTCAAATAATAGATTAATTCCCAAATCTTGAAAAAAATGTTTCTGTCATAATTTTGGCCAAACATTGACCCTTTATTATTTTTGTTGGTTTTATGTATAAATCATATTCTTGTGTCCTTTCTATCCACTTACCCCTTTTACCTTCAACATTATTCTAACAAAAACATCCTTAAAAAAAACATTTGGCTCACATGCAATCACCTGGGACTGAAGAATATAAAATCTTAAAGATTTGAGGACCTTAACCAAGGCATAAGCCTACTTTTTCAAAATATTATATTTCATTTTTGCATCCCTCAACAATTTTCTGAAAAAGGCTACATGATGTTCTCTCTGCTCCTCATTCTTCTGCAAAAGTACAACTGCAATAGTACAGTTAGAAGAAAAAGAAAAAAATTGAAAATTCTTTTCATACTTAGGACTTATCAACATCGGAGCTTCTTACAAATATTCTTTAATTATTTGAAAGGAATCCCTTGACACTACAAGGAAAATACCCTCTAGCAGATGTTTTTGAGGAACCCCTTATAAAAATACCCCAGAAATCCGTTTCTAGTGGAGTACTAGAGGAGGTTGGCGAGTGGAGGATTTTGCGGATGTTTTTCATCTGGTGTGCTCATCATCCTACACCGCATTGGTGCATTCAAAAAGAGAAAGCACTGGTGCACACTAAACATTGGCACATCAGACACTGTGCATTCCGTACACACCCGCCTAATGTGTCTTATTACTGCAGTGCGCCAGTGCTTTAAAAATCTTCTGCACCAGTGCGTCATAAAACCCCACGCCAAAATAGAAACTGCTCGGTGGAGTCTTAATAAACCACACTAGTGCACCTATAAAACCCCATGCACTGAAACAAGGTTGAATAAAAAAAAATTACGGCCAAAAAACCACATTTTTCACTTTTCTTAGTGCTCCAGAGCTCTCAAGCACCGTTATCCTTGTCTAAGCCGCCCTGATATTAGTGCTCCCATTGCACCCATTGCACACATCGCTGCTGTGCATTTCCCACCAATATCTAGTTTGAATTTTGCAAATTCTATAGCCAATATGCCTCTTCGATAGCCAAATGTATAGGTATTTTTCTTGTTTTTTCTATAATTAAGCCTTTTAGCGGATTATAATTTCAAAATACCTTAAAATTAACAATTTAAAAGAAAAAATATTGGCGCGCGGTGTGCTCGATCCATTCAACTTGCATCGGTTCACGGTGCTACCTATAAATTTATAGTCAGCACCCCAATCGATGTGAATGATATTCGCACCGGCTCTGGGGTGGTACTAAAGGTGCACTGTGTTATTTTACAATTTTAAAAAAAGTGTGGTGTGGTCGGTTACCCGACCGCACTGTTGACCATGTGGAATAACAGCAATAGGGTGCATTGACTTAAATATCCACCTCAGGGTGAGTATTTTTGTCAGCGCATTGCATTTCGCATTTTGACAGGGAAAACAATGTGGGCTGCTAAAAGACCACACCATTGACTATGTAATGATTTCAAGAGGTGGGTGCGCTGACCGCACTATACTCCCCGGGGCATAGAGTTTAGTCAATGGACTGCACTCTCGAAATCATCCATATTCAACGGTGCACTAAAATTTTTCAGGTGCACTGAAGTCAGTGCAATGAACATTTTTTGGTGCACCACCGTCGGTGTGCGAAAAAAAAAGACGCACCGATACCGATGCATGTCTATTTTTTGTGGCACACCGGATTTTTTTTTTCCTAAAAAAATATATATATGTATATTCCTAAATACATGTCTCATTTAATAAAAAAATTGTATTTAATATGTCAATCATTCAGAGACGTGAAAGGAGAGAAGAGGGGGAGCAACAGTAATAGCGGACAGACTATTATATCATGGTTCACCTGTGGGAGGCATGAGAGAGGGAGATAGATGTGTACCCTCGCCCTATTAAAAAAGCTACCCAGGGGCTCCTAAAGAAAGTATGCCTACTCAAGTTCTATGAGGAGGCTACTTCCCTAAAGGGCCATGGTGTGTTTTTGAGACATATTATCCACAGGTGAAATGCCCACCTATAGGCTTTCTGGGTTGGTCCTAACTAGTGGTATACACCCACTGAGGAGGACATATATTTCATTATAGGGCTATCAAAGAGAGGGGTGGACTTTTCCCTCATTCCCAGAGGTTCCAGTTGTCTATGAAATAGCGAGTCAGTTGGTGTACTCCCAGAGATACATTAGTGTAGATATACTGTCTCCTTCAGATTTTCAGGTCTTTGGAGGTCAGTTACGTATTGGTGCATTTGGTAGTGAGGACGTGAGTTGCCTCTCACTTTTGATTTCGACCATTTCACACAACACCAGTGATGGGAAATGCATTATATTCTTGCTTCTATATTATGTGGATTCTTTAGTATAGGAGGCACGACTTGTTAGGTGGTCTGCCATTTTTTTGTGGCAGTTCTATATAGCCTTACATAGATGTTGTGCTCATGCACAAGGGAGGGTCAACTTCCCTTTTACTTTAGAGCTTTTTATTTATTTTTTGAGAGGTTTCCAGAGACGAGGCCTACTTTTTTTCGACAGACTCGTAGGTCGATGTGCGAGGCATGGATGCACGTGTGGGATAGATGATGCCCAAGATGGGCAAGACTATGTTTCCAGCGAGGATATTACATGATGCACTAGAGTTGCTAGCCAGTGTTGACGAGAATCCCTTAATTATGGTCCCCTATCCTTATACTAGTTTGGATTGGCAAGGGTGTGCCAAAATCCTCTTCATAGATGATGAGCCGCCGGATGATAGAGGTAATATTATTGTTTTATTTAAATTTATTCTAACATGTTCTTTAACTTGTTTTTATTAAATTGTGTAATGAAATTTTCTAATTATTGTTGTGTACTTGTATATATTTTTTAGACATTGGGTCTTTTGATGGCAAGGACATGCTAGCACCACCACATGATCCATGGCTAGTGCAGAGAGACCTGCTCCTGCTTGTGCGTCGGTGCTATCTTTTGCTAGGCACGATAGGCTTGATAGTAGATACAGGATGGAGTTGGGCGACCAACTCACTGCATTTATTATTGAGGCAGGAGTCAAGCCCAATACTATGAGAGAAATACAGGCCGATGGTAGGCTATTACATATGTGGAGAGGCATGTTGCGTGACATGTAGATCCTGATGCAGGATGTCGTAGGAGCTACGACCTTAGTTACGTGGCTCAGGAGGATCGTTGCACATTATAAGCATGGTCGAGATGCAGCACATGATCAACAGTCCGCAAGCAGCGATGCATCATATGATGATTATTCACCTCTTGCCACACTATATGAGAATCCTACACTAGCATCAAGTATAAGTCATCACGGAGAGCAGGTTAGACCATCGACCACGTCCAGTTAGTAGCCTGCAGTATCCAGTAGTACTCATGATCATGAGCAATCTGGACAGTCGACCATGTCGAGTCATCATGATAAGCAGCCAATAGTTGATCCAGATCAACAGGCACGCGATGATCATCATGTATCTGAGCTTGTTGAGGTTGCACCATTGACTGAGAAGGCCTCGACTAGTACTGTTATTTATGATGTACCACTAGATGATCCAAGAAATTTATATTACAGTTGTATACCTTTGACATTATTCAGTTATAGTGATATATATATATATATATATATATATATATATATATATATGGTCCATGTATTTTATGTTCATGTTGCAGTTGTACTTAATTTACATGTTGGTGATCATCATGATGTGTATATTTGTAGGTAATGTTAGATATGTTTGTGTTGTGATAATGTTATACAATGCTAATTGTGTTTTGTTAGACGATCATGATCACGATGATGTTAGTGAATTTGAATGTGTTTTTTAGTCGAATATGATGTTTGTACGATGGTTATCATGATCATGATTTTAATTAATTAATTTAATATTAAATGACCATGATATTTATTAAATATTATGTCGTAATTTTAATTGAAATTTTAATTTTAATTATATGTAAAATTGTAGAATTGTATTTGTATCTGTAATTCTAATTCTAATTGTATGTAAAATTCTAAAATTGTAATTGTAATTTTAATTACAATTGTATGTAAAATATTTGTAAAATTTTAATTTGAATTGTAATATTTAATTTATTGTGAAATGATTGTAATTGTAATTTTAATTGTAATTGTGTATATGTAAACTTGTAAAATTGTAATTGTATGTAAAATTCTAAAACTGTAATTGTAACACACAACTTTTAATTGTAAAATATTTGTAAAATTTGAATTGTATTACTGTGAAATGATTGTAATTGTAAATTTTTAATTGTAATTATAATTGTATGTAAATTATTTGTAAAATTTTAATTGTATTAATGTGAAATGATTTTTAAAATTTTTAAAATTGTAAATAATTGCAAAATAATAAATCTAGAATAATATGAAATTTTGTAACATAATAAAGTTTAGAAAATAATGCATATAAATTCATGTACTTTAGAATTATCATTATTTTATTATGATCTTACATACCAAAAAAAAAAAAAATTATACAGTACACCATTTTTATTGAGATCAACATAATTGCAAATTATCAACTGAAATTTTGATTTTAACATTAATTCAAAATACATATTATGATGTTTCGAAAAAAAGAGTAGGTATAAGGTAATTAAGTCCTCTTCTTTATAAAAACCCATCTTAAAAAGTATAAATTTGGTGAAATAACACATGTACAATTTCACATGTACTAATTCCATTGAACATATTTTAGAAGAATTCGAGTATATTACCATTGTGTTGCCTCTTATGGATGCTAATTCCATGAACAAATTTTAGAAGAATTCGAGTGTCAAGAATGAAATACACAAAAAAAAAACATTTTTGGACTATTTTGCATTTTATTGAAAGGTTTTTGAGATTTTTTGTGGGGTTTATGGGTTCATGGGACAGTAGACAGTACCAACCCTGTCGTATTGGTATTTCAGTTGTATTTTTCATAGTAGCGATATGAACGAATCTTGTAGCTATGCATTTAACAAAGAACCCATATCTTTTGAGAATATTATTGAAGATTGTTGTCATATACTTGAGAACTATTCCATTTCTTCACCATATTAGCACAAAATAGAAAGAATATTTTATTTCACCATAATAACACACAACTTTCAAAAAACAAAACACTTTGTTCTATGTTTTGAGACATTTTACGCAAATGATAGGCATTTCTATGGAGTTTTATCCATATTCTACAATTTAATGAGGGTTCGAGGGAGCTTACAATCCTGTATCTATTAGTAACCACACCCTTTTGTAGAACCAAATAAAATATAGGCAGATTGCTCAGTGAAGTATACTGGCCATAATCAATTCCTTCGAGACCTTAACAGAAGAAATATATATGCATGTCAGAAATAGATATGCATGTAAGAGGCTCCTGTTGGAACCTTTTCTTGTTGCAGGTTGTGGAAAGGTTCAAGTTTCTTTTTCTGAAAGAAGAAGAGGTATAGTTTTGAAAATAAATGGCCCAAATATTTTCATAGCGAAATGTACATTTCCAAAATGTCTAAGAACTAAAATATCTCCAACTTCAATAAACTGCTCAGAAACAAAACTTTCCCAACCATTTGTGAAAATTTCCCACGTCTTAGCATAACACAGGTTCACATGCCATAATTGCCCACTTGGGCCCTGTAGTATTGCATCTTCACACACCCCACATTGCATTCTCTCCACATAATCAGCGGGGACCTCCTGCAATAAACAAAATTCATTAGAAGAATAGTTATTTCCATCAAGAATTTATCCAATTATAATTCTAATTCTAATTCTCAAGAATAAACAAAATTCTAATTCTCAATTTCTATGGTTGGAGTTCAATAAATTTTTGTGTACACACCTAAAAGTAATTTCGGTGCCTTAACTGCAAATCAGTGCTACTGTACATATAACCTCACTGGTGCATTTTAGTTACTACACATCGGTGTCGTGTTACTAATGGATGCACTGGTGCGGTGCTATTAAGTGACATATCGGTGACGAATAACCACAAATAAAAAAAGCACAACTCTATTTTGTTTAAGTGAAAAAAAAATGGCAAATTGAAAAATGGGCAGAAAATATATTCGAAAACCTAATTTCATAAAACAATTCTTTAAATACTAAACACTTTTCATTATTCACTATTTTTGCAAAAAAATTTAGCCAGAGATTTGTAGGAGACATACCTGGAGCAAGAGAGCACGAGAGCACTCTGGAGCAGCAAAATACGTTCAAACAAAAGTATTCAGACAATCAGAATTGCAAAGATCTCGTGATTCAAACTCTGTAGCATAGAATTTCAAACAATCTTGTGATTAAATTTGATTATTTTTTTACTTTTTCTATATTTTTTACGAAGTAAGAAAAAAATTTCAGTTTTCTTTTCATTTTCAGAAACAAAACAAAAAAAAATCCATTTTTACCCTAAACCCTTCATTCTTTTTATTTCTTCCCTTTCTTCTCCCTGTTTCTGTGATTTTAGAATTAGGGCTTTTCATTTTAGATTGACATCCAATCCACGGGATGACTCGCATAGTCAGATCCCAATCCATGTCGGCCATTGTGTGAATTTTTGAAAAAGATATATTTTTTTTTATCGGTGCACCCTGCGTAACCTAGCACACCAGTGTGTTGTATTATCCAAGCGCATCGCGAAATTATTGTGTAATAAAATATTAAAAAACAATTTTTTTTTAATCAGTGCGCCATATGTAAAATAAGGCACCTGTGCACTATTTCATTATCGTTCACTGCAAACGTGATGTTTCCCAAAAAAATGTTTTATTGTGTTAATCGGTGCACCATGCACCATGTAACATATAACACACCGCAGCAGGTCTTCTAGTTGACAGAGAGCACCGTGTGGTGGTCCCTTGTTTGCGCGAGGCATTTATGCTACAAAAACTAACACTTGACGATTTTTATTATTTTCTCTATGTTAATCGATGCAGTGGTTAACATGTAACACACCAGTTCTCCTTGTTGACATAGAGCATCGTACAGTCAATTATATTGTTTGTGCGGTGCGTTTATAAGACCCCCACGCACCTTTTTTTTTTACCTGAAAAGTTAAAAAATTATTTATAAATATTAATGAATGATATGGTACAGATTTCATATTGATAAAGAAATGACTGAAAAGAGATCAAGTAACAAAAATACTGATAACACATCAAGAAAAGCAAAAAGGGCAAGTTCTTTGTAAATTATTTACAAAAAATATTATTTTTGAACTATAAGTAAGCTTAACTAATATGTATTTTTTATTGTGTATCATGCAGATCCACAAAATGACAAAGCTCAATAAGGTTATTTCTGATATAGGACTAGAAGAGCGTAAAATCTTGATGGAAAAATTGCAAAAGGATGAATCAGGTGAATGAAAAAAATACTATGATCCAATATGAGTTTCTTTTTTTAATTTTTATTAATAATATAATTAAAATTGTTAGATAACATGTGTCAAACAATCTATTAATTTACATATTTTTAATGTTCTACAGGGACCAACAACTCAAAAAAGGAATGTTATTCTAAGAAAATAAAACAAATAGAACACGCAAATGAAAATGAATTTCTCCTTAGCTCATCTAGAGTGGTGTTGGAGGTTAACGAAAAGGGGGAAAACTTTTACAAAAGTTTGAGGGATCTAGTGGAACAAATGTATAGACGTTCTTTCCACTTACAATACAAAAATCAATCCAATGATTCCAAGAACCAAATTTTATCTAAACTACAGGAAGATTTTCTAGAGAATTGGTCAAGGAGACATGTCAAACTTTTAATAGCAAAAACGTACAAAAAAAAAGAAGGAATGAAAAAGTAATATTCCCTTAAATGTTTGTCTAAAATTATTTATAAACATCACTTTTTTTATATTTACTTTTCATCTATCAATATAAAAATTAAATAGTTTATTGTCATGTTACATTTTCAGGAAGATTATGAAAATCTCAAAAGATGAACAAGATGATATCAGAAATATGCTAGTAGGAATGTCCAAAAAGGTGTAAATGGAGATAGTCAAAGAAATGGACAAAATTGCATTGTAGGAGGGGACATCTCAACAACAAGAACGTGCTTCAAATGTAATATGTAATCATTTAATTTTTTGATCATTAGGTACAATAAATAAACAATTTAGCATTAAATATTAATTTTCAAGTATTTTCTTGCAGAAAATGGAACCCATTCAGCACATAAAAAAGGACGATAAGGAAGAAAAGGGTTGATATCTAAGTTTGTGAGTAATTGTTACTTCCTTATAACAACTTAACTAGATTTTTATTTTGTATTTTTTAAGTTGATTTACAAAAATCATCATTTAATGTCTTCAAAAAAGTGCTAACATACAAAGAAGAACCATCAGATGAATTGAATAAAATTGGGTTAAATATGGGTTATGATTATATGTTGGCATATCATAAATTAATTGTGGAATTTTTAAGAATCTATCAATCTTGTTTTACTTATCTCCTTCTATAATTTAAAAAAATATATATATTTAATATTAAATATATGATTTGTTATGAGGTATAAAAATTGCAGGAAAAAAAGTATGCAACTGCGCCAACAAATGAAATCTTGAAAGATGCATGGTAATGGTTTTGAAAGAATGTGTATAGTTTATGAGTCAATTGTTGCTATGGTACGTCATTTATTTTCAATTTACATTGACGTATATTATTTAATATTTTAATTTTCATTATTCTCACCAGTGTATATACACTCATTACAGTTTATTTTTATGTTTGTAGATGGAAGGTGAAGAAGATGAAAACAATCAACACCGTGAACAAAACATTCCTGAAAATAACCCAAGTCATGTAAGTAGCTCTAGTAGTCACATCATTTCAAGCGAAGAACAATGATCACTATGTTTGGATATCAAAGCAAGGTGAAATCATACATTTTGTTTAATGTAATGGACATAGATTCGCAACTGAAAGACAAAGGCATACCAATAACTGTCCCATTTTGTATGACAAAGACTGTCTTATATATATATATATATATATATATATATATATATATAAGACGGTCTTTGTCATACAAAATGGAACGGTCTCGTGTGTGTCTCGATTCATTTATATATCCGTGCATTAAATAAAATGTATGATTCCGGACAAATATATATATATATATATATATATATATATATATATATATATATATATATATATATATATATATATATATATATATATATATATATTAATTTATTTTTATTAAGTTTGTAGTACTCGACATGAAATACAACTCCCTTTGATTATATTTATGGATGATTAAATGCTATAATGAAGAGATGTGAAATTTGATGATATGATATAACAAATTAATCCAAACATCACTTTCAAATGCACTAATAAAAATTTAATTCATATGAATAGTTTTATAAGATATATATGTGTCCACTTTTGATGAATAATAAATTTTAAAAAATCTCAATAATTGCATTGTCAGAGGTCGATGTTGCTAAAAAATAAAAAATGAACACCGGTGCGTGTTAGTTACTGTACACTGGTGCGTTTGTAAGATACAACGCACCAGTGTGTTTCTACGACCTATGGGCATAACACAAATACCAAAAACAATTAAAAATCTCGTTGTGTTTGTGCAATAATGCACACCGGTGTGTTTGTGCGATAATGTGCACTGGTGCGTTTATGAGCGACTACACACCGATGCATTTGTACAACCTATGGTCACTACACAAATAACAATACAAATTATAATTCTTGGCACGTTTTTCTGATACAGCACACCAGTGCATTTGTATAAGTCTACGTACTAGTGTGTTGAGATGACCTATGGGTACTGCAAACAAATCCCAATACCAATTAGAATATCCCCATGTGTTGTATCACCAACACTGTGCCCGGTGTGGTTTTTTACCTTTACGGCCCAGTGCATGCACCTTCGACCGCCCGGGGTCACCTTCTAGATGACACGCACTGGTGCGTTGAAACCTTAGTAGTGCACCGATGAAAAAAACATCCGTAATAACCTCTAGCCACCAAATTTTTTTAGTTGTGTTGAATTTCCATTAAAAGCTCCGCCAAAACCTCTGTAACCATAAATAGATGTTGTAGAAAATGTTTTTTTGACAATTTTGGCCAATTTTATAACACTAAAAACCTCCTTTATAACATCTACTAGAGGGTTATTTCCTTGTAGTGTGAAGATGCATTCCACTTCACCTCTACTCCTTGCTTCAGCAGATTAGTGATATATTTTACAATTTCAACATAATTTGGAACAAACCTCTCGAGGAAGTTTATTCTCCTAGGAAAACTCTGAATCTCTTTCTTATTGCTTGGAAAATATATATTACCTATTTCTTCTACTCTCACAGGGTCTATCTTCACTCCTTCTTTTGAAACAATATGTCCCAACAATTTTCCCTCTTTCAAATAAAAGTGAGATTTATTTGGGTATAAAGATAAACACACCTTATATACTTCTCAAAGGTTTGTTGTAGATGATCCAAATGTTCTTCATCTGATTTAGAAAAGACAATTATATCATTTAGATAAATCACCACAAACTTATCCCTTTCCCCCAAAAATTATATACCCATAGCTCTCTGGAATGTGGTGCAAACAAAATTCATCAAGCATAAAGGAATTTTGGCATACATGAATGTTCCCCAAGGAGTCGTAAATGTTGTTTTATTTTGATCCTATTTCTCTACTACAATTTTATTGTAGCCATAGAAACCATCAATCATGAATAATATATATGAACACGTTACTTTTTGTAAAATGTGCTCCATCTTGGGCAAAGGATAATTATCCTTCAAAGATGTCCTGTTCAAATTTCTAAAATCCACACATAACCTTATTTCACCATTATTTTTCCTTACATGTACAAGATTTTCCTCCCAAAATGTATACCTTAAAGGAATAATTATTTTAGCCTGTACCAATTTCTTAACTTCTTACGCAATTGAATTAAAAAAAAAGGGATTGATCTACCTTATCTTTTTTCTAAAATATTTGACCCCTAGCTTCAAAGGGATTTTGTGTTGGGTGATACTAGTGTCATGGGTCTTCAAGTCTTCATAAGACCATGCAAAAATATCAACAAAATTCTTAAGCATGATTATATATCTTTGCTTAATATTTTCAGGAACACCTCTAAACAATCTCATCATCTTGGGTTGTTGATCTATACCCAAATTACAATATTATAAGTCCCCTTCATGGTCTGATTCCTTTGGATTATTAAGAACATCATCATCATTAAATAATTTTTTGAGAGGTACCAATCCTTTTGGTATTACATTATCTTTGAGTTGTAAAATATTCTGATTGCAAATTGAATCTTTGAAATAAATTTCTCCCTTCTTCCTCTTTCCAATATCTTCATATTGGTCAATTTATAAACTAGAAAATTATCCTTTGATTTCCAAAAATTCCTTAATATGTTACTCATCTTCAAAAACCTACCAATGCTTCACATTATCTGGAATTGAAGGCCTGTGTCTAATTTCTACTTCATATCTTAGTTCAGGATTTAGAGGCAGTTTAAAAGTGTTGGTTGCAACTGCCAGAGAGTCTGCCAGCCTGTTCCCTTTCATAGGGAGAAATTGTATATTAAAATCAATAAAGAAAATTTCCACTAAGTCACACACTTCATTTATGTAAGTCCTTAATCTTGGATGTCTTTCCTAACAATGATTTTTAATATGTTTAACAACTAGTTCATAATCTCCAAAAACAAATATATCTTGTACTCCTAATTGTTTGGCAGTTTGCAACCCAAGAATTGGAGCTTCATATCCTGAGATATTTTTTCTAAAATCAGATTCTAATTTATATGAAAATGGAATTAAATGACAATTGTGAGTGATTAAAAGAATACTTGCTCCAGTACCATATTTCAAACAAGCACCATCTGAATAAAGTTTCCAGACCCCATTTTTTGTCAGCTCTTTATTCTCAATTGCTCAAGGGAGTTGCACCTGAGTATCTTCATCCTGTTCTGCAACTTCTTGCATCATGAAATAGGAAAAATCATATTTTTCCTTACTATACATAGGAGAATTATTGGCATTCTCCTCAGTAATAGTTTTCACAAACCTAGTTTCTCTGTATAATCTTCTCCCTTCTCCCCCAAAAGATGGTATTATGGCATAAGTAAAATCCAATGTTAGAACATTTCCCAACTTAGCCCCCCAAGATCTGGAAAGAAGCATCCCAAAATGAGTTGGGTATCTGGCACTACCATATCCATCACATGGCTTATGGATGGAATTTGAGCCAACGAAACAACCATATCTTTCATCAAACCCACACACTTAACCTTTTTGGAATCAAATGAGTAAAGATCCTTATAACGTTTCATGATTTGTAAATTTAACTGCTTCATTACAGATAATGGCATTAAATTATGAGAAGCTCATGAATCCAACATACAATCTTGTAGCATGAAATAATGATCCAATAAAGAAATGTAAAAAGGAGGAGTAGATGAATCCACCTCTTCCACATGAGGGCCAAACATCACTATTGGTCTATCTTCCTACCAATTCAAAGTGTCTGCCATAATTTCACCTTGAGAAAGATTAATAAAATTTGAAAACTTCTTTTTATACTTTGGAGTATTAACCAACTTAGTCAAGGGAATTGGTATCTTTATCTTCTCCAGTTATTTTTTTTAATTAAAAGGATTACAGGGTTTTATTAACTTCTCAAGATCTTCATTATTTTTCTTCAAATGTGAAATTTGTTCAGATGAAACAACAATGTTGTTAAAATTCTCACCTTTTGACATCCCTTTTGAACTCTCCCCTTGTTGAAGAGTGGTTTTTGATATTGAATCAATTTTTTCCTTCCCTTTGTCAAGCTATTTTGGAGTCGCCATATGTTGAGGTACTGGATCTTCTGACACCTCATCATTATTCAACGATCTAGATCTTTTCCTTGATCTGAGATCATGTTTTTTGTATAGTTTAACCCGCATATGATGAGTAAATTGTTTACAATATTTCTCAATTTAATTTTTCAGAAACGAATTCTTTTGCTTCAGCATTGACTTGCTCATTATCATCATCTTCTACTTCACCTACATATAATACTAATGTGTTTTATTGTCTTTCTACTTTTCACTTCCTTCTTTTGTATCTTCATTTCCATATTTTATATACAAGGGATTTTGGATCGCATTTCAACCTTGCTTTTCCCTTTGCAAGATTTTCAAGTGTTGTTTTGTAAACTGTAGGTTGAAATTTCCATTTTGGGCTTACTTCCCTTATTTGGGAGGATTTTTATTTTCCAACTCTAGTTTTACTAACTTATTTGACAATTTTTTTATGACCTTATTCATATCTTCAAATATTTGTTCATGAGAAACTTCTTCTTTTCCCTTTCCTTTATCTTGTGTCTCTTGATTTCCTTTAGAATTTCCTAATGCAGTCAAATTTTCCTCAATCTCTAAAGAATATCTATGGATTTGATCTAAAGTGGGATACCTCCTCTCCCTCAAATTGAAACCAAAGTCTAATTCAAAAGCTCCAACAAAAAAAACCTTTGCTCCAGCTGGTGGGGATTTTATTCCTGCTGGAAGGCTATTATAGAATTTATTAAACCTTTTAATAAAATTTGTGACATTTTTTTTTCTTTTAATAACATTGAATTCAGTTAAGAAATATCTATGATCCTTCTTTTCACCCCATCTTTGAGTGATTTTTTTTTCCATTTCTTCCCAATTATTAATCGAATTGGCTGGAAGTGTCTTGAATGACTTTCGAGCCTCTTCATCTAAATATTTCACAAATAACCTTAAAAGAACATCAAGATAATCAACATGAAAATTTGATGCAAAGGCACAAAAAGAAGCAATATGTTTCTCTGTTGAAATTTAATCTTCTCCTATGAAACGAGGAAACAATTTAAGGTAATATTGTGGAATTACATTCATTGATTGGGCCAAATTTAATGGAGCATATCTATTCAGAAGAAAAGAAGGAATATCCATATTGGGGTTTTGATTAATTCTTGCTTGAAAAACAAATGGTGGAGAAGGTAATACTAATATAGGGATAGGTTGCCTTATTGCAGAGACATATTATTGTGAAGTTCCAAAAGGAAGAGTTGAAACTTCTTGAAACTCAAGGAACGAAAAAGAAACTAACTCAAAATATTTTTCTTCAAAATTAGGTTGAAGAAAAACTGAATGAGAGGACAGAGGTCCTTCTTCCAAGATTTTAAGGTGTATGACTACGTTTTCTGATTGGAAAACTGGAGTTTGTATAATAGAAAAGCTACCTGGAGAAGACAGGGTAGGACTGGGAGTAATTATGGATCTGGATTTCCAAACCCTTCATGATACTAGCTTTGTTGTGTTAGATAAGATTGGAAGCTTATGCTATGAGTTATCTGACCTCATGTGTGGTCTTCTGGAAGCTAGGTCCATGTTGATTAAAAAAACAACCCAATATGTTTCTTTTTTCACCAATCAAAGAAATTATTTCTGAAACAAAATGCAGGAAAAAATGGCTATGTGTCTATGTACCATGGAAACGATGCCAAAAAATGTTGTTCCTTGGGAGACAATCTCTGGTTGTAAGGAGATCAATGCCCAAGACATTTACTGTCACTTGTAAATAAAATTAGTTGTTGTCCCTTCATAATTTAACCCCGAAATTATATCTTAAACCCTTTAATCTTTACAGATAACCCAATTCTTCAAAGTTTCTTTAAATGATAAATATGCATGCATAGGATAATGTTAAATGATAGTTAAAACCCATTAATAATATGCTTTAAATCAAAGAAACTATTATCTCTAGTTTTAGGAGAAAATGGTTGCAAGAAATGATTTCAGAATAAAGGAGCGCATTGTTAAGGAAATTTACTCTAACTCACAGATGTAAATTAGACACCAACATCTGCATTAATTTATTCTAACAGAAGAGACATATATCATATGGAATAGGGAGAACTCAACACATTCATCAATTTTTGGAAAATTATCTCAAAAATATTTATTAATCTCATAAATAAAAAGTAAAAAATTTCCAAAAGTTTTGATGCCCAATGTCCGAAACCCCATCTATCTTTAGAAAAATTCTTAAATACATTATTAGAAAATTGACATCTATGAAATTGTCAACTTCTCAAACTGTTTTCTCTAGGTCATTACACAGGAAATATAAAATTAAAATTCTTCAACAAATAAAGTAAAACTAAAACATAAAATAACATTTGATCATGTGGTGGTAGTGGCCTGAGATCCTGGAACGGATGTTGGAGAGATTTTAGCTTTTGAAAGTGGACGTGGACGCAATGAGGAAAAAAATCCTTTTTATAGATGGAGGGATGAATATGCGGGAAAACATTATACGGAAGCATAATGACTGATGGAGTATGTGATGGGATAGGTGATGTGATATGGTGGGATGTCATGAAGGAACAACTGGCTCACTTGCTGGCATCATGGGCCATCGTTTTTCATCACTGTGGTGGGATTCCGTAGCATAGAACTAATCTTAGAGTTGTGTCCCCAAAATTGATCTCGGTCACTCATTCCAGTCAACTAGCGAGGGTCGAATATTCCAACGGATACACCCCGCCAGTTAATCTCAGATCGTTTTGTGATGTCACTAACGCTCCATCGCTCGAAATACTTTCTTTCGGTGGTCACTATGGTGAAAATTGTGAATTTTTTGAACATAATGCACAAAATGTGGTCCCACTACCTATCATATTTACTCTAACCACTATTTAGTACATCTTTTTTCAAAATTTTATTTTGAGCACATATATATATTTTTTTTAATTTTCAAAGCACATAATCTCCTATATAAAATAATAGAAAAAGTTTAAAACATGCCACAACATGGTATTACAAAACCTCCTTGTATAACAAAAAATATCTTTACACAATATGAAAAAAAACCCTTCTAATTTTTTGCAATGGAAAAATCAGAACTTTTTATTAAGATAGTCTAAAGTTATATGTGCACATGCCATAAGGCAATCAACCTCTGAGTAAAAAATGTGGTCCTAACAAAAATGGCTCTAAATAAACAAGTTTAGTCATTTTTAATCATATTTATTTCTCATTTTTAATGTGTAATTAGCTAATATGTCTTGATCATGGTCTGCTTCAGTTGTTGTGATCTCTGGTGTAATATGTCTTGTTACTAACCTAGTCATACAACTATGCTGCTGCATATGGGGTCAAGAATCAACAGCAATAAGAAATAAATGTTAATTAATATTTATAGTTGTTATTATTATTATTATTTTATTAATATACATATTAGTATAATTTTCATTACCTTCTTCGATAGTGGAGGGAAGCATAATACTTTCAGATGTGGCCATATGTTCCTCCTATTCTCTGGCCAGATCTTGTACATTCTCCCGTGTAGAAACAAGAAAGGTTATAATTAATAAACCACTTCAATTTAAATATTTTTAAATGTATTCCATACTACAATTTTTATATAACACATGAAATACTTCTAGTATCATGCTAAAAATCAGTCTCAAGATCAACCACTCCAATGTTAGTAGGCTCATGTCTTGTATGTACATTGCTTTCCTACTTTCCACAATCAAGCACACTATTACATGGCGAAAAATAATAACTGATATATTGTACAAGTAATTATTTTTCAAATTCTATTCATTTCTTTTATTTGCCTAAATGTTATGTTCGATGTTGGAATACTGAGAAGATACCAAATCCGTCCTATGTTCAACCACAACTTGATAAAAATACTTGAAAGCAGACTTTAGGTCTTATTTTGTGGGATCCTTTTTTAATTGTGTCCCATGAAATTTTGCATTAGAACATGAATTTTTCTTCTTCTATGATATTAAATTAAAATTGTTAACAATTTACAATTTGGATACAAATTATTTTTTTATATACTTACATTTTTTGTGGCCAGTTTTGAGTACCCACTTGAGGCAAGACGATGCTGCCCATTTTGGGCTATTATAGCCTATGTGGCTTTGGAAGTATATGGGGTCCTATAATTAGAACATTGAAAAAATTAATTATATTTCACAATGATGATAAAGCATCATTATTACATTATTAAACATGCCTCATACTTTTGTGGTTCAGGTTGAATCTTCCCTGGTTTCCGAAGTGCCTTATCATGTGCATCTGCCACAAGCAGTCTCATCTTCATCTCTGGAATCAATAGAGGGTGTTCATGCGACCTGGCCCTTTCCAATTGAGACCTACAATGGTCCCAAAAATATTTTAAATGTAGTTCTCCCTTTGATGTAACTCTATAATTTTTGAAGATACCATCACCGAAAATGTGGACCATATTGCTAAAAAATTCGTATTTTAACTTTGAACTTTGGTATTTCTAGTTTGTGTTAATTATTGACCCAAATATTTCCAAGGCCATGTCATAGAAACACCTATAAAATACATCATTTCCTACAAAACGATATTATCATTGGTTTAAAATAATCACAGACTATATGTTAATTTCATTCAGATTGCACATAATACTTAACTCACTTCTTAAATAATTGGGAGTTTCACTATTTTCATAGTGACATTGTCATCATCTACCAAAAACATGATCAGTAGTGATATCATGCTAGTAATAGGGGAAGATCCAGGAAATCGCATTTCAAATTGTGCAATTGTATCATGCTCTGCATCCACAACATCATGTGTAGATACTAACTTACATTATTCATGGGGTGTGGATGCTACTGTGGGTGGTTGAGTTGTTATACCAGTCTCAATGAATGGTGGCTCACTCACAAGTGGAGCATCGACACTGCTACAAATGTTGGACTGACCCATAGTCCTAGCATGAGGATCAAACTCCAAAAAAACTCTTGTAAAATAAAGAGTTCTTTTGTAAAGGATGAGATAACTAAATCATAAACAAATAATTGGGATAATTAAATGATTTTATCACCCCATACCAATGTACTAGTTGCAAAAAGGTTTTTATTTCTCCTTTTATCTCATATGTCTAAGGCTCAATCAGAACTAAATAATTATTTCTTGGTCTCCTTGGATTTAAGCTTCCTTATTGCTTGCGTTGGATCGATGGACATAAAAATTACATCCTCAATCAAATATTCCTCACGAGAATCTTTGGAATGATCTAGGGATGGTATCTTCTCCTTATCACCCTATTTATCAAATAAGTGTGATTTACAATTAATACATAATTAATCATCATTATATTAAAAAGAAAACCAGTATTTAAATATGTCTAAATTTATACAAAAACTTCACGTAGTAAATGAAAATCATAACACTGGATAGACATTGTTACAAGTTGGGTAAAATTGAATACATACTACCCCCATATAGCAATATTTGTATTTATTTATTCAAATTGTAATCAAAGAGAAACTCTTCTCATGAAGCTATTGATTTAATTGAACATACGAATACACAGTTTCCTTCACCTCCCTAAAATCTAAAATTGGGTTGCTTACTTGTGGTGACGGGCCATGTACTATTTATAAAACCTGCAACGTTTCTTATTTATTTTGGCCTTCCATCAATATAAATAGTTGCGCCTTTATTTTCATCATTTTTGTTTACTTTTATTTAACTTATGGCCATTCCATATCTTCACATACTTTTGGTATATTGGACTAGTCGTACCCAATAATTGTAGTTGTAATAGGCTCTGACATAGTACATCAATTAAGAGAATCCTTTGTAACATACTTTTATGAAATCCATGGAAAATAGCCCCAAACCATGTAATGATGATGGGGCAATGTGGTATATCCTTTCAATGACAAACAAATCAGTGTTTATTTTAGGAATATCCTTAAGTTCCCACTATTTAAATAGTTTTTTGTACCTCAAGGGAACCTCAATGTAATCTATGCTATAATTATCATAATAACATGATTCCGATTTAGCGAGAAAATAATTGGCATTACATCGACAATTGGATCAAAAATTGCATAAGCCTCACGTAATTTTCTTCCATGTGTTTATGGAATTTTCTTCTAATATTTTCACTGCTAGTTGATCTTCGTCTAGTAGATGATGTAGTAGATGTTTCCTCAAGTTTTTCTATCCTACCTGAACTTATGTCACTTGACGAAGATAAAACTGAAAAATACCTATTTGATTAAATATCCTATAACACTCCATAAAATGAGAGAAATTGTTAGTGAGTGTCATAAGGGATGTTGAGAAACGTCTTGATGAAACCACAAGAAAATTATATTAGTACAAGTGAGTTATAAGGAAGTTATTTGCAAAATATTCAAGTAATATTTAAAAATATGAGAACTTGAAAACATATTCATCCTAACCAATGAAGTCACTTTATAATTTTAAAAATCCACATAATATGATATAATTTAATATTTTATTACAAAACATTACCCACATAGTTCGATATCTTGAAGAATGTAACCAGTTTCAGTCTAAAAAGAAAAGGTTTTTGGATGTCAGAGTTGTTGATATTTGTAGCTTGGGAGGTACTCCTTAGAGGAATTAACACACAAAAGTGACTTGTGGGATAAGAACCCAAGCCCTTGGGATTTTCACCCAAGAGGGTGGATTTGGAACCAACATTTCGATTATTCAACACATGGAAGTGTTAGAGGACTTTGAGAGGAACCAGAGGCAATGAAAATCAATAAAATATGAGTTGCATATGATGAAATTTTCATTGTTATATATGGTTATTGGATTTTCAAATGATTTTTTCAAGTCAGTTTTTGTAATTTTATGATTTTTCAAGCCCAAAATAAAGTATTAGATGAATCCCTTGAGAAGTATATAAATTAGAGTGAGGAGAATCCTCATTCTCACCAACCTAAGTGCAGTTCATCATAAGTGGAGAGTATGTAAAATAGCTGCAACCTAAGGGAGTCTTATAAAGCGTAGGAGGAATTTTTGTGTCTTTTTTCTCTCTATTCCAAATTTATGCTCCCATTCCCGATATCTTTATTTGGAAAGAGATTCTATAGGAACAATATAGACACATCGAAATACACTCTTTGGGACATTTTGATGTAATCGTAGTAAACAAAACTTAGCATAAATAAACTTACCACTACTAGTAGGTGTTACAACAAAAACATTATCATTTGAGTTATAAATCACTGCAAATACCCGAGTTTGAATAGGATTGAAGTGTCTAAATTGTTTATATAGGGCTTCATAGGAAGGATTTCTTAATGCAGAATATGAAGTGGATGTAAGTATATCAACTCGGTTGGAGGTGGGTATTTTTCTGGAAAAATAATATGTATAAATGAAAATAGAAATATTGTTCGTGACCTCTATTATAGGCCATTTTTTCACATCCAATCATAATGAGCCTCCTAATGGGACCAATCAACATCATATTCCCCTTGTCATAATCTTGCACAAAGCCCTAATCATGCACCTTTCATCCCTGATAATTTCAACCCTAAACTGCCCTATCTAAGCCATTTTGAGGACTGAATCTCCCTGCAAGCCAACTGGAGTGAATTCACCTACAAATTTATGCACTACGACTAGCGTTGGTCACCATCAGGTTTCCCTTATTTGCACCTGCATTGGTTCTAGAATTTCGGTAGAATGAACGGGATTCTAGAAGATTAACCTTATAGGACTTTCTAGAATTTGTTTCAAATACTTACTTTGGATTAACATTCAAATCCTATCCTATCCTAATTTGGAGTTTTTACCACTTATATTTTGATCTTATCCCTCCATCAAAGGTGGATCTAAAGACCTAGAATGGTAATTGGATAATAACTCCCAACTTACCCCTCTCCTATAGACTTACCATCTTACCTATGAGAAGGTTGGTGAATGAATGATTGGATTTGGAGAGTAATTCTTCCCTTATGTTGTTGCAGTAAATAGTTATTATCTCATGCATAGGGTGACTGGAGCTGCATATTGTGACAAGGAAAGGACGAGTCAAAAAATTGGAGGAGATATTTTACAAGATCGACTGCCACTTATGGTTTTAATCTCCTTCTATTTATATTAATGAAAATAATTCTATGTTTTCCTATGTGTGATGTTGTTACTTCACTTATTTCAATACCATGTTTATCTATTGAATTGAGTAATAATACATTTGATATATAGTGTACAAGCAAGAATAAAAATAAAAGAAAATCCTATCCTATTCCTAGAAGAGGAGTAATCCAAGCGAAGGACTAAAGGTAGTAATCCTCTATCAAAAGGTGTGATTTTTTTGGGAGTCTTATAGGGTCTAAAAATATAGGAGACCGAAAATTGTAGGAAAGATGGAGAAGGAAAATGAAACTCTAATATTTATGCTTATCAGTTTGACTTAGTAATGGAGGGTTGACTTGGTGGATTAAAGGAGGTTAGTTATATTGGTCTAGGGTCCTAGTTGTCTCAAATTTATCTGATGGAAAATTTTGACTTGGTTTTACCCTTGTTAGGATTTTTACCTAGCTAAGTGAATACATATTGTGTCCTCTTTTGTTTGTGATATTAATTGATTGGAATTATTCTTGATGATAAGAACAAGATAACCTAAAATGAGGAACTAATAATTAAATATCATAATATAGATGGAATTTATAGTAAAGGAACATAAAATACAAGGAACCAAAATGATGTGATTACTCCCTCAAGGGTAAATATTAAAATTTTAGGAAAATGACGAAAATGGTCTCCTCGAATTCAAGGTAATTATGTAGTACTAGAAAATTTTCATCAATTAGTGATTCGATCAAAGAATAAAAGGTCCAAATCCTCCTACTTTAGGAGACCAAATTGGAAGACTATGAAGTTCTATAGAAATAAAATAAATTTTTGCATCTCAATTATGGTTGGGAAACAAGCTCTATGGGTTTATCTATGGGAATTTATACCCTTTGGAATTATTCTCTTTTAAATTTAAATCAAGTTAGGAATTTTCATCATTGGTTAGTGACAAGTCTCTATGATCTCTTATTTATCACTATTTCTATGTAGTTAATATTTATGTGCCTCTAATTTATCATGAGAAATTATAATGTTTGAAATTCTTATTGGAGTTAAGGGATTAAGATTTCAGTTCAAATTACATTACAGTAAGAGAATTTAACACCACACTTCATAACTATGAGTAAGGTGGGGGGAGGTGAGGGGGAATTTTTTTGTATCCCATCATATAGAAAATGGAGAACCCCATTTCATTAATTGATTTAGCATATATTTTGGTCGAAAAAGAGAAAGGTCTCAATACTAGGCACATTAAGCTAGATCAATTATTGGTACATATTTCCTTCGCAGAAAGTAAATTCTCTTTGTATTATCACATTATATCTTATGTTGTATTAGATCACTAAAACATCACCTTTCCTATGATTAAACAAGATTATTATGTTCCTCTTTTTTTTTCATTTCAATATTTTTTGGCTCTAAGACCTATCCTTATTCCCATTGTTTCTTAAGTTTGGATCAAGTGGGTGGTTGGCTCATCGGTGCACATATAGGAATGAAATATTAAAAATACGAAGCTCACTCTAAAGGTCGGGATGGGGGATTGGTATAAATTACTGAGTAAAGATATTAACTACCTCAAATATAAACTATGGGGAACTCAAAGCCTCATGGAGTAGGAATAAGTCACTCCTTATTTAATTGAAGAAAAATAAACATCTAGCGCTACAAATATACAATTAGGGAAGATGAATAGAAATCGAGGTAAAATTCCAAGTGTGTGTGGCTCTAATTAATGGATATAAACACTAATTGTTTTCAAAAACAAGCTAAAGTACAACACTAGTATAACAATGTCAAGCAAATGACCACCAATAAAGCAAAGACACTAATTCAAAATGAAAACATCAACGGAGTACAATATAACTGTATGAAACCAACTCAAAAAATAGAATAAAATAGAGATCGACATCTTAGAAATAAGCCACTTCGAGGGGGAAACCTCCTTTACATTACATAAATGAATAGTTCTTGGATGATACAAATGAAAAAACCTCCTTTTTATATATAGGAGTCCATGGGGCCACAATATAATCCTAGCCATCCTAATAATAATAATGTAAGGGAAAAACCTATAACAACAATAACAATAAGGGGGCTACACTAACAACAATAAGGGGATACACTAGTATTATAGGGATCTAACATGCCCCTCTCCTTCAAACAAGTGTTTCCCTCAATGCTTGATTATTTCTGGATGCTTCTATATAAAATTATCATCCTCCCATGTGGAATATTCAACAGGTAAGTTCTTTCGCTTGCTAAGATACTCTAAAATTGATCGATTTGGTGGTTGTCGAGTTCTTGTTTCTGTGACTGCTTTAGAACTTCCTTTACTGCGATGTTGATATTCTTGTTGTTTCATTCCATTCTGCACCAAAGTTAGGTTATCCTTTGAGAGTTGGAGAACTTGTTGTTGATGCTTGATGTGATCTTCCACTATTTTACAGTACATATTAGCTTTCATTTGATCCTTCAAACCATCCAACTTAGCCTCCATTTTCTCTTCTAAAACATCTATGTCATCTTTGATTTCTCTTTGTAAGATCAAAATTAATTGCACTTGGTACCGTAATTTTGATATCTCATACTACAATTCTTCCTCTTCATGCGTCGTAGTATAGCTTTTTGAGGGCTTAATGGATGTGGAAATATTTTTGGGAGGCATTATATAACTCAATACTGATATCTATGCTTCCATATGCCCTTGGAATCAATTCAAACTGATTTTTTGAACAAATGTTATGCAAAATTGTTTAAAAAATACACACATTTTTCTTGATTTTGAAGAGCTTGATATCGAAACTGAATTATATTTGATATTTCAGATCTTTAATATCTGAAATTCAGTGTTGTAGTATTGTTGTGAAATCAGCTCCAAAAATAGAAGAAAAGAGATATCAACGCCTTAGAAATCAGCCACTTCGAGGGGGCAACTTCCAATACTTTACATAAATGAAAAATTCTTGGATGATACAAATGAAAAAACATCCTTTCTATATATAGGATTCCATGGGGCCATAATTTAATCCTAGTGGGGCCACAATGCAATCCTATCCGACCTAACAATAATAATTTAAAGGCACAATAATAACAATATGGGGTTACAGGGGTACAACAATAACAATAAGGGGGTTACACTAACAACAATAAGGGACTATACTAGTAATATAGGGACCTAACATGCTCCTCTCCTTCAAAAAAGTGTTGTCCTCAATGCTTTTGTAGCTCTGGGTGCTTTTGTATAAAATTCTCATCCTCCCATGTAGAATCTTCAGTGGGTAAGTTCTTCCATTTGATGAGATACTTTGAAATTGATCGATTTCGTAGTTGTAGAGTTCTTGTTTCCATGAATGCTTCAGGTTCCAATATGTTTTTTCCTTCCTCATCAAGTTCTGGAAATATTGTTTGAACTAGAATTTTGTCCACTATAATGTTTTATAAGCATGAAACATGGAAAACTGGATGCACTCGCTACGAAGCAGGAAGCTCCAATTTTTATGCCATAGTACCAATATTTTTCAAAACCTTGTAAGGACCATAGTAATTTAGCAATAATTTATTATCCTTCTTAGTTTGCTTGAGTGAAATTTGTTTGTATGGTTGTAGCCGTTAGAATACCTAGTCTTCCACATCAAATCTTCTCTCACTGCGATTTTGATATGCCTGTTGTTTCATTCGATTTTGTGCCAAATTTAGGTTATCCTTTAAGAGTTTGAGAACTTCTTGTTGATGCTTGATGTGATCCTCCACTGCTTGAACCCTATAATTTTACCTTAAAGAAGATGTGATGGATGGTGGATGATATCCATAAAGTGCCATAAATGGGGTTATTTTTGCTGTAGTATGGAAGGAAGTGTTATACCACTATTCAATGAGAGGTAACCACTTGACCCATTCTTCTTGCTTATCAGATACAAAAAAGCGAAGATATCCTTCCAAAAATGTATTCACTATCTCTATTTGACCATCGGATTGAGGATGATAAGATGCACTATGAGCTATTTGAGTACCCAAACAAGAAAATAATTCCGTCCAAAAATTTCCTGTAAAAATGGGATCTCAGTCACTTACAATAATCTTCAGGTTTCCATGTAGCTTTTGAATTGTTTCCATAAATGCAATAGCAATTGTACTCACTTTAAATGGATGAGTAATGCACAAAAGTGTACATACTTGGTAAGTATATCAACTACCACCATGATGAAACCCCTTCCTTCAGACTTAGGTAAACCTGTGATAAAATCCATTGAAATCTCCTCCCAACGTTGACTTGGAATGGATAAAGGTTGTAGAAGACTAGGGGTCTTAATTGTCTCAACATTATTTTTCTAGAAAACCAAACATTCCACCACAAACTTTTCAATATCAAATTTAAGGCCATCCCAAAAATATTCTTTCTTCACCCTATGGTAAGTTTTTAAAATCCCGAGTGTCCTCCTAAAGGAGAAGTTTGCAATTCCAAAATAACTTTTTGTTTTAGTTTGGAATTCTTGCAAATATATAAGCGATATTTGTACCATAAGGAATCATTTTTCCAACTAAATGTATCAGATGTACTAGGATCTTGCTGCATATTTTGAATGAGAGTCCACACTTCTTCGTCCTTCTTCCATTCATCCCTTGATTTGTTTATCCAATCTAGTTGGATAATTGAAATGGCACAAAGCCATGCTTCCACATCTTCATCCTTTCTTGAGATTGCATCTAAAACAACATTTAGCTTCCCTTTTTTATAGATGATTTCGAAGTCATAGCCCAACATCTTTGTGACCCATTTTTGCTTCTCTTCTAAAGATAGTCTTTGTTCCAAAAAAAATTTAAGACTATCATGATCATTTTTTACCTTGAAATTTCTTCCCATTAGGTAAGGTCTCCATTTCTTTAGTGCATGTAGTATTGCCAACATTTCCTTCTCATAAATAGCCTTTTGTAAATACTTTCCTTTGATTGAACGGCTTTCAAAAGAAATGGTTCTTCCTTCTTGCATTAAAACAGAACCAATTCCATTTCCTAAGGCATCACATTCCACAATAAAGGTTTTTGTGAAGTCTGGCATAGCTAAGACTCGTGCTAGGCACATTTCTTCTTTAAGATGTTCAAAGGCATTAGTTTCTTCACAAGTCCATGAAAATTCATATTTCTTCAATAATGTTGTTAGTATGAATTCTTCGTCGAAGTGTACGAAAAAGAACCACTTTAGCTACGCATAACTAATAGCCCTAACAACAATAGAGGCTGCCAAACATCTTCAGATCTGCGATTAGTAGTTAAAATGCTGCAACAAACAGATCTATAAATGGAAAGACATTAAGCAGTAAAGTAAAGAGTTTGCTCCATGCATCCAACAGACAAGATAAGAACACGATTTTTGAATGAATTTTTATATTACAGGGCACCTGGGAGGAAACAAGAAGGTGTATCCAGATCTCCTCAATGGGATGGGTCCTTTGTAGTCCTCAAGATTTAGATCTAGTTTCTTCTTGTGATGTAGAAAACCCAATGTAGAAGGTAGAGCTCAATGGGAGCAACAATGGCAGAAAATGAGACCGAGTGTATAGATCCAGAGTGATCTAGTATGCAACAAAAGGTGAAGAATGAAGGGGAAAACCCTCCTATTTATAACAAAATATTGGGTAATTCTAGATCTTGGTGCATGATTAAAATAATGTTAACCAAATCTAGATCCACCTCTATGGAATATTTTATTATATTTGTTGGAGGGAAAGGGTGTTTGACTTGGGTCAAATCCCTTGATTAGTGAAAATAAATAAATAAATGATTTATTTATCTTTTTAAGGAAGTGGTTAGGAGATAATCAAATAAATAATGATTTATTTGATTAATGGTGGGTGATTTGGTCATATTTAACAAGGAATATTATCTAAATAAGATTTAAATAATTATTCCTAGAAAATAACAAGATAACTAAGGGTTTATCTCATTAATTTCTTTGTTTCTGGGTTAAACATGACTGGGAATAATAATTAAATTATGGTTTAATTAATTATTTCATGATGAAAATCAAACAAATATAGGTTTGTTTAATATTTCCTTTTGGGGTTTCCTATTTTAACATAGTGAAAGCAGTTTTACTTAGGGTAAAACTGGTCTTACATGGTGTACTTGGGTCCATCTAATGATAAAAGGTTAGATGACCAAAAAATGGTGTAACAGATTGCCACCCAGCCTGCGAGTGTCAGGAGCAAATTGTATGACCGAAGTACGTTGTAAGAATACAATCACTAGACAACAAAAAGGGATGTCAGAGAGAGAAATGTGAGGTAGATAGTGTGCTGAAGGACTAGACCCTGAGGAGACGAGACTCGTAGGTGCAACAAGTCTCTTTTTATGAGAGGGTACCTGTGCTGAAGGCGGCGGGGGAGGCATACCTATGCCCGCCGTGACAAAGTACAAAAGAATAGTGTGTCCAGTAACCAAGGGACCTAATCATAGAGTACAGCTGGCATAATCAAGGGCCAGATAAAAATACAATGAAGAGTCTCACATACATGATGTGCCTGGGATAACAGCCAGGACTAGTACAATAATATCTGAGTACATGAGATAAATACAACCCAAATTCCCCCCGTAAATGGGGAAGGGCTCACAAAATCTGACTGATACATGCAAATCAAAGAGGTGCTGCAAGTGGCTAAGGCCAACATCATCAAAATCTGGAGCGGCATCGAAGGCTGCAAAGAAGAGGTCATCCGGGCATGTGGGGGGCTACCTGCAGGGCCACCCCCTCATGAGGGTTGAGACATCTCACACACACTCGGGAATCATCAAGAGCTGCTGCTGGATCACTGAACCATCGAGTATACGGATCTCGATCATGCTGAAAGGAGCTCGAGAAAAAATCAAGTCAAAGGGGAAGAAGAGATCCCTTTGCCTGATCCGAGGCACCGAACGATAGTGGAAGCTGGAACCAAGGTACACCGCCCTCTAGACCTGGCTTCTGGAATGAATGAGCTGATGTCGACAGAAGGAGGTCCGCCATAGGTGAGGCAATGAGAGATCCTCAATGAAGGCACGAGAGAAAATAGTAGAGCGACAGACAGACTGACACTAATGATGATGGCGGAATGGACAGGATGAGGTGGCGAATGGACGACTTCCCTTGTTAGAGCATAAAGGGCATGAATGACATGGCAGCGACTGACACGATATCAGAAGGGATAGGGGACAGTGGGGCTGAAGGTCATAGTGTGCGACGCAAGAGAGGGACCAAGCAATGAATGATGGAGAGCAGAAAAGGTGTACAAAGGGATATGGTATAGACTCCATGGAGGCAAGGATGACTCAACTTGGATGCTCTAAACAAGGGTGACACGATAGTGCTGCCACACAGTAAAGGCCCCAATGGGGGACCATGGAAACATGAGTACAAGGTGGGCACTCATGACGAAAATCGTCACGAACATGGATAAGTAAGGGGGCATTATGGTGCCCCAAGTACAAGTGTCGTAAGTGATGAAATTCAATTTTAAGGAGCGGTAAAGTGACCCTTCTTGGACAAAATGTGTCCAGGTGAAGTATAAAATCATTAAAAACTAATAGAAACCCATTTGAGAGCTCGGTGAGATCTTTCTGGCGGTGCTGACGGTTCGTCGAACGGGGCTACGGTGTGGTCGCAGCAGTCGAAAGAAGAAACAGGGGTTCTCTTTTAACAAGGCAGTTTTCCCTCCAAAATCATTCATTTGCTATTGTTGCTGTGGTGAATGTGGAGAGGAGGGAAGGCCCTAAATCTTGCAGCGAACGTAGCGGACAAACCGACCGTTGGAATCGAGATCTGTCAGTTGGAGGTAAGAGGCCTAACCTTGCTCTTGTATTTTGATGGATTACATTTGTAGTTTAGGGCCCAGAATCCCAGAAACAGCCCCTCCTTCACCTCTACGGTCGGGTCGCACTTTTTGGGGCAAAAATTGCGACCCAGGACGCAGGTATCAGGGCAAAAAGTGCGACCTGGTCCAGAAAATGGCAGAAAACTGCGACCTGGGAGATGAGGGATTTTTGGTGTTGTTTTATGGCTGGGAGCTGGATTTTAGTGTTTGGTTATGGTTTTCTCGATCTGTACCCTGACAAAGATGATATGTTTGTACAGGTATGGCAGAGTTGCGGGTCAGCTGGAGAGAGAGAGATCTGGGAACGCTTCGAACAGAGATCCAGGCAGATCAGGGCGTCCGTCGTGTATTGGCCAGATTTGGGGTTCTCAAGTTTTTGGAGAACCCGTTGATGAGAGCAGGGGAACCGTTACTAGCCCGGATTATCAGTTATTGGGATCCAGATCAGGAGATCTTTGTAGTGCAGGGGCACAGGATCGAACTGACGGTCCAGGATGTGTACTTTCTGACCGGCCTCCCACCACTGGGGATGGTGGGAAACACACACTGGGCACGCGGCGGGCGCATATCGTGAGGCTCGGAACACTATCATTGTCGACTCGGTCTCCAAGTCAAGGACTCGGATATCGATCGATCTAGAGGCAAGAAACCCGGTGTTGGCCGCAGCTCGTGCCGCGAACTCGCATTGTTGCCCATCACACTACCATGATGATAGTGGAGAGTAAAAGGTGGGACCTACTGGGTGGGCCCAAATGATGCCAGGCCGCCAAAGCCACAGCCAGCACATGTAGGTGGCAGGTGAATCATGATTGCTCATATGGGACTTTATTGTGCGCCTTCTTCTTTGAGAAGATCCCGACCTTGAGGCCTCGTGTGCAGCTTCCATATGGGGGCCCGAGAGAGCCCAGGATGCGCCGTTGGGGACGACTACTCTGCAGGGGAGGAGGAGGGGCGGTCGGGCGAGTGTTTCGACCGGAGTTTTTTGCCCATTGGGATTAGATGCCGCTGTACATAGACGACTACCCTTATAGTGGGATGAGCTACTGTGGGGATCCGGATCTGCCACTTCCGCCTGGTCGAGTCTGGGGGCCCGATGGTAAGTGACAAATTGCTATTCTTGTGTGGGCATGTTAAAGTTTTTGAATAGTAATTAATGATACCGATTCATGTACTTTTGGTATGCAGATATAGCACCGGTGAAGCCGGCCGGGTAAATGGGACGACCGGCAGCGTCTGGAGCTACAGGTCCGAGTGGGTCGAGAGCAGCGCAGAATGAGGATGCAGCCGCCCTGCTGGAGGACATCCGTCGTAGATGTGAGCAGTTGTTGACCGGAGTATCAGAGCGCGGGTGGCAGGATTTAGACGACCAGTACATAGAGCCATGTGTTGGTCTCCCCTCGGAGTGGCGAGGTATCATGCGGCACATGGCGATGGCCGGTCAGGCTATGCGTGATCTACATGCTGCAGGGGCAGAGCCATTGGCTCGGGAGCCTCCAGATAGTGATTAGGGGTAGGGGCATGTGGTGCCCCCTCTGATGTATGTAGGGGCAGGTGGTGCCCCCTATGATGTATGTAGGGGCAAGTGGTGCCCCCAATTTTTGGCTTTTTGTTTGTAACATGCTATGGGCATGTCGTATGTATCAGAGTAGATGGACTCTAAATATATGTTTTGCGACACATATTATGGATATGTATCGTCTTTTGATGGTTGATTTAATGTTATTGTCTTGTATGAAATGTGTGTGATAAATGCCAATCTAGAACATGGTTTGCGATACTATCTACATAGTGATTCTGGTCTCGGGGTACATGGTTGAAAGTTATGGTTTCAAACGCACGTATTAAGACTTTCACTCGTAAATAGCTTCTAAACAGCACAGGGTTATGCACACGATAAACACCATTTATTTGCATGACAAGAAGCATGGAATCCAAACGAACGTGCAGATGGAGGATGCGATGAAAGAGGGCATCAACTAATAGGCCACGCACTGCATCATATTCGGCCTGATTGTTGGTGGCAGAACCAATGCATACCTCGTTAGAAAGAACAAGGTCATGCAAGGGGGTGAAGATGGCCCAACCTGCCGAGGCGAGATTCCTGGAGTAGCGACTTGCACCATCGGCGTAACCGATAAAGGGTGTGGACGGGGGGTCCTACAGAATGGTGTGACAAGACAATAAATGAGGGGATGAAAGGAAATGACGGCAGCGTGAGGGTACAGAAGTCATCGGGCGGCAACGACGGGAGGAGGGGGAAGTGGCAGGATGATCGAGACTCAAACAAGGTGGTGTATGAGAGCCATCGGAAACATGGTGAGGACTCGGGCTGCGGAGGTCAACAGAGACACAAGTGGAGTGATCTCGAGTATGAGGGGGAATAGGGTGATCAAGGGACACAACAGGGGAGGATGCAGACGGGCTAGGTTCCGGGTGTCGTGCAGAGGAGGATAGGTAAAGGATGGTTACCGTAGACTCCGTCATCTGAACATCAGGGGGGGAATGTCGATGGGAGCGGAGGAATCCTCAGGCTGACCTGAAGCATACTGCACGAGAATGGGAGAGGCGGATTGATTTTGTTCAACCTCATACTCGCGGACCACCTCTACGGAGGCGCGGTAATGCGTCAAGTGAGGAAAATGGTGGGAGTAGTGGCCATGGACACCACACAATGCACAGGGTTTATTGGTGCAGAGAGTCTTGGGGTTCTTGGGAACGGACACAGAAGGAGTGGGGGCTTCAGGGACCGTAGCGTCGGGGAACGCGACTTTAACCATGGGCCGGATACGGGGTAACTCGGGACAAGCATGGGTGGCATGACCAGTGACATCACATAAGGCGCAAGGCTTCACGGGCGGAGAAGGAGCCGAGTCGGTTGTGGTGGTCTGGTCTTTGGTTACCCCCTTGCGGACTTTGCCTTTCTTCCCGGGAGCCGTCACAACAGGAGAAGGGTCCTGTGGAGGTGCTGGGGGCACAGTGGCTATGGAGGAAGCGAGGGGAACTGGTTGAACCGGTGTCAAAGCCATATAAGGTTTGGGGTGACCAGGAGGGGTGGCAGCTGGGGGATCAAGGTACCAGACCGGAATGCCCAAGGTCAAGTTAGGGAGGGAGAGGGTGGCCACGACGGGGACAGAATATACGCTGGGAGGGGGAGCTAGGAAAGGGATCTGCCCAGCAGGGAAATGACCAGGAGGGACGGCTTCAAGATGGTTGAGGCCAGGAGGAACCGATCCGGGCGGATAAAGGGGTTCAGGGATACCAGCTGTAGGAGGAGGGCCATAAGGAGGAGGTCCGGCTGGCTGAGAGGAATGGCTAGGAGCGGGTTGCGGAGGGCGGGGGGGAGGTTGCTGACTAGCCGAGGCAGGCCGCTTATGGGCAGCCTAAGATGATTGCATCATGCAAACATTTGACAAGCTGGGATCAGTAACAGGAGGGGGGGGAAGATGAGGAAAAGTACCAAGCAGGGTGGAATCTTTATAGACACCGGGGGAGACACTGGTCAAAGAATCGACGGTTTGCTTATTGGCTACAGAAGAGATGGTCGTCTCGGAGGAGGTCTGGGACGGCGGCTCATGATAAGATAGCTGGTCGATGGTGACTATCTTCCCATTATGGGGGAAAGACATATTGCAGAAAACCGCGGATGGGACAGCAGACATGGCATAGGTGTAGCTGCGCCCCAATAGAATGTTGTAGTCTAGAGGGGCGTCAATAACTTCGACGTCAACGCAAACGGTCTTACCGGCGAGGGTGATGGGACAGTTACGAAACAGGCCAATGGGCTGGGAGACATGACCGTCCCACGCTCGAAGGGTGATCGTGGACGGGGCCAGCTCAGGGGATCCGAGCTGCTTCCAAACCGAAGCGGAGATCACGCAGGTGGATGCCCCCTCATCAATTATACACCGGGATACAGTGGCGTTCCGGATTTTGACTGGGATTTGGAAAGTGACGGAAGGAGGAAGAGGGGGATGGTCCGATTGGGTGGCATCGAAAAAAATCATTGGGTCATCAGCAGGATCGACAGCGCCCACGGCAGATAGTAGAGCCTTATTTTGGGAAGGGCACGACTGGAGGAGTTCCAGTGTGGAAATGGCAGCAGGGGATTGCGCCAAATCATCTACTATACTATACGACTGAGCGGCTCGACCGGAAGCAGCATTTCGGCGTAATGGTCCCTTTGGAATATTTGGATGAACCTCAACTTTGGGCTGAGGGATGTGTAAGGGACCACTGGATGTCGAAAGAGGCTCTGTAGAACCTGAAGAGGGAGGCTCGGGAGCAGACTGAGCAGGAGGCTTGGGGTACTGGCGGGACCGAGTTTGAAGGTGAAGATCGACGGATGGGGAAGGATCGGAGTGCATCATAAGGATCTGGTAATCAGAGGAACCAGAAATGGACGAGGGGGTGGCTACATGGCTGTCGGGGGTTTGGGTAGCCACGAATCCCTGGTGAGGGAAAGGATCAGTGAACACAGCTGGCTGGGTAGTGGCCACATTAGGAGGAGCATGAGGGGAGGCGTGTTGTCCGCGCAATGTGGCTTGAGACTCCCACATCTGCCGCATCTGGGGTAAGAGAGGACAATCGTGAGTGTAGTGACCATAAACACCGCAGCACGAATAGGGCTTGTTTGTGCGAAGCGGCCTGTCCGGCTTGGGCGGAATGCCCTGTTGCTGGTTGCTAGTGTTAGGGTCCACACCCGAATTGGGTCCTCGGTTACCAGGGGCAGATTGGTTCTGGTTGCCTCTCCGCCTTCTTTGAGAAGAAGGGGGATTAGTCACGCCCTGCTGTGCAAATACTTGCCCTGGAGGGGGCTGTAGGTGCTGTTGCTAGGGTTGAGGAGGCAAGGGAGGAGGAAGCGCATATGCTGGAGGAGCTGGCGCACCAGGCTGTGGATAAGGGTAATGGGTAGGGTGGGCAACATTAGGGTAAGCAGGAGGTTGGGCAAAAGGTGGAGGCATGCCGTATCCTGGATACATGTTACCGGAACGGGGAAAAGTGCCGGAGGAGCTGGCCCCTCCCTGAGGGAGACCATGGCCCATAGGAGGTTGGGCGTATGGATGGGAAAGGGCTCCAACGATACCGTCGGCGGAATGAGATGCCCCCGGGGCATTAGCGCCACCGGGCCTGGGGATGTCAGGAAGGACGGTATAAACATAACCAGACTGGGCGTAGATCAGGTCATATTTCAAAGCTATTTGGAGGGCGGCTTCTTCAGTTTGAGGAAAATGGGAGGCTACATCTTTGCCGATGGGAGCGGGAAGGGTGCACAGGAACTAGTCCATGTAAACCCGATCTTCGAAGGGAGGTGCTCGACATAAGCTCCGTCTTCGTCGCCATTCCTGAACATGGGCGGAAAGGCGTGTTGAAGAGGCTTGCTTAAAGGAAGTCAAGAGCTCTGTGCTAGTATCGTATCGGAGGGGGAGCTGGAAGTACGACAAAAAGGCTTGGGCAAGAGTCTCAAAGGTGGTATGGGTTCTTTGTAGTCCTTAGCACTTCAGATCTAAGCTTTCTCTCTCTTGTAGATGTAGAAAACCCAATGCAGAAAATAGAGCTCAATGGGAGCAAAAATGGCAGAAAATGAGACCAAGTGTATAGATCCAGAGTGATCTAGTATGCAACAAAAGGTGAAGAATGAAGGGGAAATCCCTCCTATTTATAACAAAATATTGGGTCATTCTAGATCTTGGTGCATGATTAAAATAATGTTAACCAAATCTAGATCCACCTCTATGGAATATTTTATTATATTTGTTGGAGGGAAAGGGTGTTTGACTTGGGTCAAATCCCTTGATTAGTGAAAATAAATAAATAAATGATTTATTTATCTTTTTAAGGAAGTGGTTGGGATATAATCAAATAAATAATGATTTATTTGATTAATGGTGGTTGATTTGGTCATATTTAACAAGGAATATTATTTAAATAATTATTCCTAGAAAATAATAAGATAACTATGGGTTTATCTCATTAATTTCTTTGTTTTTTGGTTAAACATGACTGGGAATAATAATTAAATTATGGTTTAATTAATTATTCCATGAGGAAAATCAAACAAATATAGGTTTGTTTAATATTTCCTTTTGGGGTTTCCTATTTTAACATAGTGAAAGCAGTTTTACTTAGGGTAGAACTGGTCTTACATGGTGTACTTGGGTCCATCTAATGATAAAAGGTTAGATGACCAAAAAATGGTGTAACAAATGTTGTTAGAGGTGTTGCTATTCTCCCATAATTCTCAACAAACATGTGATAATACCCTGTTAACCCGAGAAATCCACGCAACTGCTTTATGGTTGTGGGGAATTTCCATTGCTTAATGGCTTTAATTTTGTTAGGGTCTACCTTAACACCCTCATGAGATGCAATATGACCCACATATTCCACCTCTTTTACTCCAAAGAAACATTTGGATGTTTTTGCATATAATTGTTTCTCCTCCAATAGTTTGAGCACCCTGCCAAGATGTTGAACATGATCCTTCCCAGACCTGTTGTACATTAGTATATCATCAAAAAATACTAGCACAAATTTTCTAAGGAAGGGTTACAAAATGGAATTCATCAACCCTTGAAATGTAGAAGGTGCATTAGTAAGGCCAAAAGGCATGACCAAAAATTCATAATGACCCTCATGAGTTCGAATTTTTTTTTTCGAATTATCTTCAGTATTCATTCTAATTTTATGATATCCTGAACAAATATCCAACTTGGTAGAACAAATTTCTCTATGTAATTCATCAATCATAGGAATGGGAAATTTATCTTTAATAGTGAGCTTATTGAGCTCCCTAGAATCCGGACACATGCATCATGAAACATCTTTCTTGTGCACCAATACTACTGGAGCAGAGAAAGAACTTTGACTAGGTTGAATTATACCAGCCTCTAACATTTCCGCAATCATACATTCAATTTCGCTATTTTGGACATAAGGATATCTATAAGGCCTGATGTTTGGAGGAACACTTCCTAGAATCAAATGAATAGAATGATCATGATCACGAATAGGTGTGAGTCATTTGGGAGTATCAAACACCTTTGAATGATTGTCCAAGACTTTTTGGAATGATTTTTCTTTCTTCAGAAGCTTTGTCATGACATTAGAGCCTCTATGTTGCAATTCTTCATCTTCATGAGTCATAGTAGAGTATTTTGAAGGCTTAATGGGTGTTGAATTATTTTTAGGAGGCATTTCAAAAACCAATACTGAAATATATACTCAATAGGACCTTGGAATCACTTCAAACTGATTTTTTTTACACAATACTTATACAATTCGGAAATAAATACACACCTTTTTCTTTCTTTTGAGGAGCTCTATATTTAAACTGAATAATCTATCCAATTTCGGATCTTAAATATTTGAAATTTGGCCCTAGGGTAGCCCTCTGAATCCTCTTTCGAATGCCATAGGTCTGACCTGATTTGGATTCTTCAAGATAAAGTTATGTCCAATCTCCCACAATGACCTAATTATGGACTGGTTCAGTAGAGTGAACTTGTATGACTTGCCACGTGTCACCGCTTCTTCCTTCAGCTCTAAAATTGATAGAAAAGAAACTACAGTCCCATCTAATTGCGGCCACATTTTACAAAATTCCAATCTGATGCTCACAGAGAGAGTTATGAAGATTTTCCCATGATCACCTCTTTGAGATGAAATTCGGAAGCCTGAAAAAAGCCCTAACTTCCACATATCATAACTCTGAAAATATTACGAACCAAGATATGAAATTTTGCGATGATATTTCTCCAGATTTTTGCTTCACGCTCTAAAAATTTTAGCTTCTAAACCTTCATAGAAAAAAAATTATAGTATAAATGTCACGATGACCTGTGTGGAGTAGCGAAACCCTAGAATCCAAAGCTTTAATACCAAATGTTCTGAAACCACCTCCAAAAATAGAAGAAAAGAGAGATCAACACCTTAGAAATCAGCCACTTCGCGGGGGTAACCTCCAATACATTACATAAATGAACAATTCTTGGATGATACAAATGACAAAATCTCCTTTCTATATATAGGATTCCATGGGGCCATAATGTAATCCTAGTGGGGCCACAATGTAATCCTAGCCGACCTAACAATAATAAATTAAGGGCACAATAATAATAATATGGGGGTTACAGGGGTAAAAAAATAAAAATAAGGGGGTTACACTAATAATAATAAGGGACTATACTAGTAATATAGGGACCTAACAAGTATCCCTCTGAATATTCTTTCGAATGTCATAGGTTTGACCTGATTTGGATTTTTCAAGGAAAAGTTATGTCCAATCTCCCACAATGACCTAATTATGGATTGGTTCAGTGGAGCGAAATTGTACGGCGTGCCATGTGTCATTGTTTCCTTCTTCGGCTCTCAAATTGATACATAGGAAACTAAATTATGTGTGATTGCATCCATTTTTTACATAATTCCAATCCAATGCTCAGAGAGAGAGTTATGATGATTTTCTGACGGTCACCTCTTTGATATGAAATTCAGGAGCCTGACAAAACCATAACTTCCACAAATCATATCTCTGAAAATATTGTGAACAAAGATCTGAAATATTTACACGACGTTCCTCAAGATTTTGGCTTCTCTTTGTAAACATTTCAGCTTCTAAACCTTCGTAGAAAAAACATTATAGATAAAATTCCACGATGACCCGTTTAGGTGAAATTCAGGAGCCTAAAAAAAGGCTCACTTCCACAGATCATATATCCAAAAATATTGCGAACCAAGATCTGAAATTTTTTCACAACGTTCCTATGGATTTCAGATTTGCTCTGTAAAAAATTTAGCTTTTGAACCTTCGTAGAAAAAATGTTATAGCGAAAATTCCATGATGACCTGTTCAGATGAAATTTGGAAGCTTGAAAAAAACCCTAACTTCCACAGATCATATCTCGAAAAAATATTGCAAACCAAGATCTTAATATTTTACACGACGTTCCTCAGGCTTTCGGCTTCTCTCTGTAAAAATTTATCTTTTGAACCTTCGTAGAAAATTTTTATAGCGAAACTTCCACAATGACTGGTTTTAAGCAATGAAACCCTATAATCCAAAGCTCTGATACCAAATGTTATGAAACTAGCTCCAAAAATAGAAGAAAAGAGAGATCAACGCCTTATAAATAAGCCACTTCGAGGAGGAAAACTCCTTTAAATTACATAAATGAACAATTATTGGATGACACAAATTAAAAAACCTCATTTCTATATATAGGAGTCCATGGGGCCACAATATAATCTTATCTGACCTAAAATTAATAATGTAAGGGCACAATAATAACAATATGGGGGTTACAGGGGTACAACAAGAACAATAATGGGGCTACACTAACAAAAATAAGGGGATACACTAGTATTATAGGGACATAACAATAACCCTTATGCCACCCTATATATTTATATTGGGAGCCAAGATAGATTGAGTACAAATATTATCCAAGAAAATAATCCATGTATTAGAAGAAACAAAGACAATGTTTGTCTAATGTAGGTTATATTCGAAGAGGAAATATTCAACACAATAAATCATTTTGAACTTCATAAGGTATCAAGTATAGATGAATTCAACATTCATTTTTTCAAATATTTGTGGAATCTTATTAAGTTTGAATTGGTTTGGATGGTGTGAATTTTTCAATATGTTCATCATTCCTTGCACCCGAGACGAGGTATAAATTAATCATTCTCAACTATCATCCCAAAAGATGTAATTCATCATCCTTTGTACTTTTAAGAAGATATCATAGTGCAATGTCTCTTAAAATATTATTTCTAAAATAATTGTTAATATATCAAAAATTATACTTCCTAATATTATCTTAAAAAACCGAGGTGGTTTTGTGAGGAAGATACAAATTGTGAAAAATATCGTCCTTATACATGAAGCTATCCCATTTAATAGGAATAATGAGGACAAGAGGTTGAATCTTAAGTTTGATATGGATAATTTATTTAATTGTGTCAAGCATAGCTACATGTTTGGAATCCTTTAGAAATTTGGGTTTAATCCAAGATTCATTGCTTGGATATCCACATGTATCAACAATTTGTTGCTTTCTCCTTTATGCAATGGGTTATATATGTTTTTTTTTGTGTTAATAATTTGTTAGGGTTGGCCCTGATCATATTTCATGTATATCATCATGCTAGAATCCATTAGCTATAAATTGATATAAATTATTTGGTAGCTTATTTCAAGTAGATATGATTGGTGGAATCAAGTAATTCATAGGAAGAATCTACGAGTGTGACATCATTGCCTTGATCAGGTCATAGAAGTTAGAAAAGTTTCACAATTCTAGAGGATTATTATTGTTATTTTCCCTCCTTAATATTAACGTTTCGAATAAATAATGAGAATATCAACATTTGGCATTATAGTATCATGGGGAGGCCTCCTTTATCTCAATATTAAAGCCTTGTCACCCTTAAAAAATTGTGGAACAACATGGGTCGTCATACCTTTTATTTCTTTTTACAGATGTAAAGAGGAAAGACTGGGATTTCAAATTCTATCATCTGATATATTTGTTGCAAGTGGATTCGAGCCATATTTTAAGAAAATTGAATTATTTTTTATCCATTTCCTCCTTCACGCAAATGGCTAGGGTTTGAAGTATCAACCTCTATTCTAGAATGATATTCTATTGAGACCCATCTAATATTTTGTTTGGATTTTAGGTCTGAGCTTGAATCAAAATATTTTTTGAGCAGGGCCATTAACCATAATTTATTCTCTACATACCCATTGTTGGCATAGGAATCAACACTTGGACTGCAGCAAGCGCCTGACCAGACACATATTAAAATATAAGGAAAATTTTAATGATTTGTTTTATGGGATATGTAGGTGGTATAAACTTTGATTCACTGAATAGAGGTTTCAGTCAAATCCACAGATCTACTAATGAGGGTATTGTAACTTGATGTGCTAGTAGAGTGAAAATTTGTAGCCTATGAGGAGAGGAAATGATCCGAATGGAAAACGGCATCAACCCATGGTATTCATCTACCCATGTTATCCATCCACCCATGGAATTTACCCATGGTATTGTAAATGGCATTGACCCATGGTATTCATCCACCCATGATATTTATTCACCCATGGTATTGTAAGTGACCCATGGTATGTATCCACCCATGGTATTCATCCACACATGGGATTTACCCATGGTATCATCCTATGGTATTATATCTCAAAAAAAGGCTATAAATAACAAGCATCACTTTGTAAAAGGATATATTGTCCACCATAATGTAGCTTCTACATTTATTCTCTATTTTGATAAAACAAGTTTCTTTGTGGTTTTATTTTCTTTGTGTTCTCTCTTTTTTCTAGCATTCTAATTTTGCAGATCTTGTCAGATCCATTTCAACATTTTAGATCTTGGGGGCCTCCCCCCAAGATTCGGATCAGTGGTATCAGAGTGGTCTACTTTTTCTCGATCCTTCTTTGCATGTCCCCAACGAGGTCGGGGTATAAGGAGTTAGGGCTCAATCTGGTGGAACCTTTGCAATATCAGCCTCGCAAACCCCGACGGATGCCCATGGGGGAAGAAAAGAAAGATGAGGGAGCAGGAGATCCTATCAAAATATTTCTCAATGAGGCCCTCGAAAAACAAAGGAACGCGATGATGGATAACGTTACCCAGATCCTTCAACAACTGCCCACCGGCAGCGCATCTGTATCCAGCAGCCACTCTGGAGGTGCGACTCCTTTTAAGGTACAAGTAAATTTTGACATTCCCATATTTGAGGGTCAAATAGATGTAGATGTCGTAGATAGATGGTTGAATCTATTAGAAGGATATTTCTTGGTTCATGACTTTTTCGACAGGGAGAAGATTATTTTTTCACTCCTCAAAGCTGCCCCCCATGTCAAGGACTGGTGGGAAACCCACTGTGAGAAAAAGGATGAGTCAGAACCCTCTCTGTTCTCAGCCATACCCACTTGGAATTCTTTCCGAGATACCATCAAGGAAAAATACTATCCGGTGGGGAGCTATGAGGACAAGTACATACAATGGACCACACTGCGACAACAAAGGTATCAAGATGTGCATGAGCTGACGAATCTGTTCCATACCCTGTGCACCAAGTTGGATATCAAATATTCAGAGAAACATCTGGTGCTAAAGTATCGTAGTTATCTGCACATATACATTCAGGAGGAAATGGAGTTCCTTGACATCTCCTCGCTTGGTATGGCATACTGGTATGGTGCCAAGATTGAGCAGAAATTCAAACAGAAGAAGCAAGACTTCAGATCTACGAATCAAAAGCAAGGGAAAGGTGCTCCCAAACCGCAGAACAAAGGACAGAGCCAAGGCATGGCGACTCAAGAAAACCTGTTGAAGCCACAACCAAATAACAACACCGCAAAGCCAAATAAGGACACGGGAAAGTGGTGTGAGTTCCTGTTGAAGCCCCGAAAATCGGGTCTACAACAAGGGGGATACCCACCCGGTCCGGACCTTGGTTGGCATCTCCTTTTATGTTTGGTATAGTGGGTCCGACTAGGGATAATGGGACCAGTTTCCCAACATGTGTGTGTGTGTGTTTTGAGAATTGATATTTCCTTTCTAAAAGTTCCTAAGTGAAATGCTTTTATTCTAACTTTAATCTAAAATCATGCAATTGTATTCTAATAAATAGAAATATCTAATTCTACACTAACCGGGGATGTAATCTTGGGTTATGCAATCTAAAATGATTTCAAATAACAATTGGTAATAAATATCATTCAACTGTTATAAGAAAATAATTCAATAAAGATAAACCACTTCGTATAAAAAGTTAGATGAAACAGTTATGAAAAACATATCGCATAATAAGCTACTCATATATTAAACATAAATAAATAGCTATCACCGTACAAAAGTGCCAAATGATAACTCAAGCATTCAAGCATCAATATATAAACAACTAAACTTGAATATCACTTTAACACAAAGGCAGAAATAGTTAAGAGATAAAAGTACCATTTATAACTAATTCTACTCATGAGCTTCAAGCAATAATGGCTTATCTCTTCTTAATCCAACATCTACTAAGAGTACAAAAGTGCAACATCAGTAGTAGATATTAAACGCAGATATCAATAAATCCTATTCCATTCATTCATCAAAACCTCCTCGGAGGGTGCAAAAGTGCATGTTCTGAGGACATGTTTTTGACAAATTTCAGGACCCTTCTCTAAATGCATGAGAAGGGTTTAAATACTACTAACTAAATCTAAAAATAATTTATTACAAAAATATAGGATACGGTTTAAATGACTGCCTTCTTTTCAGGAAAAAAATAAAGAAAAATTAATACTAAATCTAAAATTAAAACTTATCAACTAACTACTTGTGAATTTGTTCTTTGAAATTGCAAGCGTTCAGCATTTGTTTGAGAAGAGTAGGCTGGCCGACTTCTGACTTTAAATGTCCTGTGAAAACTGAATCGGCAAGAGCTGGCACCATCTTCTCAGCAGAATTGATGATACATTTGAGAGTCATGCACTGGCTGTGTGGTTTTACCAGACACGCCCAGTAAGAATCCCAATTTAACTTAGTTAATATTTTCATCGATTCTGCCTTTTCTTGAGCTTTCTGTCTCGAGTCTATCTGCAGTTGCTGTGCCTTTGGTAGATACCAATGTTTAGCCTTTTTTATTGGTTCATCCCTCCTTGACCAGTGCTTGGTGCATTTTGCCAGGTTTTCATTTTCTTTAGCAAACTTCTCTATGGACTGTTTGTTATAAGTGACCTGTGGCTCTGGTAAATGATACATAAGTCTCAAATCTTGTGGAGTAAATGAGCCAATGAGTTCTTGACCCTGAGTCTTAAACTGTCTGTTTGTGATATCAGTGTTGTCTAGTACCCATTTAACCATGTCCGTGTAGGGAAGAATTTTGGGCCTTGCCGCTATACGGTGCAAGAATGAGCAAGCTAGCTCTGTAATGGACGCATCAGAAGACCCATATGAGCCTGCAGTAGTTGTAACCTCCATTACTCTAGGGTTCTCTTCTTCAAGTAGATTTTACATGCCCTCCCAAGTAGTAATACGAACATCTTTGTTACAGGCGGTGTCTGTATACAAAGGCGTCATTTCTTTGTCTTCAGAACTCAGAGCCTTGTCTTTCTTTCCCATAATACCCTGAATACTACTTTGTATAGTTATCTGTTCTTCGCTCCTACAGTTTATGAATGAAGTGAGAATAATGATAGGAAAAAGGTGACGGAAAAGCTTTAAATGCTGAAGACGTATAAAATATACCACCTTACGTGAAATAGCTCTTCGATCGGAACGAAACCATATTTCATTAATGATTGACAACCAATTCATTGATTAACATTAAAGTGCATAACCAGGTCTCGGTTTATGGAAAAAAAAAATTGTACAATAATCCTTAAATATCTACGATAAGGTGATTTGCAATTTGCTTCACAATATCACAAATCGTAGTATCGCAAATCACAGTCTCGTGGAATTACAATATCGCAATACTGCAATATCGCAAAATTGTTGAATCGTTGAATCGCAATATCGCTAGATCACAATATCACAAAATCGCTAGAGCATAATAAATGACAAATCTCCATTAATGTGTTTTTCTGCGAGACACGATTTGCGATATGTGTTATCGCACATTAGTGGTTTGAGGTTTTTCAGCGTAAGATATGACATTTGAGGCATGCGATGTGATGAATGTTCTTTTAGTGCGTAGTTTCGCATCGCAATCTTGCAATCTTAGAATTCCGCTTGTAAGGAGGTATTCATTACCTTTTTGTGATGCCATATTTATTTAAAGAATGATTTTATTCTATCCTATCATAAAACTTAAGTTCTTTTAGATTTTTCAAGGGATATTCTCCTAAGTTTATGATAGTAAGTTTTATTGAAAAAGGAAATACAAGCACTAATTAATTTTTTAAATTTTTTGAATAAGGGCCCCCACTTATTTAGTAGTAGTGATAATACTAAATAAGAAGGGGGATTGTTGCTGGCCACAACAATTGGCGATTCACTGAGAAGAACCAGTTATCTCTGTTTTTCTTTTGAATTTTCTAAACTTTTAAAACAGAAAATTTTTAGAAAATCAAACTTTATTATAGAAAGGCAAAGTACATTATGCTTTTATCTATCAATGATATTTCATTTCTTCTATATTCAACTTTGACTATTTACTTCCTCAAGCTAGTCCTTGTATCTACATCAGTCACTACTTGGTTTATAAAGATAAAAACAAAGGCTTCTCTGTAAATCAGTTTTAAATATGCTCATTTGTCATAGGTAGAGCCTCTGCTTCCAGCAGGCGTTTATAGCCTCGACAGGGTTACTTGTTACCCAGCAATGATCCTGTATCTTACTTAGAGAAATAAACAATTTTCAAAGAGAAATCCATATTCACACTTGTTTCTTTCATTTTTTTTTATTTTTTATTTTTCTTTTTTTACCCTTAAAGAACAATGTCTTGGTTTGGTAGCCAATTTATGACAGTGCCATTCACTTGATTTATAACTTTGTTGAACAAGCTGGCTCGTGATGAGACCCCTTGTATTTTGATTGCAACAATCTTGAGTCATTGCCCTGTTGTGGTAATTAGTATTGGCAAAGTCAGGAAGCTATAATATCTATGATCATGATAAGTCGGCTCGTGATGAGACCTATTACTCTTTAAGTTAAAGTGTATCATTGGATTATTCCCTGAACGTTGTAATTTTCTAGGTGGGGAGGAAGTTAGTGTTTCCTTAAGATAGCTCTGGATGACAATGGTAGAGTTTTTGGAAAGAAATTTTCTACAGAGAATCTTCTTTTTGTTATTGATACCTTTCATTGGACTGATATAAAAAAATTTCCCACTAAAGGTTGCTTTTTATCAAAATTTACAAGGTTGAAACTAGTATCATTTCTAGGCCTAAAGCCTTTAACTGTATCTTTCAATAATAATGATCAATTTTCTAGAAGAATTCTATTTATACCAGTGAGAAAACAAAATCTTAAAAGAGAATTTGTATTTTTTTCGTGAATTCCAAATGTAACCATTTACAACTGGTTTTATTATGAAAAATAAAGAAAACTAATATACAAAATAGAAGAATGATCTCCTATGGAAAATATTTTTTGAGGATCTGTCCGTTAACAGGTAAAGACACTCTTTTTCCTGTTAAATCTTGTAACATAAAAGTAGATGGACCTATGATTTCTGCGATTTGGAAAGGACCAAGCCACATTCATTGAAATTTCGTATGTTTCCCTTTTTCCTCATGAGCTTTGTCCCATTTTAAAACTAGATCTCCCATCTGAAAGTCCTTTCTAGATATCATGTTTGAATTAAAAGAAGCATTTACTAATGCTTGTTGATGAGCATGAGTTATTTTGGCTTGTTCTTGTTGTTCTTCTAGCTTAATTATTTCTAGTTGTCTTAGTTGTAAGGAAGAAGTTGGTGCTTCATCAATATATTGAACTAAGGCCAAAGAAGGAATTGCTAGATGAGTTGGAAGAACCACTTATTTCCCATAAACTAAATTAAAGGGAGAAGAGCCAATGGAGGCTTTCTATGTTATTCGATCTACCCATAAATCATATATTAAAGACTTATGCCAATTTTTATGATTTTGATCAACGATTCTCTTAATGATTCTGATTAATTTTTTATTTGTAGATTCAGCTAACCCATTTCCCTGTGGATAATAATTGGCATAGTATTTAAGTTTGAAACCTCTTTTAAGTGAAAATTCAGTCATAGAATTACCAGAAAAATATGATGCATTATCAAACATTAAAGCAGAAGGTAAACCAAACCTGGTGATTATGAACTGATCTATGAACTCGATGATATGCTCGGCATTAGCTGTCTTGAGAGGAACTACTTCTACCCATTTAGTAAAATAATCAGTTGCTATAAGGATATACCTATGTTGTTTAGAAGAGTGAGGAACGATCTCACCTATTATGTCCAATCCCCATTGATCAAAAGGCTGCTTAATGTCGACTGGTTGCAATGGCAATGATGGTTTCTTTTGTCTTCCAGCAGCGGTTTGACAAACTCGACATTTCCTTACGTAGCTATGTGAGTCTTTGAATAGTGTGGGCCAGTAATAGCCTGTGCGGAGGATTTTATGTGCAGTAGCATCTCCAGCATAATGTCCGCCTACTGGCCCATCGTGGAGTTCCTGCAAGAATTTTTCAGCTTCATATTTCTCAATACATCTAAGGAGAATAGAGTCATAATTCATTCTAAAAAGAACATTATTCACGAGTTGATATTGTTTAGCCTTTAACCTTAGAGCTCTTTTCTTGGTGTAATCGAGATTTGGAGGAGCATATCCATTCTTTAAATAAAATATGATATCAACATATAATGATTCAACATCGTTTAGGCTTACCTCATACATTTGTATCTCCGTAGATGGTTTTTCAAAAATAAGCGATGCTCTAGCTAGTATTTTGCAAAAGCCTTTACCTCTTACAATACTCGCTGGTTTGATTTCTACGTCATATTCTTGTAAGGCAGTAACCCAATTGGCTCTTTTCTCACCCACATCTTTCTGTACTAAGATATTTCTTACCGCTGGAAACGGTACTATGATTTTTGTATGGGTTTTAAGTAGAAAGGGTCTGAAATATTTAATTGCTTTGAAAACAGCGTAAGCTTGTTTCTCTACATCTGAATAATTCAATTCAGTCCCCTGTAATTTTGAACTGAAAAAAGCAATTGGGGCTTCTGCCTTGTCTTGATTTGCTTGAGTGAGTATCGCAGCATATGATTTATCAGAGGTAAATGCATATAAAATAAAAGGATCGAAAAAATTTGGAGTTGCTAAAGATGGAGCGTTAACAATTGCTTGTTTTATCAGATTAAATGCTTCAAATTCTTCTTGGCCCCATTTGAAGTTTGAATTCTTTTTAATCATTGCTTGTAAAGAAGATACAATTCTTGAAAAATATGGCACAAATCTCTTTACAAAATTAATCTAGCCAAGGAAAGATTGCATAGCTTTCTTGTTGTGAGGTAGGGGTATTTCGGAAATCTCCTTGATTCTGTCAGGATCAATATGAATTCCAGATTTTGACACTATGAATCCAAGAAGTTTTCCTTCACTCAATGCAAAAAAATATTTTTTTGGGCTCAGTGAAATTCCATACTTTTGACAACGTTGGAAGATCTGTTTTAAATCTCTAAGATGATTACCTCATTTCTTGGAATATACAGTTATATCATCCAATTAAATTACCACTGATTTGTTAACTAGTCCCTTGAATGCAATGTCCATGGTTCTCTGAAATGTAGCACCAGCGTTGATCAGACCAAAAGGCATATTTTGATATGCATAAGTGCCCCATTTGGTTTTGAATGTGGTTTTCAATTGATCATCAGGATGGACCAACACTTGGTTGTAGCCAGAGAAACCATTTAAGAAGGACATTAATTCTGATCCTGCGACTGCCTGCAATATTTGCTCCATAGGAGGCAAAGGAAAATTATCTTTATGGCAAGCTTTATTAAGATTTCGAAAGTCAATGCAAATTCTAATGTCTCCATTCTTCTTCTAACGGGAACCATATTGGAAACCCATTTAGAATGTCGAACGGGAAAGATAATTTTGGCTTTCAATAACTTATTGAGTTTAGTTTTGATCTGGTTTTCTAGATTGGGATGGATCTTTCTCAGCTTTTGTTGGACAATTTTTTCATCATTTATCATTGAGATAAATTGTTGGATGACAGAAGTGTCATAAGTTTTGAGTTCATCGTAGTTCCAAGCAAATACACTTTTGTATTGTTTCAAAAGACGAACATATGCTAATTTTTCTTCAGGATCTAGGCCAAGGCATAGGTTGATATTTTTTGGTTTGGTATCAGTTCCTAGATTTACTAATTCATAGTTCAAAGTTGAACTTTGGAGTTTTGAATTGGTAGATATTTTGAATCGATATTTCAAATCATAAAGGTCTTCTAACTTGACTACTGACTTTGGCATAGCATTATTAGTGCTATCATGTTGCAATTGTCTGTCATGTTGGTCTTCATCAATTATATGATTGGTGTAAGATCCTTCAGATGTGAGGAAGCTTACAATATCAGAATCATTGTTGAAAATTATCCAATTGGTAATGTTATCAGGAATCGAGGGTCTAAATATTAATTCGATTGAAAATTGATCAGGGCTATAGTATTCTGAAGGAATGAGCTTGGAAGCTACATTGGCTAGGAGGTCTGCACTAGCATTTTGGAGTCTAGGGATTGATGAAATATTAAATGCTATAAAGTGTTCAGTCAGATCTTGAACTAAAGATTGATAATGCTTTAAATGACCTGATAAACAATGTATAGTATTGCGTACCTGTCTGATTACAATTTCAGAATCTCCGAAAACTTGTAGATATTTGATGTCTAATCCAATTACTTTGTATAATCCTTGGACTGAAGCTTCGTATTCTGCGGTATTATTGGTACAATCAAACTCGAGTCCACAAGTTAGCATAATTTTGTTTCCTTCTAGACTAATCAACACGCATCTTGCTCCTGCTCCTTCATTAGACTTAGAACCATCAAAAAATAACTTCCAAATAAATATTTATTTACAGGAGCATCTATAAAATTAATACATTTAGAACTATCCGTTTGAGAAAAATTTTCTACTTGAGATAAAACAGAATGTTCTAAATAAGGTGAAGTATGAGCATTAAAATTTCCTAAGAAAGAATCAACTGAATAGTTGCCAATGATATTATTGTTGTATGCTACCGGTTCATTTTCTCCTTCTAGTTCTGTTACTATGTATTTCTGATGTTTTTCTCGCTCAACCTTTATCTGATTTGGTTTACCATTGTAAGGGAGCCACATGTGTGACCAATCAGTTGCAAAGTATCCGTGAATTTTTTCTGACCAATCTCTGCTAAGAATTAAGCCATGAAATTATGGAATATCTACAACTAAAATGTCAATAACTTGACATACCTTTGGATTAGATGACAGCCTTATGGTAACCTGATTTAATTCGCCGATCACTTCAACTTGCGATCGATATAGCTGGACTATGCGCACAGCAGATTTTTGCGGTTGAATGTTCAACTTTGCACATATTGATTTTGGTAGAATATTAGATGAAGCTCCATAATCCACTAAGCAATTATGCAAATTTTTATTAAAAACTTCATAAGTAAGAAGAAATGGGGGAGTATGAGATCTCGACCTTCCTCCAATTAAAGCGATATTTTCTAGATCAACTTTATTAATCACATTAGTTGGAGGTCTTCCCATTTCATGGGAAGCTTAAGAGATTATAGGGGTGGGCAAATTTTTTTCTGGTACAACATGTAATTCTTTCAAAAGTACCTTTTTCTGGTGTTTTAACTTGTTCAATTCATAAAAAGTGATGTTATCCCTAGTCTTCTTCATGTCTTCTATGATATTATACTCCATTTCATCCGAAACAATCATAGTTTTTGATGGAGTTGATGAATCTGTTTGGACTGGGCTGGTTTGAATCGCTTTAGATGTTGTTTTCTTGGTTGTGACTTTATCCTTAGTTATTGAGCTTGCGCTCTTTGGCTTAGGAGTAGGTTTAGGAGGATCAAGTTGATTTCTACTTCAAATGCTAACCGGGGATGCCTTTTGATCTTATTCATCTGGGAGGATGAAATCCCACATACCTTGTACTTCTACAACTTCTTCTTCATCGGTAGTTTCTTCAGTAGCAATGTCCTCTTCTTCTTCTTCTGATTCATCACTTGTGATAGCATTTGGCAGCTTTGAATTAGTCGAAGGGTTTCTTCTATAAGGTTTGAACGACCTTTTAGAAGATGTTTCTGCCACTTGTTTCTTAATGTCAATAATTTCGTTGGACATGGTTTTCAGAAATTTCTGCAATCCTTCTAAATCGAATGGATCTTTTGATTGTTTTTTCTTGGGGTCTTCCTTAAAAGTAACCTTCTTGTATTTTCGTTCGTCTATCACATTTTTCTTTTCTAGAGAAATGATACATTTTTCTACTGCTATTGCTTCCTTCATATTGTTAGCTAAAGTTGTTTTGTTATCCCTATCAACGAAGATTTCTATGTTTGATGGTAAAGCAGAGATTTACCATTCACTTCGCACTTCTTCGCTAGGATTAGAAGCAGTAGGAATTTTATTTAACAGTTTATTGAAACATGAATTAAAATCCTTGATAGGTTCTTTTGACTCAGCCCTAAGGTTAGACAGGTCATTGATCAGTGTCGCTGTAGACCTGTCATCACCGAACTTAGTCAAAAATTGATCTTGGAAGATATCCCAACTAGTGATAGATCCAGACGGTAATGATAAATACCATGATATGGCTACTCCTTGTAGATTATAGGGAAAAAGTCGGACGACAACATCTTCATTAGTAACTCCATTGAGATTTATGGACAACATTAAGTTGTTTATATGTTCTTCCTCTAGCATACCTACTTCAGGATTAAACTTAGGCAGCCATTTTTCAGGATTGGTCGGTAATTGACTCAAGGGTGCAGGCATTAAGACTGCCCCTGGGTTATTCCATGGCAATTGGGCCATTGCTGAACTACCAACAGAGGAAAGCGCAGAAGATGATCCTTGCGATTGGGAAGATGAGGATATTACGATTCCAGATGTTTGAGAAGGAGATGTAGAAGTTCCAGTGGACTGACGGACAATAGTCTGAAGTGGAGGGGTGGATGGTTGACTTCGCGGTGAAGAGGTTGAGATGGATGATGATGATGAAAGAGTCTCACTATCATACCCTTTAGGTGATTTCCTTGCTCTCTTCCTTGTAGGTAAAGGTAACTGAGTTGGCTGAACGCCAAATTTTTCGCTTTGTAATCTAGTGAGAGGATGAGCAGGGTTATATTGCGAATTCACACTACCTTGAGATTTATTAGATCTTTGAGGTGATATTGAAAATCGCTGAATTTTATGGATCAAAGATTCAACTTCAGGAGGTTTAATAACGGATATTACACGAAAAGTGGGGTTGTGGTGTTAGAGTCGGGGGGGGGGCCTTTTCCATTTCTCAGAGTGATTAAAACATGCTCTTACAAAGTGATTTTAAGGTGTCAAGGTCAAATTTTGTCATTTCAATGAGTCTTCAAGCAAAATTTGGTCACTAGGCATTAGGTCTAGGGTTTGTTTTCACCCTTTTCAAAGTTGTCCAAACGTCGGTCCATGTCACCATTCAGCTGAGTGTATCATCGTTCAGAGGGTTTTCATCATCATCTCAGGTTCCAAAGAGTCATTTTACACCTCGTTCATGCTTCAGTTGTGCCTAGGTAAGGTCCATTTCCCTCTCCTAGGGTTTTGGAGGTAATTTCTCTTGGATGGTCAAATCATCGAAAAAACTTGTATCCTGATGTTCACACACCCTCCCCTATTCTTAATATACCTTATTAAACACTTCCCATCACTGAGATCCCCCAAATTCCTCATTTTTCCACAAACCCTAGTTTCTTGCCACAACTTGGCAATTTTCTAGGCTAGGCCTGTGTTTTGCCCTTTTGGACCCCTTCCCCTCACTCAATCTCTGAGATTCCACTTTCCCCTGCTTCCTAACATCCCTCCCTACTTCCAAAAATTTCCCCAAGAATTTATAAGCCCATTATCCCCTTCATTTCGCTTCATTTCGACAAAATTCCTTGTTTCACACATCGGGATAAGTTTCACTCAAAAGATGTTTCAGAGTAATTAAAGATGAATTTTGGAAAACTGAGAGAGGTTTTTGTCCAGAACATGCCAAGGAAGAAAAATATCCTTCACTTTTTACACAGGTGTCATGGTTTTATAGAAATGTCAAAAATACCGTTGCCTCAAGGGAATTGATGCATCTGCTGGAAGTAGTGTTGGGAGATTTGAGTTTTGACAGGGTAAATGAACTCCAAATTTCAAAATTCCACTTGGGTTGGAAATTAGACTTCAATAGATTTCCAACGAGCTATCATGAGCTCAATTTGGATGTCGGGAAGTACTTCACAATTGGGCTGAAAGGCGCGCGACCCACTTGGCTCAGGGGCGCGACCCATATGATTGGGACACTTGCTGGAGGAAAACTTTATATTTTTGGATTTTTCATGGAAATTTATGCATGCTAAAAGTATTTCCGAAGCATTTTATCAGGTTTTGGATGGTCAAAAAGCCCAAAAACACCATGAAAATCACTCTGCCACCTTTTGCACCAGCAGGAAGTACTTCTGGGAGAATGAAGTTTTGGAGGGTCAAATGAGCTCCAAATTGAGAAATTCCACTTGGGTTGGATAGCCAACATCCAGGGCTTTCTAACGAGCTATCATGGGCTCAATTTGAATGCTAGGAAGTACTTCAAAATCGGGCTGAAAGGCATGCGACCCACTTGGCTCAGGGGTGCGACCCACTTAAATTTTTGGCTGAATTCTCAACTTCCAGCTCAGATTTTCGGCCAGTTTGAACCAGTTTTGCTTGTGGATGAAATTTTTGGGTTTTTATGATGTAAATTGATGGTTGACATGTAAATTTGGCTTATTTTTATCTATTCTAGAAGATTCACTCTCAAAAAAGTAAAAATCATGTAAATGGATCAGTTCCCACTCTTTTAGAGGCAAGTTGTTAGCTGCCTAGATTGTAGTTCCATGATTAGAATTTGTTGGAACTGACCCCTGAAGGAGGAATTCGACCCCTAGAGGCATGGGAAGGGGTTAGAGTGATCTATATGATGTAATTTATCAATCATTTTCAGAGGTTGGAGAGGTTGGACTCTTGGGAGACTTTTGGCACCATTGTACATATTTTTCATATTTTGGCTAAGGAAAGATCAGAGGTTTTGCGGCACTTGTTGGGATCCTTGTGGTGTTTTGTTCTTGATGGTGTTTTCTCTTTGTTTACTGTAAGTTCTTCATGTTTAATGTATGCCTTTCCTTTCATATGCTTCTGAACTAAATTGAATGAGTAGATGAGGTTGAATCCATCATTTACCGTGCTCTGCCTTTGAATTCATTTAGTTCTATATGTTTTCGACTGTTTGAAGAGGATCCAAGCTCTTCTTTTCCCTCTTCAGCTCCTCGTCGGTCTGATATGTTCATATATCCAATCAAAAGCATCAAGACAGACACCTACCTCGCCCCAACTCGAAATCTGCAAAGGTCTGACCTTATCCCCGGACCCAAAATTTGTTTTCCCATTTCTCCAGCGAAAACCCAAAAATCAAAAATCAAACATTCCTATCTCTTTACTAGCCTAAAATCAGTATTCATTGTTCATTATAAGTCATCTCAGCGCCTCTGAAAACCTTTTGCCGAGATAGACCCGGAGAGAGCCCTCTCCTGTCCTCGTAGGGCTAGCTACGAGGCTAAGCGTGGTTTGATGTAGCCTTGAGTTTTATCTCATTTCAGCCTGAGGTAGATTCGAGCGCTAACATGTGGTAGTGGTTGTTGTTCTTTCAAATGCTGGCTCTAGATTTAGAGATTCTAAGTGCGATGGGGAAGTCGGGGGAGATGGTGAGGGTGATTTACTCTAAGAATGGTATTTATATTTTGACTTACTTGCCATTCATATTTCGGGGCCCTCCTTCTAGCGCCAAATATGTTGAAGCCCCAAAAATCAGGTCTACAACAAGGGGGATACCCACCCAGTCCGGACCTTGGTTGGCAACTCCTTTTCTGTTTGGTATAGTGGGTCTGACTGGGGATAATGGGACCAGTTTCCCAATATGTGTGTGTGTGTTTGGAGAATTGATATGTCCTTTCTAAAAGTTCCTAAGTGAAATTATTTTATTCTAACTTTAATCTAAAATCATGCAATTGTATTCTAATAAACAGAAATATCTAATTCTACACTAACCCAGGATGTAATATTGGGTTATGCGATCTAAAATGATTTCAAATAACAATTGGTAATAAAGATAATTCAACTGTTATAAGAAAATAATTCAATAAAGATAAACAACTTTGTATAAAAATTTAGACAAAACAGTTATGAAAAACATATCGCATAATAAGCTACTCATATATTAAGCATAAATAAATAGCTATCACCATACAAAAGTGCCAAATGATAACTCAAGCATTCAAGCATCAATATATAAACAACTGAACATGAATATCACTTTAACACAAAGGCAGAAATAGTTAAGAGATAAAAGTACCATTTATAACTAGTTCTACTCATAAGCTTCAAGCAATAATGACTTATCTCTTCTTAATACAACATCTACTAAGAGTACAAAAGTGCAACTTCAGTAGTATATATTAAACGCGGATATCAATAAATCATGTTCCATTCATTCATCAAAACCTCCTCGGAGGGTGAAAACGTGCATGTTCTGAGGACAAGTGTTTGACAAATTTCAGGACCCTTCTCTAAATGCGTGAGAAGGGTTTAAATACTACTAACTAAATATAAAAATAATTTATTACAAAAATATAGGATACGGTTTAAATGACTGCCCTATTTTCAGGTAAAAAATAAAGAAAAATTAATACTAAATCTAAAATTAAAACTTAACAACTAACTACTTGTGAATCTGTTCTTTGAAATTGCAAGCGTTCAGCATTTGTTTGAGAAGAGTAGGATGGCCGACTTTTGACTTTAACTGTCCTGTGAAAATGGAATCGGCAAGAGCTGGTGCCATCTTCTCGGCAGAATTGATGATACATTTGAGAGTCATGCACTGGCTGTGTAGTTTTACCAGACATGCCCAGTAAGAATCTCCATTTAACTTAGTTAATATTTTCATCGATTCTGCCTTTTCTTGAGCCTTATGTCTCCAGTCTGTCTGCAGTTGCTGTGCCTTTGGTAGATACCCATGTTTATCCTTTTTTAGTGGTTCATCCCTCCTTGACCATTCCTTGGTGCATTCTGCCAGATTTTCATTTTCTTTAGCAAACTTCTCTATGAACTGTTTGTTATAAGTCACCTGTGGCTCTAGTAAATGATACATAAGTCTCAAATCTTGTGGAGTAAATGAGCTAATCAGTTCTTGACCCTGAGTCTTAAACAGTCTGTTTGTGATATCAGTGTTGTCCAATACCCATTTAACCATGTCCATGTAGGGAAGAATTTTGGGCCTTGCCGCTATCCGGTGCAAGAATGAGCAAGCTAGCTCTGTAATGGACGGATCAGAAGACCCACGTGAGCCTGCAGTAGTTGTAACCTCTATTACTCTGGGGTTCTCTTCCTCAAGTAGATTGTACATGCCCTCCCAAGTAGTAATACCAACATCTTTGTTACAGGTGGTGTCTGTATACAAAGGCATCATTTCTTTGTCTTCAGAACTTAGAGCCTTGC